>CM050165.1:26612384-26679884 GCA_027410445.1 Discoglossus pictus | reverse complement strand
AGCTGTCTATGTAGAGGTTACGGGACATATCTAGTTTGAAAGTTACATGTTTAAGAAGCACGTAAGTTGCCATTAGAAGCAAAGTTATAGTTCCATTTCTTTCACAGACGCTTATAATTATGAGCTGTGGGATCTTATTAATTAAACAATTACAGGTTTACGGCAACCATTTTTTTCCTCGCTTAGCCGATTTTTTATCTCCTAAAAACGCCAATGAAGCCTCAAATCAGCTTGCAACTTCACTCCCAGGCTCCCTGCCTCTCGCCCTGTGCTATGTGAGAGGTTGCAAGTTCATTTTTGAATTAATTGGCGTCTCTTTTGGGGTCTTCTGACAGCTTCTGAGTTACGGGCTTGAACAAAATGGCGGCCGTTAAAGTCGTTTTTTTCTCTCAAAGTTTTGCATGCCTCACGCTCATCAGGGGCCTTCGGCGCTCATCGTGGGGCCCACAAGACTTTGAAAAAGGCTGGTAATGACAGCCTTTGGCGCTCATTGCAGCCCCCGTCTTTTCAAAGTTGTGTAGGCCTCACGATAAGCTCCTTTGGCGCTCATTGCGCATGCGCAATCCTATAACTCTTAACATTGCGTGACCAACTTACCACAACTATTATATGTGATATATATAAATATATATTTATTTAGCTGCTCCCTCTACTAGTTGAGCTATCTAAAAATTGAGAAAGGCATCCTCGCATTACCCACCATGTGGAATCCTGGCCTTCCATGGTCTTGCTTTTAAGTTCTTGCATATATATATATATATGTGTATGTGTTAAAATACCATTGCAGTATATATTACAATTATATAGGGTCAGAAACTGAAAAAAAAGTTGTAGCTGGCTTTTTACCAGAATAAAGTGTTTTATCAGTGCATAGAAACAATATTTTGTGGGAGGAAGGTTGTATAGAATGATAATGGCAACGTTTCACATTAATGTATCTGACAGTATAATATTTATAACCACGATTAGGTATTTATACATGTGTTTCTTCTCCTCAGCTCCCAGAACAGGTATGTGGATTCATCTTATTAACTGAATATCCAATTGTCCTTGGTGGAGGTAAGTGTGCATTTATATGTACATAGGGTTTATAGTAAGTATGGAGATACACGATCATATTCCCAAGACATGGGCCTCAATTCAATTGAGCTATTGTTGTTTACTGGAGCCAAAGAGGACTCGCAAGGGGGTTTAACCCCTGTCAGCAGCACTGTAAAAAAAAAATCAATACTGCACTGTAAATAACGGGGAAAGAGATGAAAGACATTACAATTAGTTGTACAACAGTCTTAAGCTAGCAAATCTGCAATAAAAAAAAATATATTTTTTTTTTGTGTCATTTTCGTGTTATATAGATGAGTTAATACATATCAGGCCACCCACATGGACTAGAACAGTATCGTCATTAATTTTTATTATTTTGTGCATTGCGGGATTGTGAGTCCGATCGCATATTGGACCCCTAAACGCTAATTGATTGACATGTAACCTCCATGTTTTACTGATGTCCCTACACCCATGCTAATGGGGGGAGTTTTATTGGTTTGATAGAAGGTTGTTAGTTGAAATGTTCTTCTTGCACTTTCTATATAAATATAATTTATTTCGTTTTTGTAATTATTATAAAAGCATTTTAACCCAAAGTACACCCCCTTAGCAGTTTATATCTGTTTCCAGTTTTATCCTGTAAATTAAATGAAAATTGAGTTAAAAACAACAATATAACTAACATAACTACTTGGTGCCATCAGCCAGTGCCAGGACGGCAGCCCGGCAGCCCGGCAGCCCCATCATATGATCATATGATATATTTTTTTGTGTCATTTTCGTGTTATATAGATGAGTTAATACATATCAGGCCACCCACATGGACTAGAACAGTATCGTCATTAATTTTTATTATTTTGTGCATTGCGGGATTGTGAGTCCGATCGCATATCGGACCCCTAAACGCTAATTGATTGATATGTAACCTCCATGTTTTACTGATGTAATGATGACTGTCTCATTTTCTATTGGCTGCTTCTAAATCAATAGTTACGTCCTTAATTGATCATTGATCATGCTACATACCATTTCAGGGTTTACGGTTTCGACTTTTGTCCCGTAAAATGCGGGATTGTTCAATTGAATCGCTCTGTAACTGTAGCAAATCTCAAGCCCGCAGACATACGGCCTGTATAATGTAATCTGCAATTGAATAAGGCCCATGGACTATTACCCTTTTGACAGTTAAAAATGTATTTTTTTTATTATCTATCTACATGGTAACTTTAAAGGACCACTGGGGTTCATGTAACCTTTACATTTTTGTGAAGTATGTAACACACTTATAAAATTCGCAGTTCTGTAAGCTACGGGCATAAAAAAATACAGATTTTTGAAGACCTGTTTGTATATATAATGTTCCATCTTGTCCGCCTTCAACACTTCCTGATAGCCTGGAGCCTGTCTTTTTATTCTGTTATGTATCATGGAGGAAGGGGGATGGACATGGAAGGGGGATGTGTTATATGATTGGAGCATTTAAAATTTGACACTTAACCCTGTCCCCCCACATATGCTCAGAAACAGGCCATCACAATAATAGCAAAGCCTCCTCCCGAAGAAATGTAAATTCCCCTCTCATACATTAAACCTTAGCCAAACTATAACTGATGCATCCATTGTGAAAGAGACATGAATATCACTTTTTGTTAATTAAAAAAATGTTTATTCATTTTTCCTGCTTAAAGGACCACAATCAACCCTACAGAGTCTATGCCTTCATGCACTGCAGCGAGTAGACCCATACAGGGACTATTTGTATTATTTCAGGCAGACAAAACAGAGCTTATAATCACCTCTTAATAAAATAAATAGATAAACAGGGATATTATATATCTAGGAACATCCAGGAACCTTTCATATCCTTTTAACATTAGAACGCTGTATGCTGTGTTTTAGATGTCTGGGCAGACAAATGTTCACTTGAACAGAGACTTCTTCATGAGGAACAAGGCGAGAGACAGATCTGACACCTTCATAAACCTGCGGGAGGTGCTGAACAGGTTTAAGCTCCCACCAGGAGAGTATGTGATTGTTCCATCCACATTCGAACCCCAAAAAGTTGGTGATTTTTGCCTGAGAGTTTTTTCTGAGAAGAATGCCGAAACACAGTGAGTAACAAGACAGGAACTTCATCAGATGCATAATACAATTGTATACTTGGATCCAGGGCCAGATTTACATCTCCGACTCCCCTGTGCAGAGCTTTTTTATCCGCCCCATATGTGCACATTGATGAGGATCCTCCACAACCCCCTAGTGACGAGTCTGAGCACTGCAGTATTTTTATTTTTTTTATGACAAGGAACATTTTGAAGTGTGAAATGAGGCGCCCTTCACAGGGTAGTGCCCCTAGGGGGCTGCCTAGTAGGCCTAATGAGATATACGGTCATGCTTGGAACTATTAATAGTTGGAAAACATTTACTCAAATCCAGTGCTCATATATAGTCCTGTGATATTACAACTTCAAAAACCATTTAAAAGGGCATGAGAGCCACCAAAACTCGAAATTTGTAAATCATGTGGAAAAGCCACATTTTAAATTGATGAATATTTAACTTACATATTGTGTGACAAGTTCCCAGTCTCCTCTGGGTTTGTGCCTGTCTTTCAGGCACTTTGATGGAGGACGCAATACAAGAGGCTGTATATACTTTTCCCCGTTTTACTGGAATTTAGCCAGTGAAACAAATATAACAAAACAAAACTAGTCAAAGAAAATAATAACCCTAGCTTCTACTGAAGCACTACCTTAATTTATAAAAGTTTCCTCACTAACCATCTCTGATCCAGCTAAACCTGGGTGGAGCAAAACAAACAGTCCAGTAGTTTGTGAAAATCACTGGCCTCTATAGTCTTCAGATTTCCAAGTCTCCACTTTGCTCCAAGCGATCATCAGCTGTATGCTACTGTCTCACTGTTTGTATCTTTATCCAACTATTGAAATGTTCTTCTTGCACTTTCTATATAAATATAATTTATTTCGTTTTTGTAATTATTATAAAAGCATTTTAACCCAAAGTACACCCCCTTAGCAGTTTATATCTGTTTCCTGTTTTATCCTGTAAATTAAATGAAAATTGAGTTAAAAACAACAATATAAATAACATAACTACTTAGTGCCATCAGCCAGTGCCAGGACGGCAGCCCCATCATATGATCCTTGCATAGTTTAATTTATTAAAGATGCCTAATATAACCTATTTTACTTGGAGGGCTTCATACACTGCCCCTGAGTCCTTAAAGGGGCCTCACGTTCCATTAAACAATTTATTTTTATTTTGTGTTTTATCCAACTGGTTTATGTTACTATTAAATGGTCACTGCATTCCAATAATTTCTATCATGCATTTAAAATATAATATTTTAAGCATTACAAAAATATATTTTGTATTGAAAATAGGTGGTCTATTGTGTAGAAAAATGACATTACTACAATGTGTTTGTTTTATCCTCCTCTGGGACAGTGAGTTTTATGGATGTCATTGTGCTTGTATTTCCGTACAATTAATTCAGATAAGAAACACAATTAGCAGGCCTCCATGAGACTTACAAGTGAATGGAGAGGAAGTGTACATAAAGGGTGGATCAAATACTTTATGTAATGCTTGATGGGTAATTTTCATAAATTAAGGTAATATATTTTGCAAAACTAAACTATGGTAATATGTCAGACATGTTCTTTTAAATGCATCATACAATATGTTGCACTACAGTGGCACTTTTAAACTTTGGGCAGTCTCGATGAGTGATTGTTTGGACAATGTTATCGCACCTTCCCAATTGTCAGTGATAAATTAGCCAAGTTGTGTAATGTACTAACAACACCAAAACACATGGACTTCACTTTGTAGTTGGGTTGTGTGTAACTTCTGCCATCCTTTCTTTTTCAGAGTTGTTGATGATGAAATTGAGGCCAACATTGACGAGGTAATCTATATGATTTTTAAAGGGGTCTCTAAAGAATAGTCATGTGGGTCTTAATAAAAAAATATTAAACTTTTGTTGTGCCTTTAAGAATTACCTACTATTTTTCAATGACTGTGAAAGCTCTGGATCTATCCAACCTCTGAATGAAGTATTGTGGGTGGCTCCACTCCAGACACAATACTTCATTCGTTAGATGGAGAGATCCAGATCTTATATAGCCTGGGTTTATGATTAAAAAATAGTAATTATTTAAAGGCACAGTAAAAGATGAATAAAGGGCTTTTTCTTATGAAGCCGTATCTAACTATTCTTTAGAGAGCCCACTAAAGTTGTCTGCCAATGGAATCTACACACAGACTTATGCTCTGTGCACGTCCTGTTAGTTTCAATGACGTTTAAGCAGGTTTTACTTAATCTAATGTTTCTGCTCTTTTAAATGCATAAAAAATAATTATGTTCTATGTCCCTTTAGTAAAAAATATCTTTATTAGCAGATGTAAATTAGTATTTTAATTTTTATATAGATAAAATGTATGTCATCCTTCAACATTGACTTTTGTGCAGAGTTCATTTATTTCTTGGAGAGCAGAGTAATCAATACATGACCGCAGGTTAAATGTGATGCACAGACCTCTACTGTCTCATTTCAGTTATTATTATTTATCTATCCGGATGCTCCATAAATAAACTGCAATGCAATGTCCTTTTTCAGATCTCATTCATTATTTACTGTATATTACTTGTTAATGTATTTGGTATAAGGTGAGCTCAGAATAACATGTATTGGTTTGTCCAGTCAGAAAGTAATATAAATAAATAGTGAAAGTACCAGGATGAGGAGAGGATTGGGGGGGGGGGGGGGGGGGGGGGAGATGTGTACCCATGATTTGTATCACCTCCCTGCTTGGGGATGTGTATTCAATTATGGTAGTGTAGTGATTTTACCAATTAAAACAGGCTTGGAACTCATTTATATGCACAGTTGCTTGGGATTATTGCCCTGACCCCTTAAGAAAGATCCAAACTCTACTATTCTTGCAGTGAAACATGATATAGTATAAACAGAAAGGCATTACAATTGTATACCTGAAAGTCCAATCTATGCATGTCTGGCGTATAGCTAGACCTGTGTACATAGTATTATGTGTGTTGGGGCAATGCTTTCACTGCTCTCTCACTCCTCACTTGTGTTGCTGTTGTGTTCTCCGCTCTTCATTACAGTTTTTTCATCTTCCTTCCTAATTTTTTGCTTTTAGGCTGAACCCACTGAGGATCAAATAGATCCCAACTTCAAAAGACTATTTTTGCATCTGGCTGGACAGGTGAGACCACCCTGGGAACCCTACTGTAATAGTGCACTCACTGGCCAGTATTCACACTTATTATTCAGCCGTGTCACTCATATGCCTGTCTTTATACTCACTATCTTGTCATTATACACATTACATTTCCACTGTAGTTTGGGAAAAGCTGCAGATGTTTGTGATGTATGCAGTAAATTAGTAGTTGTGAGCATAAAATAATTTTTAGGTCAATTCTTTATTTTAAGGGACTATGCATGTATATAAAGGATTCCATTCCTTGTAAGCCTTGCTTTCCTTTCTACCCACTGCTCATCTATTGAAAAGTAAGTATGAGTGTCATGGCAGCTTCCATGCACTAGCAGAGCTAATTTTATGCCCTCAGCTTATCAAACTGCTAATGGTGTTTGTTTATTGCATACTTCTCAAACATGTGAAGTTTTTTCTAATCTACAGTGGTCCTGATCACCGAAGTCCATATTTCAATATGCCATGTTAGTATCTCCCTTCTCTTATCCATCAATATGTCAGTGAGCAGCAAACTGTAAATCTCCATATGGCAGCTTCCATGGCACCCTATGATGCATGGACCAATAGGAAACTATGGACGGTGCTATGTGCACTAGATGCTGCAATATGGAGATTCACAGTTTTTGCTTTCCGCCTGTCTCACAAAAAATAGTAATAATTAACTACTGGATATTATTGGCATAATATAGCTTTTATTATGCTATTTCCAACTTATAATTTTAAAGGGTCATTATTTGTTTCATCATCTACTAACTGGTTTAGATAACTGTGGTTTAAAAGAACATGGTAGTCACCAAAACTGCTCCCGTACCAGGTAGAGGCTTGTAAAATCATGTGGCAAAGTGGTTTATATATGTTTACTATATTTTTATATATTTTTATATATTTTATATATTGTTTTACTATATTTTAGCTTTAAAGATTTCTGTAGTCACACTATATTATGTAGAAAGATGATGCATTTGGGTAACAACATCTGCTAAGAACTGTGGGTTGTGGGTTCAAATCCCCTTTTTTACTTTTATATTTTTTATTTAGTTTAAATAATTATTTTAAAAGTATTATAACACCCATGTGTGTCCTATACCACCCATTTACAGTTTATACATATTTTCTATTTAATGCAATCTGCAGGGGAGGGTAGAAGCAGTGTAAAACCACTAATTTCAAAAGCTCATAACTCAATTAATTTAAATTCAATAACAAAAAGGATATCACTTTTTCACATGCTTTTCCACCCTCTATCGGGTAGTGCTCTGTAAACTGAGAGAATCAGGTAAATAGCGCGTCCATTTGTGTCTATGCATGTAAATGTCTCATTGTGTCACCATCGTTGCTAATAAAAAGCTGCGTCATTGTCCCACTAACATCACTGTCTGGTTTTGTTTTTACCATTTACATAGCAATCACCAGAGGTAAGATGCATATCACATTGCGTGGCTATGGACACCTATCCCTTCTCCACCTGCATTCACCCCTCCTCTTCCTTAGCATTAGCTGCCATCCTACATACATATGCCATGTTCTCCATGCAGGAAAAGCAAATATTGTTCCATGCCACAATGTGAATGCTGCGAGCTTGGATATTACATATTCATTTACAAAGAAAAAATGATATATTCTGTAATTATCTTTTTCAAATGAAATGCATGGCTTATTTTATTTTAAAGCTGTCATTACCGTCGTCTGCCAACTGGGCTTAATGAAGCTATGATGTATGATGGGTCAGACTATATCTCTACCAGTCTGTCTGTCTGTCTATCCATCTCTCTCTCTCTCTCTTTCTTTCTCTCTCTTTCTCTTTCTCTCTCTCTCTCTCTCTCTCTCTCTTTAGATATACACTTGGCATAGATTTTAGTATTTTTTGTGTATGGTATTACTGTACAAATGTGCTAATGATGTCTTTATGAGAGAAGACTCATACAGTATACACAGCCGCTTCACTCTGGAGCCGTAATATTTTTGCTTGTCCCCTATTAGGCCTAGATTCCATGACCCTTGCTAATTTTGCTTAGCGAGTGTGAATTCAAGCTAATTACCAGCGCTATTACGTTGCCCCCTGCTCACTAATTATGAAGATTTCTAAACCATCTCAATACCAAACCGCTCGCTAATCCTAAGGACCAATCAGAACACTCAGAAACAACGTTTACAAATTAAACTAAATGTAACACTAGAAAGTAATGTGAACACACTCCAGTAATGATAACTTCATCGACCACTTTCCCTTCCTGTATATTAATTATTATTAATAATATTATTTAAAAAAAACAGTTTATAACCCATCTGTCATGGGGAATGCATGGTTGTTTGGGGTGGTTGGGCAATAAACCCCTAAAATAGTACCCTACCTAGGCCCACCCTAGCTTCTAACCGCTCATGTGGCCTAGAATGGGTGCCACGATACAGGACTAGCAGCACCGGCACACTCTGGAAGCCGCACAAGTTAGGCCCTTATATCAGGTGGGAATTACTATACTCAGTAACTGCAAAATAGCATAAATGTTATAGAAAATGGCTTCCATGAACTAACCATATACAGCTCTCTTGATTGTTTTTGTTGACCAGAACTGACTCTATTGGGGATGGGTAAGCAGCTCTATAGGGTACTGAACAAAAGGCCAGTCATACATTAAACAGGACACCAACAACACGTCTACATACCCAACTTAAATCTCATCCCTGTAGAGTCTCTTTCATTGTCCACTAATTAACCAGGCTTGGCATGGGGGGGGGGGGGTAATGGGATTACCAGCTAGGGCTGTGGTGCCAAAAAGTCGTATCCCTTATCTTAACATGTAGACTGCACGTAGACAAATCTCCCGTGTGCTGTGTATGCAAACAAAATATCATAGGTAGTGTGTTTTGAATCCTGTCCATTGTCAAAAAGGGTCATCACCAATACCCAGACGCTAACCCTACCAAACGTAACCAAAATTCCTGTGAGCCCTAACACATCCCCCCCCCCCCACCCCATTGGGAGTCCATAAAGACCTCCATGGTCCATTAACCTTTTGGGGATCGTTAGGGGTTCCCTTGCCTTGATCACAGCAAAGAAGGGTACAACCATAGTAATAGTGAGGTTAGTCGGAGTACTTTTTGCTTAGAGATGGGTTGCAAATAATATCTCATGTAATAGCTGGACCCATTATTCATGGTCACATAAAATAGGGAGAATGTTGGTGGAATACTAGGGTTATAATGTGCAGCATATGGTTGCTCAGTTATTTTTAACTTAAGATAACATAAAAATCCTTTTGGGAGTCATGGAACCAAGGCCCTGGTCTGTAGCTGATGAATAGCTGTGACACCTAAAGTAACACTGACTTAATTATGAAGATAAAGCAGTTTAGGGCTGGATCCAACATACCGCAACACTGGCCCTTATTACACTCCATCTAACACAGCAAAGGGGAATGTTAGATTAGGTGCTCCCCCATTTGGGTAATTCTAGACTAGAATTTAGACTTTAAAATAAAGCCAATTGGTGTGAATTTGTGAGTCTCCCTTTAATGAAAGGCTCTTCATAGTGTATGATAAAGAGCTACTATAGATTGGGGACAACTTCAGATGTTTGTGATGTTTGTAAGAAATGAACATTATCAAGCAGTGGGCTTTTATAGGTAAAATCTTCATGTTAGTAGACACTGCTTGTGAGTGACGGATGCCTTATTTGTGTCTCCTACTCCACCTGTTGGCTTGGAGACTGAATAGGTGTGTTCTGGTCATTTAATTATCCATTCAATAGTGGAATGAGGAAGATTGAGTGAGATTTGTTGATAAACTGGTGTCAGATAAGATTCCAGCATTGGAAACTTCCCCCGTCCCTTCCATATGCTCAGTAGAGGCCGCTCGCAATTATACTTACAAGCCAAACTTGACATGCTCTGTAGACACCCCCTCATACCTTGAAAAGGAAATATGACTATCATGGCAGCTTCAGATAATTAATTAACAATGGTGCATTAGTGAAGAAAACATTAAGAGACCATGTGTGCATATACCATGACAAACCTCACAAGTCTCCATGTTATTAACTTTCATCTCCATTTCTCTCTCTAGGATAAGGAGATCTCCGCATTCGAGCTCTGTAACATTCTACAGAAAGTCATTTCAAAAAGTAAGTCCGTCCAGTCTTCACCAATATCATGTGTTTGTAATTGTATTTTTATAAAAACACATTTCCTGCTTCATCGTTAACTATTTAACAGACATACAGCCTTATTAAATTGCGATTTGGCCAATTGAATAGGGCTCTATATAAGCACAGAGCATATTTTTTGTACCAAAGTTTTTAGTTAGTGATCTTCTATCCAAAAGCAAGGTCTTCACTAACTAAAAACTTCTGTAAAAAAAATATGCTCTGTGCTTATATAGAGCCCTATTCAATTGGCCAAATCTAATTTAATAAGGCTGATAATCACTGCTGGAACTGAAGAAAAATCTGTAACCATGTAACCTATGAAGATTTATTTTGGTCCGCTAAATCGTATTAGTCAGTCTCCAAAAAATACTTCACAAATTAGATCAAGACATATTTGTTTCTTAAAAAATATTTTTACAAATGTTTTTATAATCTGCATTGTATTGTGCAAAGCATAGATTTCAACCTTATCCATCCTCCACGGACAGCAAATAAAAGCCTATTGCACTGAACATAGATTTTGATGCAGAGTTCATTTACGCCTCTAATCTAATCTAGTTGAATAGGCTGTTTTGTGCATTAAAGGGACATGGACATTTCCCTGTGTTTGTTTGCATGACTAACACCATTTTATTAACAAGTGCTCTGTTTTTACTCACTGAAATATTCCAAGCAGTCCCATCAAAGCTCTGCCCCCAGCAGCTCATGTCCACGCTGCTTCTATTGGTACTAGATATACTAACCAATCACAGACTGTTTCTGAACATGTTTTGGAATGCTGCTGAGAGACATCCTGTGATTTTAAGCATGTGCTAATAAAATGATATTTGGATATGCAAACAAACAGGTAGTTTATTTTAATATTAAAGCAATATGAATAAATGAATATTTTTAACACGGCATAGAATTCAGCATGTAAATTGATTGACAGCACAGGCAAACAAAAAAAAAATCTAAGTATCTTGGTTTTTAGGCTTGTTCCTGGGTTATTTGGGGCGCTGATTCAGAAAATTGCATTGGATAGACCACATTAACTCTAGTTTCTGGTATAAAGATATAGGGCAAGAAAAGATGGGCCTCCGAGGGAACATATTGATTACATTTTGTCCTGCAAATGAGATAGAATCAGAATCAGAATCATACTGCCACCACTACATATAAAGCTAGGCCTGAGGAATCATACTGCCACCACTACATATAAAGCTAGGCCTGATGAATCATACTGCCACCACTACATATAAAGCTAGGCCTGATGAATCATACTGCCACCACTACATATACAGCTAGGCCTGATGAATCATACTGCCACCACTACATATAAAGCAAGGCCTGATGAATCATACTGCCACCACTACATATAAAGCAAGGCCTGATGAATCATACTGCCACCACTACATATAAAGCTAGGCCTGATGAATCATACTGCCACCACTACATATACAGCTAGGCCTGATGAATCATACTGCCACCACTACATATAAAGCAAGGCCTGATGAATCATACTGCCACCACTACATATAAAGCTAGGCCTGATGAATCACACTGCCACCACTATATATACAGCTAGGCCTGATGAATCATACTGCCACCACTACATATACAGCTAGGCCTGATGAATCATACTGCCACCACTACATATACAGCTAGGCCTGATGAATCACACTACCACCACTACATATACAGCTAGACCTGATGAATCATACTGCCACCACTACATATACAGCTAGGCCTGATGAATCACACTACCACCACTACATATAAAGCTAGGCCTGATGAATCATACTGCCACCACTATATATACAGCTAGGCCTGATGAATCATACTGCCACCACTACATATACAGCTAGGCCTGATGAATCACACTACCACCACTACATATAAAGCTAGGACTGATGAATCACACTGCCACCACTACATATAAGGCTAGGCCTGAGGAATCATACTGCCACCACTACATATAAGGCTAGGCCTGATGAATCACACTGCCACCACTACATATACAGCTAGGCCTGATGAATCACACTGCCACCACTACATATACAGCTAGGCCTGATGAATCATACTGCCACCACTACTGATACAGCTAGGCCTGATGAATCATACTGCCACCACTACATATAAAGCTAGGCCTGATGAATCACACTGCCACCACTACATATAAAGCTAGGCCTGATGAATCATACTGTCACCACTACATATAAAGCTAGGCCTGATGAATCATACTGCCACCACTACATATAAAGCTAGGCCTGATGAATCACACTGCCACCACTACATATACAGCTAGGCCTGATGAATCATAATTCCACCACTACATATAAAGCTGGGCCTGATGAATCATACTGCCACCACTACATATACAGCTAGGCCTGATGAATCATACTGCCACCACTACATATAAAGCTAGGCCTGATGAATCATACTGCCACCACTACATATAGAGCTAGGCCTGATGAATCATACTGCCACCACTACATATAAAGCTAGGCCTGATGAATCATATTGCCACCACTACATATACAGCTAGGTCTGATGAATCATATTGCCACCACTACATATAAAGCTAGGCCTGATGAATCATACTGCCACCACTACATATAAAGCTAGGCCTGATGAATCATACTGCCACCACTACATATAAAGCTAGGCACGATGAATCATACTGCCACAATCACATATAAAGCTAGACCTGATGAATCATACTGCCACCACTACATATACAGCTAGGCCTGATGAATCATACTGCCACCACTACATATAAAGCTAGGCCTGATGAATCATACTGCCACCACTACATATAAAGCTAGGCACGATGAATCATACTGCCACAATCACATATAAAGCTAGACCTGATGAATCATACTGCCACCACTACATATACAGCTAGGCCTGATGAATCACACTGCAACCACTACATATAAAGCTAGGCCTGATGAATCATACTGCCACCAGTACATATAAAGCTAGGCCTGATGAATCATACTGCCACCACTACATATACAGCTAGGCCTGATGAATCATACTGCCACCACTACATATACAGCTAGGCCTGATGAATCACACTGCCACCACTACATATAAGGCTAGGCCTGAGGAATCATACTGCCACCACTACATATAAGGCTAGGCCTGATGAATCATACTGCCACCACTACATATAAGGCTAGGCCTGATGAATCATACTGCCACCACTACATATACAGCTAGGCCTGATGAATCACACTGCCACCACTACATATACAGCTAGGCCTGATGAATCATACTGCCACCACTACATATAAGGCTAGGCCTGATGAATCATACTGCCACCACTACATATAAGGCTAGGCCTGATGAATCATACTGCCACCACTACATATAAAGCTAGGCCTGATGAATCATACTGCCACCACTACATATAAAGCTAGGCCTGATGAATCACACTGCCACCACTACATATACAGCTAGGCCTGATGAATCATAATTCCACCACTACATATAAAGCTAGGCCTGATGAATCACACTGCCACCACTACATATACAGCTAGGCCTGATGAATCATAATTCCACCACTACATATAAAGCTAGGCCTGATGAATCATACTGCCACCACTACATATACAGCTAGGCCTGAAGAATCATAATTCCACCCATACATATACAGCTAGGCCTGATGAATCATACTGCCAGCACTACATATAAAGCTAGGCCTGATGAATCATACTGCCACCACTACATATAAAGCTAGGCCTGATGAATCATACTGCCAGCACTACATATAAAGCTAGGCCTGATGAATCATACTGCCACCACTACATATAAAGCTAGGCCTGATTAATCATACTGCCACCACTACATATAAAGCTAGGCCTGATGAATCATACTGCCACCACTACATATAGAGCTAGGCCTGATGAATCATACTGCCACCACTACATATAAAGCTAGGCCTGATGAATCATACTGCCACCACTACATATAGAGCTAGGCCTGATGAATCATACTGCCACCACTACATATAAAGCTAGCCCTGGTGAATCATACTGCCACCACTACATATACAGCTAGGTCTGATGAATCATACTGCCACCACTACATATACAGCTAGGCCTGATGAATCATACTGCCACCAGTACATATACAGCTAGGCCTGAGGAATCATACTGCCACCACTACATATACAGCTAGGCCTGAGGAATTATACTGCCACCACTACATATAAAGCTAGGCCTGATGAATCATACTGCCACCACTATATATACAGCTAGGCCTGATGAATCATACTGCCACCACTACATATACAGCTAGGCCTGATGAATCATACTGCCACCACTACATATACAGCTAGGCCTGATGAATCATACTGCCACCACTACATATAAAGCTAGGCCTGCTGAATTATACTATATCTCAAAAACTAGAGCTGATAGACCTGTTTCTGGGTATATTTGACCTGCTGAATCCAACAATTACACCAGTTTCCCCTTAACATTTGATGCTGTCGGCCTGTGTAATGATACAAACAACTTGTATAAAACTCAGTGCACGGGGAGGTGGATTTGCGTGGATACAATGAGCACTAATGTGGAAGCTTTTAAATCGTTAGTAAAATGTTAATAGATAAACAAAGATATTGTCATATAATTTAAAGATGTTCTATCAAGTGTGTGTCTTATAAGAAAATCCAGTCTTGAGCACAGTTGGGTTACACTAGAATGACTGAGCCCCTGATTAACATAAATCTTAACATAAATATATATAGCCTTATTAAATTGTGATTTGGCTCTATTTAAGCACAGAGCATATTTTTTTTACAGAGGTTTTTAGTTAGTGAAGACCTTGCTTTTGGATAGAAGTTCACTAACTAAAAATTTCTGTAAAAAAAATATGCTGTGTGCTTATATAGAGCCCTATTCAATTGGCCGAATTGCAATTTAATAAGGCTGATAATACTCATACTAAAAAAATGGACATAAATGCCGTTGAAAAAGTCAGACTATGACATTAGAAATCCCAAGAAGAAGAGGATAGTATTTTTCATCAAGGTGTTTTGGATAAAAGCTAATTTGAAACCCTCTTGATTTTGGAACCCCATATTGTTTAAACAAATGGTCACATTATGACATTATACATTATCTGATGTTTACCGCACAGGAGATGACATCAAATCTGACGGATTCAGCCTAGAAACCTGCAGGACCATCGTGGACCTATTGGATGTATCCTTTGTGTTGTTCTATATTATTCGGTATCATTGTAATATGTTTAGAGGTTTAAAAGAGTTGGAAGATTAACACTGGAATATTTTGTGTCAAAACGCACATATGTGACCGAGATTATTTGCATCTACAACCAATAACGTAGATGTGGAAACCTATGATTACCATAATGTTCTGGTTGCATGATTCCATGGAATTTATTACCATAATGGCTACAGCTTAAGAATGTAGCCAGAGGGCTTCTGATATTAAAAGTTCTGTTTGTGCTCGCAGATACATTACATTTCTAAAGGGCCAGTTAATTCAGCACAACTTGGAGCACACCACTGTAATGTACTTCTGAAAATATATTGAAATACTTTTTGAATTTTTGAAATAGGTGCCTTTTTCACAGGAAAAAAAAATCATAAATTAAGTTCAGTTTACATGAGAATTAGGCAAGCCCCCAGGCAGACTGAGAGCAAGAGCTGCCGTGCACAGGGAAGATCAGAAAAAGGGTTGACCCTTCCCAAATTCATCTGTGTAGGGAAATGACTGCTAGAAACTCACAAATATGCTACTTGGGGGGTAACAGATGGCTGATTATACAACCATCATTCTTTCTGTTCATGAAGCTTGGAAAACCCGTTCCCCGGCAGATGCTGTAAATCATGGGGCAGTCTGCAAACAAATTTTTAACTGCTTATTTTGCTTTAAAAAAAAACATTAGATCACTTTAACATAGAATTGTGTGCTCTTTCACACAATGAACAGCACTTATAGTGAGGTAAATGGCCCTTAAAGTATAGCTCAAAGGGATATGGCATTTCGAGACTGAAAAAAAAAAATGCTAACTTTTTTCTAATTGTTTTTTTTTTTGCCCTAAATGGCCCAGCTTAAGCCCTAATTAATTTTTAAAGGCATTTTGAGGGGTTTTAGGGGGTTTAAGGGTCGTTTAGACCCTTAAATTAGGGGACTCACGATTAACTACAGTTATCCGGCAATAGGGAGTCCCCGTAGGTGCAGGATAACAGGGAGTTTACTGTATTATGCTAAGTTTAACTTGGGTATGCAACTACTTGCAAACTAAAGAGATTTAGCAAACATCAGGGTGAGTTTGTTAATGCTTATTTTGGTATTTTTTCATGAAAAAAATGTTTTCATACACTACTGATTTTCCTCTATCAGATGCATTCATAATCCAGGAAACTTAGATATGCCTTTAAGTTGTTTTTCGTTATTATAGATGCAACTTATACTTTAAAAGTGTCAGCAGTATCCCTTTAGATGATCACCTGATGTCCGATATTTATATATTCTTTTAAAAATATATATACAGTTCCTTGCAAAAGTATTCACCCCCCTTGGCATTTTTCGTGTTTTGTTGCCTCACGACCTGGAATTAACATGGATTGTTTGAGGATTTGCATCATTTCATTTACAGAACATGCCCACAACTTTGATGATGTTTTTTTTTTTATTATTATTATGAAGCAAACAACAAACAGGACAAAATAACAGAAAAAGTCAAAGTGCATAACTTTTCACCCCCTAAAGTCAATACTTTGTAGAGCCACCTTTTGCGGCAATCACAGCTCCAAGTCGCTTTGGATAAGTCTCTATGAACCTACCACATCTTACCACTGGGATTTTTGCCCATTCCTCCTTGCAAAACTGCTCCAGCTCCTTCAAGTTGGATTGTTTGCGCTTGTGAACAGCAATTTTTAAGTCTGACCACAGATTTGCTATTGGATTGAGGTCTGGGCTGTGACTAGGCCATTCCAACACATTTACATGTTTCCCTTAAACCACCCAAGTGTTGCTTTAGCAGTGTGTTTGGGGTCATTGTCCTGCTGGAAGGTGAACCTCCGTCCTAGCCTCAAATCACGCACAGAGTGGTACAGGTTTTGCTCAAGAATATCACTGTATTTAGCACCATCCATCTTTCCCTCAACTCTGACCAGTTTCCCAGTCCCGGCTGCTGAAAAACCTCACAGCATGATGCTGCCACCACCATGTTTCACTGTGGGGATGGTGTTCTTTGGGTGATGTGATGTGTTGGGTTTGCGCCAGACATAGCGTTTTCTTTGTCCGCAAAGTTAAATTTTTGTCTCATCAGACCAGAGCACCTTCCTCCATACATTTTGGGAGTCTCCCACATGCCTTTTCGCAAACTCAAAATGTGCCATTTTGTTTTTTGCTGAAAGTAATGGCTTTCTTCTGGCCACTCTGCCATAAAGCCCAACTCTATGGAGCGTACGGCTTATTTTCGTCCTATGTACAGATACTCCACTCTCTGCTGTGGAACTCTGCAGCTCCTCCAGGGTTACCTTAGGTCTCTGTGCTGCCTCTCTGATTAATGCCCTCCTTGCCCGGTCCGTGAGTTTTGGTGGGTGGCCGTCTCTTGGCAGGTTTGCTGTTGTGCCATGTTCTTTCCATTTGGTTATGATAGATTTGATGGTGCTCCTGGGGATCATCAAGGATTTGGATATTGTATTATAACCTAACCCTGACTTGTACTTCTCAACAACATTGTCCCTTACTTGTTTGGAGAGTTCCTTGGTCTTCATGGCAGTGTTTGGTTAGTGGTTCCACTTGCTTAGGTGTTGCAGCCTCTGGGACCTTTCAACAAAGGTGTGTATATGTAATCACAGATCATGTGACACTTAGATTGCACACAGGTGGACATCATTTCACAAATTATGTGACTTCTGAAGGTAATTGGTTGCACCAGAGCTTTTATGGGCTTCATTACAAAGGGGGTGAATACATACGCACATGCCAATTTTCTGTTTTCTATTTTTAAAACATAGTTTTATGTATATATTTTTCTCTTTTCACTTCACCAACTTAGACTATTGTGTTCTGATCCATCACATAAAATTCAGATTAACAAAACATTGAATTTAAGGCTGTAATGTAACAAAATAGGTAAAAAGTCAAGGGGGTGAATACTTTTGCAAGGCACCGTATCTTTATTCAAGACTTAAAACATATCACAGAAAAAGGTTAAACAAGCTAATACAATTAATACAGAAATCAAAAGATATTACATACAAGTTATCATTTCTAACTGATATCCAATTGAGAGAATAAACATAAAAAATCTAAATCTCTAAAATAGAAAAAGGAAAAAAGCATATTAAATAATCTGACAGGCTAATACCGTAAACAGAGGAAGCGTACAAAGCGCTCAATAATTCAATATGGTTCTGAAAACGAGAGAGAACAAGTATGTTGTTTCAATTGTATAAAATGATGATGGAAAATGTTTACAAAAATATGGGCCTCATTCAATTGCGATTTGGCCAATTGAATAGGGCTCTATATAAACACAGAGCATATTTATTTTACAGTTTTTCTATCCAAAGACAAGGTCTTTATTATCTAAAAACTTCTGTAAAAAAAATATGCTATGTGCTTATATAGAGCCCAATTCAATTGGCCAAATCGCAATTGAATGAGGCCCTATGTCTTTAATGTATTAAACTGATTTGTCCCCTGGGATGTGACCTTGAATGCAGATAACATTTACATTGAATTCTACTGAAAGTGCTGGCACTAAAGAATGCCACTTTATAATTTCCAGCCTTATCTGCATTATTTTTTTTCTGTAAATATGGGATTTTAGTGTTCCTTTGACCCCTTCATAGCGCATTTCTGGTGCCTTTGCCAAAGTGAATATAACAATAGCGCTATAAATAATCAGATCGTCCCCGGGCTTTGGGTGATTACCTTGGCAGCTGTCTATCATCTCTTGGCACTAATCTACTTCCACAGCAACAATGGCCAGTAATAAAGTGATTTCCATGCTTTGTGTTATTTCCTTTCACGTACACCTTTATATAGTCCGATGGGTCAGGGAAACTAGGCCTGAAGGAATTCAACGTCCTCTGGACAAAAATCCTCAAGTACCAGGTAGGTTTACCTTCTAATATCTTCTAAATGGAACAATGTTCAAAAATGGTATTGTAGAGAAAACCAAGGAAAAGAAGAAAAACACGTTCTTGGCACACCAGAACACCTACATCTAAATGGAAACAAAGGGTGGTACATTTTGAGCCTCATTTGCATGACATTACCCAGAATCCTTAGCAGCAGATCCATTTCTTTCCTTACTGTTGTATGGTGGAGGGTTTCTCAGTCACCTTTCTACCCACTATAGCATACTTAGGGCCTCATTCTATTATGGCCGTAGGAGATAGGTCACCACAAGGGATGGCCGCAAGCTACGTCCCTATTCTATTCCCTTGCGGCGGCGCCCTGTTATCCCTTGCGGCCACCCCCGCCGCAAGGAAAGCCTTTGATCTTACGCAGTTGCGGCCGCAAGAAAGCCCAAGTCGCTATTCAAATGCTACGCGAACCCTTCCGTCAAGGCCGTTATTTGCTCACACTGTCCTAATAGCGATGCGGATAGATCGTTGGAAAGGTCCGGTTTTGGGTATAGTAACTCCATTTATTAATTCCTGTATTTTTGTTCTGCTGCAGGGTATTTACCGGGTCCTTGATGTGGATCAATCTGGCACCATGAATGCTTACGAGATGAGAAAAGCCGTGGAAGCTGCAGGTCAGCAATTAAAGATTCATTTCATACTCCTGTGTATTTATTTTAATGCTGAGTATCTCAAAACCTTGGGCCTCATTCAATTGCTATTTCCCCAATTGAATAGGGCTCTATATAAGCACACAGCATATTATTTACAGAAGTTTTTAGTCAGTGAAGACCTTGCTTTTGGATAGAAGTTCACTAACTAAAAACTTCTGTAAAATTAATATGCTATGAGCTTATATAGAGCCCTATTCAATTGGCCAAATCACATTTGAATGAGCCACATATTGGGCCATAGGGTGATGATTAGATTTGTCAAAGCTTAGTACATATGCCCCATAGGATGTTGCGTTAAAGGGATACGGAAGGTTCCTGGGTGTTACTAAGTATGTGATATCCCTTTGTATCTATTTATGTTTATGTATTTTATCAGGAAGTGCTTATAAGTTCTGCTTTTACTGCCTAAAATCAAACAAATAGTCCCTGTATGGGTCTGCCCTCTGCAGCTCATGAAAACACTCTGTAGTACTGGGTTTGCAGTGCCTCATACTAACCAATTAGTGACCATCTCTTAGCAGCATTCTGTAACGTGCTGCTGAGATGTGGTCTCTGATAGGCTAGGACACTACACTGCACATCCAACCAGTGGCGGAGCTAAAGAATGGAGGGCCACGGTGCAAAAACAAAATTGGGGCCCTCCCCCCAAGGGGCTGTAATTTTTTTTGCACTGGACCCCTACCTCAGTACCAACGCACTCAGTGCCCCTCTCCAAGACCCCTTCGCCTAGTTTGCATCCCTTTCCTAGAAGAGCACCCGTCCCCCTTACCCTTAGCTGCAGCCGCCCAAGACCCCTTTCCATAGCTGCCCCCTCCCCTCAGGGGATGGCATTGGTGCATTGCACCACCTGCACCACTGATAGCTTCGCCCCTGCATCCAACCCTACACAGTCTGTGTCTGTATACACTGCAGAGGGCAGATCCATACAGGTACTATTTGTTTGATATTAGGCAGTAAAAACAGCTTACAAGCATAATAATAAATTATATCAAATATATTTATTTCATAAACATAAATAGATGCACAGGTATATTACATACCTAGTAAAACCCAGAAACCTTCCATGTCCCTTTAATATTAAATCTATAAAACACTCCAGAATTAGTCATTTTTCACCTCTTAATATAAGGAACATTTAATTACAGATTCTTCCTACTATTTATTAAGCCGTCCACCTCAATTAAATTAATTAAAAAGATTCCCTTTTGTATTCTGGTATATTGCCAATGGTGAAATCATTGTAATATTTTGCAGAGTCAGCCCTGACGGGTGCGTTTCTGTGCCTGGGTACCATACACACCCTCACCCAACGCCCTACAATCAGACAGAGGGCACTGTAAAGCTGGGTCTTTGTGATTAGTGAAGATTTACTAAAGGGAACCTGTAGTAAATGTAATATATTATACCCTTATAAGATGTTCCTGGCCTGCAGTGGTCTATAGGGACATGAAGAGTGGGACACAACTGAATGACCAAACAACATCAACAGCACTCTTATAACAAAAAAAATAGCTTCTATCTGCTAAAATTGGCAGTTCTTTCAACAGAACTAAAGGAAAACACACCCTGCCGAGAAAGTAGTTTTTGCCCATTATCAAGTTTAATTATGCAAAAGAACCTGTAGAAATAATAGTACTGTGGTGAGGTAAAGGAGCCCTTTAGTGGTCTTTTAAAGGGGTCTCTAATAATTAGATGGGGCTTGATAAGATAAAACCTTAATTCATTTTTTACTGTGCATTTAAACAATTAATTACGATTTTACAATGAGCCTCTAGCTGTATATGACCTGGAACGCTCAACCCCCTGAATGAAGTATTGTGGCTGAAGTTGACCTGCCTATGAGAAAGAGACAAATTGAAAACTACTCTCTGAAACAATCATTAGTAGCAGGGAGCAGTGTAACCTGATCTGATAGCCATGTACAAACACACTCTTTCTAGGGTGGGTCCACTCCAGTCACAATACTTCATTCTGGAGTGGACCCACCCTAGAAAGAGCGTGTTTGCCCAAATTGAAAACCACTCTCTGAAACATAAGTAGCAGGGAGTAATGTAACCAGAGCTGGTAGCCATGTACAAAGACTTTTTCTAGATGGCCCTCCCCCTGGGTGGCTCCACTCCAGAATGAAGTATTGTGACTGGAGTGGACCTGCCCAAATTGAAAACCACTCTCTCTGAAACATTAGTAGCAGGGAGTAATGTAACCTGAGCTGATAGCCATGTACAAAGACTTTTTCTAGATGGCCCTCCCCCCCCTGGGTGGCTCCACTCCAGAATGAAGTATTGTGACTGGAGTGGACCTGCCCAAAATGAAAACCACTCTCTGAAACATTAGTAGCAGGGAGTAATGTAATGTAACGCACACTTTCTAGTCACTAACCCACTATCGTACTGCAGTTGTGGTATACCAACTTAAACAGCCATAGTCCTGGGCGGCTCCATTCCAAACACAATTTCTACTCTAAGTATCTAATTGAAACTCCTCACCTCCCATAGAAAGAAAACAAAATGAAGCTGCAAGTTACTCTCTTGTAATCAATGTTATCCAGGACCTTATAACGCCAATGAAAATATGGTAGCATGTATGCTTAGGTCCTGATACAATGCGGCAAAAGCCAAAGTGACTAGGATCTAGATGCGAGTGCTACAGATCTCACTTTTAATGAAAAGCTTGTGGTAAAGACGGCCGGGCTATTCAGTGGTTGGGTCTGTACATCTATATAAATATACATTCTCCTTATATTTTCAGGGTTTAAGTTGAATTCCCAGGTCCATCAGCTCTTAGCGGCTCGTTATGCTGATGAAAATCTGAGCATTGACTTTGATAATTTTGTGCGATGTCTGCTCCGTCTGGAGATCATGTTCAGTAAGTACCGGTCTGGGCAAAGGGGGTTATTGTATAAACTGAAATGTGATTTGTTATGGTATGGACACAGCAATATGGGCCAATTTATAATGTAGAGGCATAATGAAGTGATTATGAACTTAAGGTCGTGGGGTTGAATCCCATCAGTTCCCTATAGCTTAGTGGCAAGAAGGGTGATATGATAAAAAATGTATAGAAATTATTTTTTTCTAACTAGATTAACTAATACATTTCATGGTATAAAATGTACCCTTAATTTAGAGTCCCCAGAGTAACAGTTTCTCGCCTTCCACAGCCTCGTCCTTTCCTATAATGAGTTCCTAAAAAGGGTAATTTAGTCGGGCAGTGTGCGTAATTCTCATCAATGTTGGTCAGTGCCATATTACATATAATTAACCTATTCAATTCCTTTTATTTCACTTTGTTTCAGAAATTTTCAAACAGTTGGACACTGAAAAGACTGGAGTTGTGCCTCTGTCAATAACCAATGTAAGTATGCAAATGAGATGTTAATGAACTTTTAGTAGTTATGAGTATACTGTAATAAAAGCTCTTTGTAAATGTAAATAATAATTGTAAAATAGTTTAGAAAAAACATCATTTGCCACCATAAAAAAGTTTTAAATAATATTACTTCATTTTTAGTGTCTCTGCCTGTTTTGTTCTCCTCCCTGGTGTTGTCATATCTATTACATTGTTTACATTTGGTACAGTCAGCTCCCAAAGCTCCTTATGTACTGTGCTAAAGCAAACAAGTGCACCTCCCCCCCCAAGTAAACAATGCAACAGAATTTGTGAGTCTCCCTATAATAAAAGACCCTTCATAGTGCATATTATACCTTAAAGGGCTACTACAGATTGGGAAAAACGTGAGATGTTTGGGGGGTGATGCTCAATTGTAGTTGTCAAACTGCGATTTTCTTGCAAGCGTTATGACGAATCGCAGTTGGACAATTTTATAATATGTGATTATATATATATTATAATCATACACAATTTATATGGTCGGTCTGCCCTCTAGTGTTTTCTAGTGGTTGTGACACTCAACCGATCTAAGCGGATACAGCATTATTATTATTAACTTTTATTTGTAACTAGCTACTTGCCCGTCAAGAATGACAGGGCAATAAAATTGTAAGGCAGGTAATGCTGTTTGCCACAGATAGTATTGGGATCATTCGGCGCTCATTGCGAGCCTCGCGCTGAGCGCTTTTGGCGCTCATTGCTAGTTTTTCAGTTGGTGTATTTTTTGTTATCAGAGGCGCTTTCGCTCTCATTGTAAGGTCGGCGCTGTTCTCTTTTTTGCGCTTATTGCAAGCCTTTCCCCTGGTGTACTTTGTGTCCTATGAGCACCGTTGGTGCTCCTTGTGAGTGGCGCGGTGAAGGGCTTTGTCATTGTGGTCTATTTTTTTTTTGGGTGTATATGTATTTTTTGATGATAATTAATGAAATGTTAAATTAATATACTTGACCTATTTGTAATTAATATATGCAGCAAGCATTGTGCTGAAGAGCTGACAATCTGTGTTGATGTTCCTGCAGCATACAATGTAGGTTTGCAGTGTTGTGGAGCTGAGGTGTAAGTGTCAGCAATGTGTGCAGTGTGTAGTGTAAATAGGCTGCGTGCGCGAGGGGAAGCCGTTTGTGTAGCTGTTTTCTCTCGCTTAGGGGATTTTCGAGTGTCTAAACTCTGTAAATTGGACTTAAATTGAGGTGTAACCTCACTTCCAGACGTCCTGGGTGTCCCTCCTTGCTGTGGGTAAGGTTTTTATTCTATTTTTGTGTGTATTTTTTTAGTTTTTTTAATGTTTTCCGCTGTGCGCGGTTCGGCCGTTAAGATCGTATTTTTGCGAGTTCGTTTTTTTTTTTCTAAGTCCCGCGGCTCGTATTTTTTTTCGTGTAAGTCCGTATGTAGTCATTGCGTGTTAGATGTATTTTTTTCAAAGTCCCGCTTCTATGGTTGTTTGTAAACGCTTGTGAGGCGCCGTAGAGCCTCCACCTCCGCAAATGCGGCCCCTCGATTTGCGAGGGTCTGCATTTGCGGCCCTGTGTCCCTCGCTTTGCGCAGGACGCAGTTCTTGCAAGCTCGTCTCACAAAGCGTGATGACGTTTCGTGGTTTGACAACTATTATATGTGATGCCCCAAAGGTTATATATTTAAAAAATAAAAATGTTTTTGCACTTTACAAAACGTGCATTTTCCCTGACAGATGAATGGCCTAAAGTTTAGAAAACTTAAAGTGAGACAGGTAGTGGGTGTTTTTCTTACTCCTGACCTGTTACATTACTCAGACAGGCAGAGAGCCTTATGAATCCATTATCTATCATTTCTCACCATTGCTTTGAATGCGGTAATTAAACAAGGACAGCTAATTACCTTATCAAGCACTTGGCATGGCTTCCTACTCTGCTTGTTTCTGTTAAAGGGACATGGAAAGAATATTTTCCATTTTTGCTTCAAAAAGAGGGTGTTTGATGATTTGTCAGTGTTGTTTTTTTTAATGAAGATCTGGGAGCACAAAAACGTATTTAGATTGGGGGCTTGCCCTCTGTCAGCCAATGGGATATACAGACTGACATTAATTTACATAATGCATCTATATTTATCTGCAATGTCACTGTTGCCTTGGCAACAACTTGCTCTACATTGGTATTCTGCAGAGTCTTTCCCGATTGGACGTTTCAGTGTAACCTGACCTATACTGGACAGGATGAGGAACTGACAATTATAGCCCGTGTTAACATCATTTTCTTTCTTTATTCTAGTGGTTGTCATTTACTATAATGTGAGAAACGGAAGAAAACATCTATATGATCCGGAAATGTAAAATATTATATGTTATATTTGGGTGCCTTATTGGGAAAGATTATATTATTACTGCTGATATTAATATCTTCACTGCAAAATGGCCAGGAAGACGAAGGACGCTGCGCCAGGGAGCAAATGTAACCTCGTGGCTGGTTATAAATACGTGGACTAATAACTATACACGCCATACTGAGCGACAGCAGAAAAAAGGGAATTAAAGGAAAATAGAAAAGCATTTTAAGTGTGGCTCTGGTAAATCGGACTTGACTCCCATTTAAATGTAATTTTAAAATAGCAATAACTTGATAAATGAAATACACATCTGCTTCTTGCTCCTTCTTAGTAAGTCTCCTCACACACTTCTTTTTTCCATCCTAATTTTAATGAAGATGGAAGGTTCCAGACATTACTAGCCATATAATATCCCAGTGTATTTACTTTTATGTACTTTATTTTATTAAGAAGTGCTTATAAGCTCTATTTTTACTGCCCAAAATCATGCAAATAGTCCCTGCATGGGTCTGCCCACTACAGCATATGGATGTGCAGTGTCCTAGCCTATCAGAGACTACAACTTAAGAGCACGTTGCTGAGTGATAGTCACTGATTGGTTAGTATGAGACACACCACAGCAAGTACAGCAGTCTGTCTGCATATGCTGAAGAGGGCAGACCCATACAGGGACTATTTATTTGACTTTAAGCAATACCCACTCACATTGACTTTACCTTTAAATGCTTTTCTGTATCTGTGCAGCATCTCATATTGTTGTGACCATGAGGGGCTTTCCGTGTTTTACTTCAGCCTTGTACACGGTTCAGACTCCACTCCTGTTATTCCAGAGAGCCACAGAGCATATCTACTAACTGTGGCAGCTCCAATACTACATTGTTATTATTATATTATATTAGCATATTCCATCTAGTGGTGTAATAAACACCGGCCCATGCCCTCAGCAGCACAAGGTCGGGTTTACTGGCCCTTTCAGCAGTGAACATGTTAATGTACAGCAACTCATTAAAGGGCCAGTGTAAGCCTTTTCATGTTAAATCAATTCTTAGTTCACAATTAACATTAAAAATACAGTTAGCTTTAGCTAGAAAATCATTTAAAAACAGTTTACCTCATTATTGGTTGCTGCTGTACCCTTTCCAATGTTTCTCATTGTCCTGAACACTATTAAAAAAAGAAAACAAACATTTTGAACGGAATAATAATTAGATAGGGTGGGTAACCTGGAGCATGCTCTGTAGGATAAGGGGGGTAATAGTGACATGCTCACTTTAGAGAGGCAGGATTGTAACTATTACCCCCTTATCCTACAGAGCATGCTCCAGGTTACCCACCCTGACTAATTAAAGGGACATTTACTTTAAAATGTTAAGTCTGCATGCAAAGTGTATCCTGCCTACTGGATGTTGCATGAGTAATAACAGAAAGCATTGTGAAGACAGTGATTGATAGCAGTTTTTACCCATAACTAAGCAGTTTAAGTGATTCCAGCATCCAACCTCTGCACATATAGTATTGTTAAGGGTTAACTTTTTTGTTTCTTTTGCTCACTACACAGAACAGTAGCTGCATGTCGGGCAGTGGGCAGTCAATGACACGTGTAAACACAGACTATTGATTTCTCAGTAAAAAATGCACAGCTTTCAAAAAGTATTTCAACATGCTTTTAGGGGATCTTTAAGTTGATGTGGTCCAACTTGTGCTGAATTAAGTGGACCATAAAATTGCAAATGATTCTTTTCAGTAGTGCTTAGGAATGATCAAGGTGGGTATGGGTACAGTTTGCATTGCTGCTGTTTGTAAAATATAGATTGAACATGAACGCTCTTACACCGGCTCAACTTCTATCAGTAGATTGATTTGAAAGTGATTTTATTTTATATATAGAGAGGTCTATAAACTGCCTGTACCCCGACTGCCTTCAGCTCCTGTATGTTTACAGCGGCGCCCCCCACTGGCTGCTCATGGACTATTTATATTCAGGGAATACAGCCGTGTAATATAATGGTTATGGCCGGGGGCGCTTCCCAAGCGCTGCTGGACTTGTCTAGTTGCCTGTAATAAGCTCGGTGCATGAAGAATGGAACACACGAATGTATTAACAAAAGTATCTATTTTTTAAATAATCAGGTTATATGGAAGGTTCCCTGTCATTAAAATTAAAATAAAACTAGATATGTAAAGAAATACTTATTAATATTAAAATATAATATCAGGGAACCTTCCATATCCGTCTAAATGTGTCTCCAAACCAGGAAAGGCAACTTGTCAGCATGTGAATTGTGGTCTTCTAATAGGACCATAGACATTATCATCCGATCTATGCAAACTGAGCAGGATATTTATACATGTCATTGTTCCATGTGGACAAATAAAAATAAACATTTTATCAGCACTCGTCTGGATTTATTTGAAGTGGCAGCTTGATTACAACATATATGCTAGAACTGCAGCTTTGCAGCATTGTCCGGAACTCACTCAAATTCAGAATTTAGACTCTAGTTTTGTTGCTATGGTTTGGAGGTTAGATAAGGCACCATGGATGCCGCCGAGCTGCTGCATTACATAAAGGACCCCTGTGGCCATATTTTTAAATATACTATTTTGAGACATATCCTTGAAATAGGCAAAATGGTTTTATAATGGAAAATAAATCACTGCCTGTAATAAATACATCATCTTTTATATGTAACTAGCCCGCAAGACTTTGAAAAAGGCTGGCAATGAGTGCATGGGGAGAGACAGGGAGCGAGAGTGAGCTTGCAAGCTAATTTGAGGTTTAATCAGCGTTTTTAGGATATCGAAAATCAGCTAAGCAAGGATAAAATGGCCATAAATCCGTAACAGTTTGGAAAAAGGCTCAAAATTAGGCCGAAGGCAGTAACACTTAGGCGGTCATTGCGAGGCCCGCTAGACTTTGAAAGAAGAACCAACGGCGCTCATCGTGAGGAAGGCAAGACTTGATCGGGGAGAGAAGACAGACACAGGGAAAGGAGAGGAGGGAAACGGACACAGGGCTCAGAGAGTGGGGAGAGGCTCGAGATGAGCGCCAACGGCGCTCAACACGAAAGTGGTGGTTTTGACAACGTCTGCAATGAGCGATTGTTGCAGGGCTCGTGATTAGCGCCGAAGGTGGCGGGTTGGCCAGTAGAGGGGGAAGAGGCTAGCAATGAGCCCCAAAGGCACTCATCGCGAGGCCTGTAAAGTTGACGGTGGGAGAGGCCCATAAGTTAGAGGGGGAGAGCCTTGCATTGTGTGGCAGCATTGCCAGCCTTCAAATGTTATTGCCATCATTTGACGGGCAAATCGCTAGTGGTATATTGTGTGTTGTCTCTTTGTGCATTCTCTCTCTCTCCTTCCCTCCTTCCTTTTCTCTCCCTCCTTCCTTCTCTCTCCCCCTGCAATGCAAGCCTTGCAATGCAGTGCGCCACTCGGAATTCTCTCGCTCTCCCTCTCGCCCTCCCTCTCGCCCTCCCTCTCGCCCTCCCTTTCCTTCCTTCTCTCTCCCTTCACCATGCAATGAAAGTGATACACACAAACATGCATTACGACAACTATATTGAGGATTATGCCGTTGTGTAATCCACTATTTTGTTGTCTGGTAATCTGGCTAGTGAACCAGTAGAAGGAAGAAAAAAATAAAGCATTTTTCAGGACATATAACAAAATTGAATCCTAAACAACCTAAAAGTACAAAACAAAAACTTTCTAATGGAATATCCAGCCTATACAGCAATACTAAAGAACAACTAAATAATGTCAATTACAAATACCGTCTCACACCGACACCCAGACAATGCTAAATCACACCCCAGAGGTTAATACCTACCCACCTTCCACCCATCTTGCTATCCCCTGCATAAAATAAATTGGAAATTAACATATAATACAATGTGTCATATCCTGCAGGAGCCATTTAATAGCTTCCTAAATCCCCCCCCCCCCCCCCCCCACTTCCCACAACTAAGAGGTAGTCTTGAAGGAGATTCTACAGGAGCCAAGTAATCAAGCTCCATGTTGAAATAAGAAGAGAAGAAATCACTTCTGCTCAAGTAGGTCTCACTTAAAATGTAGTTTTTGACGAAAAAGTAGTTGTAGTGATGGTTAAAACCTGATTTTAAAAAATACATTGGACACCTGGTACAACATCTGGGAGTTCAGTGTGTCTAAGAAATCCATTTAATCACCTGGGAAGATGTTGGCGTTGCTGTTAGAACAAAGTACTTGCCAGGGGGAAGAGACCATGAGATCACTTTGCCGTAAGAAAAGAGCTTGATGTTATATTTGGATCTGACCTGCCTCAGCCTGGGGCGGGGGGAGGATGCTGACCATGCACTTTTAATAAGTAAATGACAAGTTAAGCCCCAATTCTTAGTGCAGTCTTATTGACAGAGATTGACATTTACAGTAGTCATTGGAAGATACAGTTAGATTAATGGCTTTGGTAACTCTGCATTAAAGAGTAACACAGAGCGATGTTCCTGCCAGACATTTTAAAGGATAACTTAAATTACCACTGTACCCGGTTAAATACTTCACAAACATTACATTTTTCTTTAACTAGTAACATTAGCGACTATGTACTAAGGAATTGCTCTCTATTCCCGGTGTCAAGTGCAACCTTGTAGTCTATCAAAAGAGCTGAAAGCAGATGCTCTGCGAGTACATCATTTCTCCTAGGGCTACTAGTCCGGTTAGGAACAAAAGCAAAATGTCTGACATTTTTAAACTTTCTAAAAATATATATTTTCTTAATTTTTTCATACAAATGTAAAAAGTACCCCAAGAAAAGTTGCAGCTCTTAATTAGCTTTTATACACAAATTATCCTTCTCTGGGGATTGCATGATTTTATTTGCTTTCCCTAAATTGCAACCTTGGATCGTGATCCTATTATTACAACGCCAATCCCCTTTAAAACTACTATACATAGTAAGGGAAAAATGTGTAATAAAAATTGAGTGGGATGGAAATCCTGTGTATAGACCCTGAACATATTGGGCTTCAAGGCTACTTTAAATATAAAGGTATTGTGCTGCCTGTCAGTAGCTTTACATTACAGTACAACATCAGATTAAAAGTAGTAAAAGAGAAAATCTTACTTCTAGCAGACTAAGTACATGATCCTTTTTTTAAAGTTGTTTATCTCATTGAATACGGAGGGTTTGCTCTTAAAGAAGTCATCCTATATACATCCTGCAAAACGTCTTCACTGTTTCCTCAGGGAAAAAGGCTGGTTTTATGATTTTCCAGAGCTTTGTAAACCACACAAAATGTCATACCCATTAAGAACAAAATATGCACCGGCATCATAATTTGGCTTTTTTTATTATTTTTTTAAGCCTACACAGTATGTCTATGCTACATTTTCTGAAAATAAAAGACAAAATAAATATAGGACAAAATATTTTTTTTCTTTTTGTAAAATACTGTAAATGTCTAAGTCTAAATAATTGCACTGCATAATAGCAATGTTTTATTGTAATGTATAAAAAGCCTTAGATACGTCCGTTTAGTTAATTAACTAAACAGAATGAAGTCCATGACTGGCCATTAGAAATGACCCCACCTCTCTTCATATCTCCACGGAAAGTACATTCAAAGTATTAATTGATATCTAAAAAGTAGGCCTCTAATGATGTTAGTCAAATACATATAAAAGGGTCTTGAATATTCAAGCATCCCAGAGAATCTTCTTGCCCGTGTGAAAGGCTGCAATAATGGAGGGCACTTCTCTTCATGTCGGATAAGATAGGAGCTCCATGTCTGTGAGTCCATAAGTCCATGTGGCGCACGTATCATGCTCCTTGGTCTGGCAGCCTTCCATCTACATAACGTGTTTTGCAATCCTTCATTTGTTTAATAAAAAGACGCAGACTTTATTGCTGTCAAGTTACACGGATAACTTGCTTGTCTAGTGAAATTGTTAGACCTATTCTTAAGATTAATACTTCATGGTCTGTCGCATGAAAGACTTTATGCCAATGTTCTTTGCCTTGGTTTAATCCTTGGGTAGAGCTGAAATGGAAATAAAACATGATATTATTTTCCAAAATAACATAATAAAAAACTGTAAGCCAAGGGCATAACTACCACGAATGCACAGGGCCCTCGGGCGGGGACCCAGTGCTTCCCACCTTGGCCTGGGCAGGAAATCCCAAATGATGTCACACAATATATGTATATAGAGAATATAAACACATACATTACCTTCAATCTTTGTAATATCAGTTACAAGGTCATTTATATATTGTGTGGCATCATTTGGGATCCACTGCACGGACCAGGGTGGGAACTAAGGGCAATAAATATAATGCCATCCACTAACTTTAATCTTTGTAATATAAACTACAAGTTATTATAAGCAAATTTAATGTATAACATAAACCATAATTGATTACAGCAGTGACGGAGCTAGTGATTGGAGGGCCCCGGGACAAAAACAAAAAATGTGTTTTGCCCACCTCCACTTCGGTGATATATCTCCACATATCCCTGTGCCGTGACCTTGTGTGAATATGTCCCCCACATGTAATGTTGGGGTACCGTCTCTCCCCTTGCTGGATACAATATGGATAATATGTATTTACTTGGGCAGTACTTACCCCCAGCAGGTTGCGTGGTACATATCCTTCCTTGTCATTTAAGCGAGCCCACCACCACTCAATCTCATCTTCATCTTCTCTGCGCAGGATGGTCATGCAGTCACCTTCCTTTAGGGACAGCTCATCATCACTCTCAGATTCATAGCCCCACAGAGCATAGATCACTCCTCTGTTCATGATGCCCATCTTCTCCTGCACACCTGTGAGAAAAGGAGAAGACCGTATTAGCCTGGAGTTCGTTTCTGATGCAACCATTACAGCAGGAGCACCAGTGGGACGGACATCCTGACCATGGAAAAATATTTACACTTTGCAATTAATTTCTGAAAATTAAATTTGATATAATTTCTTGTTACATTGAAGTCTGTAATAATAACTTGCACTGATTGATGCAATCAAATATTTTGTTGAAATTGTTTTCATTATTGGGTGCAATAATTCATAAAAGCTTTTGTGGGACTTAACGTGATACAACAAATGTCCCAGAAAATGCATTTATATTTATATTTATCTGCGCACTTTCCATTTATGCAGTTAGTGGATATTAAATAATTCCTTTTGGTATTGTTACTTTTTAATTAATCATGTAAGCTAAGGAGGAAGAATGTTTCCAGGTTTATGTTGTTTTTTACTTTCAAACTCAACAAAATACATGAAAAGATTCCTCCTCTCTCTCTCCATGACCATCTCACAATTAAATGTATTAAATCTGTGATAAGAGCATACACAGTGCATATTAAAAGAACAGAAAAAGAACAATGAGATGATGTGAGATAAAGTCATCAGGAGGCATGAGGAGCTTTTTGTGTAATTTATGCTTAAAATATAAAGTACTGCCATGCTGGCACGCAGGCGCGCACACACACACACACACACACACACTTGTGTCTTTGCAATAACAGACATTTGCTGTGTCTACTCTTTAATAGACTCGCTGCAAAGCCCATAAGGTGTTCTTTAACCACAGGGAATAATAACTGAAAAAGCAGCAGGTTATCACAGTACTGAAAATTGTGCTCAGACTCACAGAAATAAATCATATGTTCTCTCGACTACAAAAAAAAAAAAGTGTAACAGATTTTATATTACGCAGCCAGGAATATAAAAAAAAAAAAAAAGTACTCACTTTACTCATGAGACAGACATATTTGTTACAGTAAAATGATAAAGGACCACTGTAGTGCATTTCCAAGTAAAGTTCATATGTTTATTGGTATAGAATATTTTAAAAATCGTATGAAGTTTAAAATAGAAGAAAGTAAATATGTTTTCTAATATTTTAATGCGTCTGTCTGCCCCAGCAGGGCTGCTTAGCTCCACCTCCCTGTGCAAGTTAGGGGGTGTGTCAAGATCTGCCTGGGCTTAGGCCATTATTATTATTATTATCTTTATTTGAAACGCACCAACATATTCCGTAGCGCTGAACAAGGGTTAAGTATGAGGCAAAACAAAAATTGACACATAGTAAAGAATCAAGAGCCCTGACTGAGTTTAGAATCTAGGGTGTGAGGAGCTTTCTTTGAAACCCCTTACAAGACTGAAACTCGCAAACATATAATCTAATGATTGGGCCATCATGGAGCTTATCAGGTAGAGATATGAGGTTGCTCCATGATATTTGCTCACCCCAATTGCCTATACAGAGGTCACAGCTGCCCATAGGCCCACCTAGTAAGTGGTTGAGCCATTATAGTCACGCCCTCTAGTTCAGACATGCTCAATAGAGTCGGACTGGTAAGAATTGTTTTTTAGTTCCGCTTTCATAGAGAGCTGGTCATGTCCCATGATAGACACAGGTAGGAGGAGAGAAGTATCTCTGAGGGAAAACAGGCATTTAAAAGTAAGAACAAATATAAACTTTTATTTATTTTAAACTGCATATTGTCTTAATAATCTAAACCCAAACATAAGAGCTTTAATAAAATACACTACAGCGGTTCTTTAAGCCAATTATCCAGCTGCTGAAGCTTCACACACAAGCCTCAGGCCCCTTGTAAACATCATGACATTGTCATACGTCTATTTTTTCTCCCTGAAGTCTGACATCTGTTGTGTACTCCTTGTGCTAAATTGTTTCTTGGAATGTCCCTTACATACAACGGAAGCAAAGACTCTCATATTTCCCTTACCAATAAAGTACATAAAAAACCTAGGGGTAGTTTAATAATAAATAGACACACAAGAGCTGCCAGTAACTAGCTACTAAAGGGTAAATGTGGGAGTTTGCTGTGAGTAATCTAATCAGCACGCAGACAATTATTATCTCAGCCCCAAGCAGAGCGAGCACGGCAGGCCTATAATCTGCGCAGATTCTGGCATTCATTGTAACCACTGGCATGTAAAATAAAATGAGAACAGTGGAAAAGAAAAGCTCAGTGTCCATGCAAAGAGTTTGCAACGGTGCCAGAGAGAAGGGAGAAAACAACACAACTACATTAGCTGTCCATAACAGTAATGTCATAACAAGGAGATCGTTTTAGTTATGCATTGATCATTAACATCATCCTATTTAATGATTTATAATGGCAATATTCAATATTAAAATAAGTTTCAAAGATTACAGTTGAACTATTTCCACCCTTTTAAAAACGTTTAGATCGTTCTCGTAGCCAGACTGTACCTTACCAATTGATGACTTTAAGAACAGCCTAATTAGGTAAAGAAACCAGACAATCATTCATTGGCAGCCCCCACAGCAAACGTTGGTTTCCAGAGGTAATCAATTTAACACAAGTCTACAGCCTAGAGAGCATTTTGCCAACATTGTGCCTGAAAATTTAGCTCTGACCAAGATGCTCCTACCACTGCCGCCATGTACTTTCATATGGGTGTAGACCAACAATAGATGAATCTTTTCTTTTAAAGTAAGCTTAATAAAATTGGGTAGATTTTTTTTATTTATTTTTTAAATGACTGAATATAAATCTTATTAATGATCAATGTCTAATTAAACCACTGCCTATCTACATTTAAAGTTTCCGCTAAAGAAGCAAGATCATCTAAACAAGGCATCCTTCATTATCAAAAAAGGTATTCACTGGGCAATCTAGATCTCTTCCACAGGCTTATACTCACTCTGCTAATATAGAGATATGGTAATGATATATAGCCTATAATGAACCATTTGCCTTTCTCTATAAAAGTCAAGTCTCCGTACAATTGCTGGAATGGAACAATATGATGCAAAACTGGAATATATTGACCCTCTCGCCTCCCAGATCCCCGGGGTAGCTGGTTGGATTGCAGTGTTTGTTCACATTGCAGAGTATATCACATTACTAGGGATGCTGCCAGAATGGATACATGAGAATGGCTTATCAGGACATAAAGACCGCTTTCAAATGAAAAACAAAATTCCTTGAGATTTGTCTGCCAACGTCCACATATCATGCTTCTCAGCACAGACAATATGAGAGCTTTCAGGGACGTGCCTGTACTGAGGCGCAGATACTGTATGTAAGTTTAGGTTTGTGTGTGGATTTACCTAGGAGTATTAAGGGACCATAGAAACGTTAGAAAAGAAAGAAGCTCTTATTGAACACGTCTAACTATAGCTATTAATGATAAAGAGCATATAAATCATGCATCTAGCCCATCCCACAATATAATAATCTATTCAAAATTGAGAATGTTTTGCTGACTATGTATATAGAAATGGACCATTTACAGTATTTATTATTCAAAAGTATTTTATGATACACAAAGTTTATGATAGTCAAAATTAAAAAAATGTATATTATTTGTAAGTGTTCTCTAAAAAGATCTGCCATGGGTACTAGAAAACGTTTACAGTAGAAAATTAAACAAGGGCTAAAAAACGTCCACTCCTTTTATTTCATCCCAACAAAATCATAAAATGCTAAATATGAAAATCCTATAGCTCAAGTAAACAGATATGAAATAGTAATAGGCCTGCATAGGTAAGAACAAGCGTGTAGACAAGCCTGGAAAAAAAGCAGGTAACAAGAATGCAACGTGTGTGTCGATAGATAGATGGATAGATAGACAGACATATCAGCTAGTCCCTCTCAGCACTGGATGTCTCCAATCATTCAAAGTTTGTTTTAAACACAAACTAGTCTATACATCTACCAAGCATCAAGTGGCAGACTACATACCATAAAGAAACTGGGAGCACTGACTGTAACCCTCCTCCATCTCCTCGCATTTATCTGCTGCCGTCTGTCTATCACTGTATGTCATGGCAAACACTGCGGCTCCAGACTCTACCAGGAACTTGCACACCTGGACATTGTTACAGGACGCAGCACAATGTAACGGGGTCCTAGGGTACAGAGAGAGAGAAGACAAAGATCATCATCATCATCATCCTCTATTTATAGCACACAAACATATTCTGCAGATACGGTTAACATAGTAGTTACCCCTTGGTGTCTGAGCATTTTTTTTCTGTTTGAGTGTAGCTTTACACTAAAACAGATTCAGAGCACCATTGATAGTTGACATTGACTGTCCATTAGCAAGAGATATCACTCTTTGCAGTTGACACCTGTCTGTTAGCCTTTCTGATCCACCCACCATGCAAAAGTCAATGAAGGCTTACTATAAGAAAATCCAAATTTTACCAAAATTCAATTGATAAAGTACTTGTTAATGCCTATGTATTTCAATTATACAATATTTTGAAAATCAACTGTGCACCTTTAATCTCAAAGGGGACATGGAAATATTTGTATTTCTCTGCTGCATATGAACTACTTTGGGGGGGCTAGCCTCTGGGAGCCATTTAGCAGTAAGAGATATGGGTTGTACTTGTCTGCCAGTGAGACCCACATAATGTGGAATTTGCGATTTGGTTTATTTAATACTTTTTGATGCAAAATGTACTTTTGTAATATGTAAAAAAGATCTTTGAATTGCATAAAGAAGAAGATGTGTTTATAATTAACCTATGAACATTGGCATCATTTACCATTAGTGCATCCTTTTAAGTAAACCATTTTCGATATTCATTATACCTTTCATTTTGGATAGGACGCATTATCGATGTATATTCCTACATAATATCAATAAAATCTGGGCAAATAAGCAAGGTTTCTATTTTGTGATTGTTATGTATATACAACCTAGGCATATAGTTGTGATCTCTCATTAACCCTATAATCCAGCTTTAAACAACTGCAGCCTTAGTTTCTAAAAACATAATCAGAACAGGTTACATACCAGCCATCACTGTCTGCTGCATTTACATTCACACCAAACTGTACCAGGAACTTCACAATCTCGGTGTGACCAGCACATACGGCATTGTGCAGAGCGGTGATACCCTCGTCATTTGGCTGACTGGGATCTTCCACCTTGGGATGACACATGGACAATTCATTAGTTTATTCACTTCGTCACAAAGTTTACAAGAAAGCTGTATTATTATTATTACCCTTTATTTGTAATGTGCCAACATATTCCATAGTGCTATAACCGGGTTAGGTACAAGGCAAAAACTAAATTAACACAAGAGTATGGAGGGCTCGGTGTTTGAGCTTAAAAGCTGGTTTCCAAAGCACCAACACAAAAGGACATTTTAACGGCATACCACTGGTAATTGGTCATCTGGAAAAAGTCTTAAGACTGTCCACGTCGCTTCGTTCCAGAGGGTTTGGCAGATAAGGTTTCAGAGATTGGTCCATGGACAAGCTGTTTAGAACTACTGCTCTACTCTATAGGATTTCTACACTAGTGGTGTAGTATCATTAGTAAAGCTGGAGGGTACAGCCAGTTTCTTACATCAGGACTAAACCCTACACTCAGTATTTTTGTACACTGTACAACACATTCATAGGCAGAATGGGCAGATGGTCAGTCCCTTCCCTCATTGGGAAGCGCAACAATTATAATTATTATTCAAACCATAGGAAACCTGCCAAGCAGTAATGACACGTTTCTTAATTGTACATAAAGAAATAATGCAATCGGTAATCATTTCAAAACAAAACCTGCATGCAAACATAATTTGACAGATAAAGCTTATTTCTGTATTTATGGTTCCATAGAATGTCATTTGCATTGGATATTTCGTTTTTGGCAAGGTATAAATACTTACTTCATAGATTATTCTCTGCACAAGATCAAACTCTCCTTCAAGAGACGAGTCCAAAAGTAATGCCAGTGGGTTAAATTTCACTCTCATATCATGAGCAATGCGCTCTGATCCAGTCTTCCGCAGGTTTGTTCTCTTACCCTTTGAAAAAAAGGGATAACATTACTAGTTGCTATACACCAAGAGGTGGTGTGAATAGACAAAACTTGTGTAATATTTGGTTATAATTAAAAGGTATATGGAAGTTTGTGAGATATCATGTGTGTCTGATGCGGCATGTTGTACCTGCCTCCGATTGGCTACAAACAATTATAAAATGTTATTCTAATTTAGTTTGGCTTTCCACAGGAGTTCCTTCTCAAAAACAACTGCCTCAAAACTGGAGAGAATTTTCCAAAATTTAGAGTAAGTTTATTAATGTTTATTTTGGGATTTTTTCTTGCAAAACAATGTTTTTATACACTACTGCTTCTCCTCCAAGAAACTTTCATATACCTTCAAGGCTTCATAATCTGACATGAACAGCGATGGAAGTATAATTATGAACAATACCAATCCAAACCACAAACTAAACCCACTGTTCATTTAGCTAGCCTGCGCAAGTCTGTTTCGGCACCATATCTTTTAAAACCAATTCTTAATTTATAGAACTTACTCTGCAACATTAAACGCTACTGTTGCTCCTAAAATGTAACCACTCATTTACTTATGACACAAGTATAAGATTCTTCGAGTTGTTGCACACGACATGGCCAACTGGTCAAGAGCATTAACATTTATTTAGTTCACTTGTCCCTTTTTATATAAAACAAATTCACTGGATAAACTGGTATCCAAATGTCAGTAATTAAAAGTGTCAATGTATATGCATCTTATTTAACAAAATATTACTGTTGTACTTACAGGTGGCAGAGAGAATTGGCCTGTAATCTCTGGAGGACGCATATTAAAGGACTCCTCTGTTAGACTCTCAGGTTCACCAGCAGTGGGGTAAGGTGGAGGTGGATAAGGTGGGTACTCTTCTATGAATGAATCAGGAGGTTGGGGGATCTCTGGATCCTGCCCATCAGCTGGTAGAAGTGGGAGAGGATCAGTGGGTATTCCTTCTGGTATACTGTCTGGACCCAACACTGGTGACGGGAGCTCAATTTCTTCAGGACAAACATTAATGACATGCTCATCTGATTCAGGCTCCACCAACTGTGGAGATCCTGGAACTTCTGTGGGGGATTCTATCCCCGAGTCTGTAGGAACAAGTGTGCTCTGGCTCTCTGCTGAACTCTCAGAGATGGAGGCTACGGAGGATGGCTTTGGAGCAGAGATGGTCTCCATGGCAGCTAGAGTGGTTCTCTGGTATAATAGTTTCTGAATGTTTGGTCCATTAGGTCCCTCTGGTTCTGTGATCGAACTGCGCTTCTTTAGTGGTCTTGGCGCATTGTACAGCTTTTTCCTCAAAGCCTCCAAGTCGGCATCACTCTGATTTCGGTACGGGTTTGATAAAAATGGCAGGAGCTTGGTTGGACTGAGTGGACGAGGAATTCTTTCCTCATTACCAGAGGCTGGAGTTTCAGATTCTGGATCAGGACTGCTCGATTTACCCTGACCATCAACATAAGAGCTATCTGCTACCTGATTTGAAGCCTGTTGGGAGCCAGCAATTACTGGTTTGCCATACACTAAAAAAAAAATAAAAAAATAAAAATAAGAAATTTCAATAAATTGTAAAACGTTGTAATGTTACATTATAAATAACTTCTCTCACTGACAAAGCGAGACATGCTCATTTGGCAAGTCATTGGGTGTAACAAACGTAACAGGGACAATCTATAAAGGAGCATAAGACATTTTATTTTAAGGTTAATTCTGTCGGTTTTAATCTTACACATTTAAAGTAGCACTGTGGTTCAGGAAAAACTGCATATTTGTGAACGATTACAAAACTAACACGATTAAAAGCTTTTTGAGCTATAAATATATAGTATATAAGTAGGTAAAAATGAATGTGCCTATATTTATCAGTGGAGGAAGAAGTTGGAGGAGGAGAATGGAGGAAGGCGGACTTACTTACACACCTACTCGTTTCCTTGTCCAGCTTGTAAAAATTAATTGAAGCCCTGCTTTATAGAAATGTTAATGTTGCATGCATACACTTCCAAAGTTTAATGGCCAATCGATTAGAGCAGAGACATCACATTTTTTTTTCCTTATTAAAAAAATAGCTTTAGGACTGTAGATTACTCCTAAGTAATGATCAGAATTATCTACCTAAATATAATATTACCATAGTTCGAGAACAAACTTTGAAAAATAAGTGTCTTACCACAAGGAAAATGAGAGCGTGTCTGAGCTCTGCTTAGTGCACCAAGAACACTGTAGTTCTTCCCTGGGTTTTGCTGCTTGGTATACATTGAATAAATCGAGCTGGCAGCAACGGTCTGGGGTTTGCGGAGTGGTGGCGGTGGTGGCTCTTTCGCTGGCTGTGGGGTGAAGGGTCGGACTGCCACAGCTATAGGATTCTCAGGTTTGGCTGGAGCAGGAAGTTCATGGGCTGGAGTTATTGGAACTCTTGGTGGCTGTGCTACCTTTGGTTTATTTGCCATTGATGCAGATGGTGGCTTCTGGGGAATTCCATCAGATTTTAGGTCAGAAGTGGAAGGTTGGGGAGCTTGACCATAATAAGGTAAATTGATTTGTTTTGGTTTAGAAGGTACTGGAGGTGGAACCTTTACAACATTTTTATTTGCAGCCTGAAAAAGTGAAAGAAACCCATATATTTTAAAACATTGTATCCCAGGAAAATCCATATTGTACATAGAAAATAAAATGTTTCAATGCTTTTAAGGAGTAGCTTCATATTTCTACTGCCTATGGGAAAACTTGGCCCTTCTGAAAACAAACAGGTATAATGGCACAAATATCGGTGAAATATTTATTAATTCACGCCAGTCCCCTGTGAAGTGACACAGCAAAGGCCCAATTATTACATAAATGAAAAGCAGACACATTACAAAATGAAAATATTAAACATTTGGGGAGGAAGTGTTAGATAAAGGAGCTTAAAAGCTGGATATTTTAAGCATAAAACACATGAAAAAGTCCTGCTACTTATACTACATACACCGTTGGTAAATCTATTTACAAGTAGTTCAAAATGATAATAAAGTCTTAGATGTTTTGTTTCTACCTGAGCATCCCGTAGAAGATCTTCACTACTCTGATTTTTTCGTAAAGTACCAAAGGTTGGAGGCCCCTGGGCCTGCTCGACGGAATCAAACATTGAATAAGGCCTGGTCTTCTTGTCCTTTTCTCTTGCAGAGATATCTACATTGACAGCTGAAAGCATACACAACAGTTCATTATATGGGCTGCAGTTTATTAAAATGGATCTCACACAGAATTTCTCATGAAATGTGATCCCACGGTTTCTAATGATAACATATTATAATATACCACTTAATCCACTTAATATGCGATTCTTTCAGACATATATATATGCTGCTCTCAAACAGGCTTTAGAACATAGCCCTGGATTACAGTACAGTGCAAAAAAACACTCACTGACTGTAGTTTGGCCCTTAAAGGGGGCTCTTCAGTGTGAATTTAATTATGGCAACTGTGAAATGAGGCTGGTGACAGTACGCAGACATCAAGTATGCAATGGTGGGCAGAAAGGGATGGAGAAACCCTCCACTGTATATGCAGCAAGGAAACAAACATTACCCCTTGAGTACACCTACATATCAGTAACAGGTCATAAGATCTGCTTGGTCGCATCATTTCTCAGTGAACAGCGCTCCCACTGTCACCATGGATTCTGTGTACTGAGATGCAAACAAGGCTCAAAATCTACCTTTTTGATATTTCTGTTAATACTATATAACATGTTTTATTGGCTTAGATTAGATGGGTATAATAGATCAATAAAAGGAAACAGATTACCTTTTTGTCTTTCACATTTCTTTTTGAATGCACTGTGACATATTTACTGAAGGGTGATGAGATTAAAGAACCACCGTAGTACATAAGTAAAAAATACATATGTTTATTTGGCAAAGACTTTTAAAAACAGTGTACAATTTAAATTAAATAAAAAGTTAATATTGTTTTTTATTTTTTTATTTTGAAAGAGTCCGACAGAGCTTACTCCGTAAAAGGGGGTGAGGCTATAATGGCTCATGCACTGTCACTGGTCAGGGCCTATGAGACAGGTTACAATAGAGCTGTTACATATGTGTAAACAGTGGGGCGGAGCTAATGTCACAGGCAGGGCCAATGAAATCATAACCCAGCCTGGTTTATAAGCTTTATGATGGCCCAACCCTCATGCAGAGCTTTCCACTGACCAGTCACACGGAGGTGAAGATAATCAGCTCTGCTAGTGAAGAAAACTTTTTAAAATATTAAATATGGACTTTCATTTAAATTTAATCTATGTCCAGCAGCAGCTTTACTTTTAAATTAATTAATTAATTAAACTGGTCCTTTAAGATAGCAAGAGATCATGCTACATACATACGTACTATGATTTAATGTCTTTGTTCCTTTCCGGTTCATTAATACACAAAGATATAGCAATTTGAGTATAAGCTGATGACTATTAAAAACTCACCTGGACCTCCATTGCCCTGTGCAGTTCCATTTGCATTGCTCCATTCGGATCCATCCTGCTTGAGGCCTGTTAAGTACAGAAGTACAAAAATGGGCATATGTGATCAAATGAAATATAATATTATGGAACGTTTTAATACATAGGGAAAATTGATGTCATCAAATACACTTAGCACAGTATATGTATTCAAATATTTTTGTGATTTGGAGAGTTTTTGTAAGAAGAGTTTAGGTAAAATGGTTGTGTGTGCGCTAGGACCAAAATGTACATTGAATTTCAAAGGATATGGGTAGACCAGGAATATTTGGAAAATGAAGTGAGTAATTATTCAAAATACCATATACAAATAAACATATAAACGTGGAATTATTCAAAAAGTCTTATTTGAAAACTATTTTCAGTGTATGGACATATTTATTTGAACGGGGTAAAGCCTACTCTTTAAGCATCAAAGGCAACTACATTTTAGTTCAAAGCTGTATTGCATTTCTACCCTAAAATCGTGGGAAACCACTACAGGGCTACAATCTCAAGGTTAGAATGGCAATAATTATACGTATTTATAGCACAGTAATTACCTATTTGTGACTTCCCCTGAGATGCGTTTTTCATGTTCGGCAACGTTTGGGACTTCAGTGGCACATCAGGCATCTGTACAGTGGCAGTCCCATCTGGAAATGCTGGTTTAACAAGCAGCTCAGGACGGGATGGGAGGCGAGGCATGGTTGCTGACTGGATATAGGGACCCACAGCTGCCACTCGACTGGGAGTGCTCGCTACCTGCTGAGGTAGATTCCCATCAGATGTAATCTAAATTAAAGAGAGGTTGCAAGCTATTCAACATAAAAACAGAGGGGGGGAAATAAACACTACAACAGAAGATTGAATTCTGCCCTTTTATAGATTTCAAAGATATTTCAGTAAATCTACAAAACAGAGTTTGTTTCATATATGAGAGATTGGAGGCATACAGATCAAAGAATGTTATTAGGGTATTTCTACTGCTTTGATTTAGTGGAATAAAACAAGTTCCTACAGCATACTACGCCTAGAGGAATCTCCTGGGCAGACTCATCTAGGAATAGGGTCAGCTCACGTAATGCGCACTAACAGAGAAAGGAATGATTACAGTAAAAAAGTTCAAGTAACCTTATGCACCCAAGACATTAAACATGTCTTAAAATAATGCCATATACAGTTGACGGACACACACACCAACTTGAAGTATGAACTGTGTTATCTTTTCTCCTCAAAAATAAATATTTATGGGGATTTCTTTAGAATTTAATTTAAATCAATTCACACACTCTCGGAAAGTCAAGAGAGTAGCTAAATTACGCTGCCACTTTGCTACTGAGTAAACACTGCACTTCCTGAGGAGGATGTGCACAGGACAAGCACAATAGTTTGTTGTGTGAACGAAAGATTTAGGATGGTTTCTAAAAATAAAAACTTTAAAAAGGAAAGTTTCAGTAATAGAAATATCAGTAATATCAGAGACCAGATTGCAAAGATGATTTTTTCAAAAGAGGATTGTCAGGCACAAGGATACAAACAATGCTCTACTTTCGCTGAACATCTTGCTGTGAGATAGTGGTTTCTTACGGCAACTAGCTTTAGCTGGTGTGTGTGATTATAGATTCACTAAAATGTATTAATGCAATTAAAACAAATCAAAGTGGTTCTCTAAATCCTATACACATGCCAGGAAATCAGATCAGTTCTCAAAAACAATTAAACAGGGAATAATGAAATTAAAAATAAAATTACCGTTTATGGATTGTGCCAGAAAACAGTATAAAGCAGAATAAGTTTATCTCCCCTGCAAATGAGCTGTGACCTGAACATATACAATTAAAGCAAGTTTTACCCAGGAGCATATAGTCTGTGAATCTTTCACTTACTGGTACGTTCTCCTTCTGCTGCAGAGCGACCTTCTTCTTCCACAGGCGGTCCCGCAGCTCGTTAACACGCTTGTCCATTGCTGACACCTCAGAGTTGCGCTTGTTTAGACTCTCCCTCTGTTGCTGCAGCTTAGCATTCTGCTCTTGGTTCAGTTTGTTCCTCAACTGAATAAGTAGAGAAGAAAAGAAACTGCACTTTAGAAGAGACGGCTCCAAAAAGGCAAACTAGGCAAAGCTATGCATGCTAATCTGCTGTCAGAAAATGTATTTCATTCACAAAACTGGAAACTCACATTAGCAGGAAGAATTTAGAGAAGAAATAGGTTTTATAGGAGCCAAAATAAACTGTGCTTAGTGCCTTTAAAAAAAAAAGTGTGGTCTCTAAAAAAAGAGGTCAGTTAAATAGCCTAACAAACACCGTTAATGAACACATGTCCAGCTGGCACGGTTATTAAAAGGTATATGGAGGTTTCCTTGTTTCTAAATCGAATACATGCTGCTTATATCAGAAAGAAAAAAAAAATGGTCATTCAGGACTGATTCTCCTCCATCAGATGCACTGGAACAGGGAAGCGCAAAAAGTTTTAGTAATTCTATATTAGAGCATGGCTTGACAAATCCCAGAAGCCAGGGAGCCACAAGTCCTACAATTTTATATCTGGCTCCTTGGTATTTCTGGCTGTGTCCAATTGCATGCACAATTCCTTGCCTCCTAAAATAAAGTTTAGCCGGTTCCTAAATTTGGCAAATCCTAGATCAGAGTAGTGGTGGGCACCAAGAGCCACCCAAAGATTTCTCGGGATGCCACCTTCTGTTCTTTGAAGTGCAAATCATGTTCATCTTCCATAAAACCTACTCTCTCTACAGTTGACTTAATAAACTTGCTTTCTTCACGAAATATTTATTGTTTTACTATCCTTATTAATTCACCCATCTCCATTCCAAAATTAATTTTACCATCTTCGTGTGGCTCTTTTTATAACCCATATTTACTGCATATTTGGTCCTTCAAAATTAAAGTTTCCCCTTAACTGGGTTAAAAGAATTGCTCAGATGGCATCACAGTTTAAAGAACAGCTAAGGTTGAAGTCAAACAGCAGTTAGTTGTGTAAGCCATGAACATATAAAAGGAGGAGTAGGGAAAAAGAGCATAGGGGTTTTATTCATATAATTGGATCTTTCACAATTTGATACCTATCCCCTTCCCCACACATGTGCAGAACTGGGTGGCTTGCATCAATAAATGCAAGCCCTACCCCTAGAAATGTAAATAACCCCCTCACATATGCAAGCCATTCGAAAGTAAAATGGATGCCTCCAACAACAAGCAGAGGCATCAAAATGTTTATTTTTCTAATATTAACTTAATTACATGTTGGTGACTACTTATGCTCAGACTGTTTCTTTGAGGGGTTTTTCCATTGTACAGTGGTCATTTAAGTAAGCCAGGGTAATGTAGTAATCTTATTGGCATTAAGTTATCAAATTATAAAAGCGGTTTTCAAAACAGTTAAAACTATAAAGCGGATGTTGAAATGTATTATTACGCTAAACACTGTGGCCCTCATTCAATTGCGATTTGGCCACTTGAATAGGGCTCTAAATAAGCACATAACATATTTTTTTTAAATAAGTTTTTAGTTAGTAACCATCTATCCAAAAGCAAGGTTTTCACTAACTAAAAACTTCTTTAAAAAAAAATATGTTATGTGCTTATTTAGAGCCCTATTCAATTGGCCAAATCGCAATTGAATGAGGCCCTGTATGTGTAAGTGGCAGTCTCTCTGGTTACCTGCAGCTCTTTATACAGCCGGTCAAGTTCCGCCACAGCTGACTGGTTGTCATGGTATCCTTCAATACGGCCATTCTTCAGCATCTCAAGTTGTCGGCTCAGCTCCTCCACCTTGGACACAGCCACGACAAGCTCTTTTTGTTTTTGCTGGAAGACGTTATTCATCTGTTCTATTTCCTCCACTGTCAGAAATTAGACATAAAAAGCAAAAAGTTAAACATTTCAGAGAAAAAAGAAGAAGTTCACCACATTCAGAAAAAAAGGCATTAATAAAATCCCAGATTAATTAGGTTTTAGTGCTAGCACATATTAGAATAGTATTTTGCATTGTTGCAGCAAAGGTCCCAGTTCTGTTTCTTCAATAAAATACACATCTAACTGTATATAATTACAGATGTGTTTTAGTAAAATTTTGAGCTTGAAAGTCATCCCCCTCCCTTAATAAGTTTATCTTGCATGATTATCTCTCACAATTTGGTTTGATAAATATGAGCATGCCCAGTGGCTTATATTAGAATGGCCTTCGCCAAAAAGGATATTTCCAGTTACTTTATGTTTGATGGTCCTCAATTATCCAACAATTTTTTGATAATAAACGTTCAGTTTTATTTATTTATATGTGTACATTTCATTGATGCAATAACATAGACCTTTACAGTGTCACATGTGGCATCTAAAAAGTGTAGCACCCTTTAAGTAGAGAGGTTATCTGCATCCAAGGTCCATCTAATCAGTTGGGAACAAAAGTAACTGTCTCTTTGCAGAAAAGCAAAAGTCAATCTATATAATTAAACAGGCAAATGGATGGAACAGAGCTGAGAGGGAGGGTCTGAGGTTGCCATTTTTTTCAGGGAATAGAACATTTCTGATCTTTATAATAATCTACCTAAAAAAAAAAAAAACACACTCATTCTCCTTGGTCACCCATGCACCTGCTCGCACACTCTTATAACCTTGCTTACATGTGTAGTTTTTCCTAAACTACAATGGTCCTTAATTTTTATCTTAATATATACACTCACTCAGTAAACAAGACTTTAGTGAAAGCAAACGTTGTCAACTGACAATGTATTTTTTGTAAGCCTGTGTTTTTAGGAGTAATTTTATCTTTTATTACCATGTGTTTTATGGCTTCCTCAAGGAGTTACAAAGGAGAAAAAAATAAATAGGCTTCCTGCTGCTGTTATTGGTCACTGTGAACTGTGCCAGACAGCAGATCAGGGAGTCATGGTGGGGTTAGAAAAGGCATTCGGCAGGGTACTAAAAGAGAAATATAATCCAACGTGAAGGTGCCAGTACGCTGTAGGGTGCAGTCACTTCTATGGGAACACACAGAAACCTAGGCTTGCTTTTCTACATATACAGACATACACAACAAAAAATCTTAGGAGCTGTGGCATTACTATTTAGCCATGACATTATTTAGGAGATTTACATTATTAACAGTCTTTGGTTCAAACATTAAGACCAGCTTCATAAATCAATACCAAAGTTAGGCTCCATTACACAGTATAAGTGCAAAGAGATTTGCACTTACACAGCATAGAGGACACCTTATTGAATTTACCTTATAAGATATCTTGTGAATGTAGGACAACAAAGAAGTATTACATCATTTTAGAAAGATTTTTTTTTATACATATATACCTTCAGATCGGGGGTTGGCAAGTTGGGTCCTGGAGGGCCACACACACAAGTCTAGATTTGAGGATATTATTATTATCGTTTATTTAGAACGCGCCGACATATTCCGTAGCGCTGTGTACAGGTGAGTCCACCACTTCTTCAGTCATCCTGATTGACTCCCCTGTGCACAGAAAGGATATCTTGAAATCCAGGCTTGTGTGTGGCCCTCCAGGACCGAACTTGCCCCCCCTGCTTTAGATGGACTTAGTCTTTTCAGGGATGAAGTCTGCATTAGATTTTTTTTTTTTTACTACGGTGTTGTCATAAATATTTATGCAATAATAATCTTACTCCTTTGCCGTTTCAACAAAAAAGTAGGCAAGAATTGTACAGAACAATAAAAAAATTTTTTTAGATTATATAATATATATATATATATATATATATATATATATATATATATATATATATATATATATATATATTTTTTTTTTTTTATTTTTTTATTTTTTTATTTTTATTTTAATAAAAATAAAAAAAAAGGACTTCAGTAGTTATTTAATGGAATAATACATGCAAAACAATCTCAATGCAACCAAGAACAATGCACTTTGAGACAAAGAGATATCTGTCTTTGGTCCGCAATAGCACTATAAAGAGCTAGGGTGAGAAAAGCAACTTTAAAAAGATTTCAGTACTTAATTGTTCCGTATATTTCTAAAAATACATTTTTTTAGAAGACCATGTTATCAATTCTGTGGATTCCATCGCAGCACAGACACATTATTTGTCCACTGGAACAGCGTGTAAATGCAGTCAATATTATCTGTGACTTGTTTCAATGCGTGTGAGATAGCCCCATCTACTCCCACAGTTGCCACACTGTTAGTAATGCATTGTGTTGCGGTAACAATAACTTATTGTGCACAATGCTACAGAAGGGGCCTGTGCCGTTAAAAGGACACAGAAAACAATTCTTTTTTTTTTCTATGCATTTAAAAGAGCAGCTTTAGACATTAGCAAAGTTGTGTTTTGCATGAAATATTAAGTAAAGACCTGTTGAAACTTCATCTTCGCTTTTGTATCTCAACAAACCAGTTTTAGAGGAAAAAAATAGAACAGGCAGAGTTTGGCATATCTGTATCCTACCTAATCTCCCATTGCTCAGTCTCTTCTGCTCCACGTGGCCTTTAAGTGCTCTCACTTTCTTGAGTTTGGCCTCTTGGTTCTCAGCTATTTCTCGCAGCCTCTTGAGCTTCTCCTGCTCACTCGCCTGCTGCTGTTGCCTTTGGTCTTGTTGTTTCATATACTTCAATCGCTGCTCCTAAATAAACAAGGTCAGTTACTTGGTGACAGATTTATTAAAATTTCTACAGCTAAGCATTTTCGTTACAAAATAGTCAAAACTATTGAACAGTACAACCAATTTCTCATTGGGCTTTGTCTTAAGTGTAGTCAACTGGGTCTGAGCATGCCTAGTCTTTTCTATGCAGGAGACTGACCTAATGACATAAGATCAGTGCCTCAGTAATTAATACGAATGATCTCTCATTAACAAAATATTTCGACCTCTGTTTGTTGGTGGATCAGAAACATTGACTGACAGTCCAAAATGGCAAACTTCTTTATATATATATATATATATATATATATATATATATATATATATATATATATATATATATATATATATCTATATATATATATATATATATCTATATATATATATATATATATATATATCTATATATATATATATATATACATACATACATACATACATATACACACACACACACACACACACAGGGGAGGAAGCGACATGAAATATTATACCGTGAGTAAAGAGAAGGAAAAAGAAAAAATGGAATGCTAAGGAAATAAATAAACACAGCAATGCTTGCCCCAGAGAAGAATAAAATACATAGGATATTAAAAGGAAAGCACATTTTGTACATTTATAAAAACATTTAGTCCATTACTACAACTATATCTTCAAAACAACATACAGTCAATGTGGAGCTCTAATATCCCTTTAAGGAAAAACAAAAAATATAATTATAAATACCTTTGTGGCCAGCATTAATTGCTGAGCTTCAATCTGCTGTTGCTGACGCGCTGCCATTTCCTGTAGTTCAGCTAAAGTCATATCCATTCTAGGGCCACTGACCTGCATTGCAATAAAAAAAATATATCCATAAAACTGTGCCAAATGATCACTTGATACTATAACCACTCAAAATTAAAATTTCATGCAGTTTAATTAAATTAAAAATCAAACTATTTATTAAGCATCATATTAAATATTCAGCATAGCTTATGAAGAGAACGTGTAAAAATGTTTTTCCTGCTGATCGCCTCTCTATCCAGAAATTAAATGCAAAAAGCAGGGCTGAGGTTGTGCTGAGCCCGGGCAATTTCTAGCTAGGTCAGTCAGCCCTTGGAAGATAAGCGCACCACGTACACCCGATGGGAATGAATGCAATGCGTCCCCCATGCTGCAAAGCTCACTAACCCCGATGCAACCTTACAACCAGTTTCTAAAATAAATACATAGTTTGTCCAGTTGAGGTAGGGTGGAGTTGTGGACTACTCTGTTACAGATATACAAGAGATGTTTATGTAGAAATAACAACTAGTTCTAATAATGGTTAGTATTTTAGCAAAACACAGCCTTTATTTTATTAGCCAATATATGCAATGATGCTATTCAGGGAATAGACACAGCAGCGCTTACCTGCTTGGGCAGTGGATAGAAGATCTAGGAATGGATTAGGTTTTAAATGGTCTCTTATAAAACTTTGCATTCTAGAGTGCAAGCCATTTAATTACCAGCATTTGTAATTATATATATATATATCCTCTGAGCAGAGGCTGGTTACCATTCATGGATGTTTTGATATAGGTAAGACACCCAAGGGGTTGAAATGCAAAATGCAAAAGAGAAAATTTGATCTGAAATACATACCCCGTTTTCTAGTCTTCTGTCAATGGGCACCTTCACACCATTCCTCTTCACATTTGGGTCATGGACTCTCTGTGCATTCACTGGAATGGAAAACATCATAAGTGACTGGACAGTAATCAGAGGAAATGATTGTGCAGTTCTAAATGGCAACAGCCAATCAAAAAAAAAAAAAAAAGATTAAAAAAAAAAAAAAACATTTTGCCTTAGGGGCAGACTTCTTGAATCCCTTGAAATATATTTCACAGCAGGCATGAACCAAAAAGATCCATCTACCTAAAAGATTAGCTTAATTTCTTCTTCAGAAAGCATTGTGCTAATCCCAGGCATGCTTGAATTCCTTAACCATGTAGAACGCTCCCACTGGAAGGCTGTTAAGCTTATGTACTACCATTTCTGTAAAGTAGTACTCTCTCTCTCTCTCTCACCACTGAATATTTTCGCTTCCACTTCATTTCATGACCGGTTGTTCCTATATTTTTCTCGAAGGGAAGTATCCTTTGAAGGTTTCGAACACATCACCCCTCTTTCTCCTGGCCTCTAAGCTATACATATTCAGATCACAAAGTTTTCCTCATAAGTTTTGTCTTTTAGAGCACGCACCATTTTAGTTCCCCTTCTTTGAATTGTTTACAATTTGTTAATAATTAAGTAATGTATTGTAATCACCATGAAATGCTTCCCCTAAGAGTACAATGGATTCCTAACCACCATTATAAAAGTAGAGTATGACCATCTCTTCCATATGATGCTGACCTGTCTGGCCGCTGCTGGTACTAATATCCTGCAATCATTTTATGTTTCTCTGGAACAAGATTCTACAGACGTTCAGACGAGGATTTAATTAGAATAGAGATTACATAGACATGCTTTATAAAAAGGTGTTGGTTTTTGCAACTGGATAACAAAGAGTAGGGAATTTTATTCATTTTCAACACTTAGGACCAGAGTATCTCTTTTTGTGTGCATGTGAGTACGTGGGGGGCATATGTGCATGTCCCTGACAAGGTTCCCAGAATGCAGTGTAAGAACTGTATTTCTTAGAATACAGTAAAACAAGTTTTTGTACCAAATGTACTATATAATGGGAGTGTGCGTAATTTTCTGATCTATACACAACTCTGTATTGATTTTTACATTTAGAAAAGCAGAGAATCCGACTAATCTCCTGTCCATAGTCATAAGATTTGGCATGCCCGTTCTCTACCCATTCCTATAGGTTTTATTAAATGTTGGCTAAGCCTAGAATATTGTAATCATTCTCAACAGTATTTTAAATCCATTCTGTTTTGATTACTATGGAACGCAATGTGCCAACTAATGGCTTCACAAAGCAAAAAACACAAAATCACATATAAGTTTACAAGTAAAGCAACAACAACAAAGAAAGTTTCTAAAGTCTGTATAATCCTTGCAGTATACACACAACGTGAATGCCACTGAGAGAAGTTTACTTTGGTGTTCATGGGAACATGAAGAAGGAGAATGACTGAATGTTCATGGTTACATGACACCAAAGTTGTACATCATAACAAGTGAAATACGGTTTGCATGTTCAGAGAAGGGGACGACAGAGTTGAATGAAAGAAAAAAAAAAGGATCATTGCATTCTGTTCTATGCTTCACAAAGTAAAGTTTTTCCCAAAAAAAAACATCATTAGCTATGTAAGCATTTTTAAATAAAATCTTTTATTAAGTGATCACTTAGGGGGTATTTCATCTTAAACTGCCAGTCAGTGCAATGGGGGCTTACTTTTCAACTGAATCTCATTCTTCTCTGAATTTAAAGCTCATCCCATTTGTCTAATCTGGCTAGGAACAAAGGAAATATGTCTGTTGCCATTAAAAAAAAGTATAAGGAAGTAATTCTGTTTTTACCTTTTTTCTAGTGTAACACATCCTGCTTATATCAGAAACACACATTACACCAATTCATTCTATACACACCTAGATTCATTTTAAATAAAAAAATACATTTGGTTTCCACATCTCCAGCGGTGGCTACATAGGCACCTGATGCTTTGCTGCAGAGACTGAATCCCTATACTTGCTACAATGTGGTAGCTGCCTCTGATTGGCCACAAAAATGTATGAATGTTATGCTAATTCAGCTTGGATTTTCAGGGGTGTCCCTTCTCAAAATCTACTGTCAGAAGACTGAAAGAGGTTTGGAAACTTTAAGGTAAGTTTATTAGGGTTTTTTTTTGGGGAATTTTTCCACGCACAAAAATGTTTGCATACACTACTGATTCTCCTCTATCAGATGCATTCATAACCCAGGAAACTTCCATATACTTTTAAAGCAAAACGTAATACATAGTTAATTTCTTCAAAAGAGCACATTATATTAAAAGTTTACACTTCTGGTGCTTTAATTCTACTTCTTTCTGGTTTCAACAAGATTACTATTCAACTCAAGAGTCATTTCAGTAAAGTGCAGCACAATACCCCATTACTTGGTGTCCCAATAGTAACAATAATATAAACTTTCAAGCAATTAATTCCAGACCCATATTTTCTCAGAACCACCATATTGGTCTGAAACACACAGCATAACATATTCTCACAACTTCCACTTACATTTAAATAGAAAAAAAAAGGAAATGAAAAGAAAACCACGTAATGAATAGGCCTGAAGGGCACATACCTGACTCTCTGGACGGAGGGCGGTCATGGCGCAGGTAGAAGCGCGCTTCATTTCTCTGCATCCCATACTTGTGCAATACATCACACATGCGCTCGTTGTCAGCCACAGGGCGCTCTGAAAAGCAACGCAATCGTTAGACTTTTGCTAGAAAGACCAGAAAAAACTGGTTGTGTTAATATGGATCACAGCCTCCTAATTAGTTAGCCTGGGAATTCGTTCTTGGATATGAAACAGATCACATTAAAGAGATTAAAATAAACAAGGATTTCTGTTCTGTCATACGGCAACGGACATGGTGCTAAAAAGTGGAGTTTTCACACCACAAATGATCCTTTAACATTTGACTTGTTTGATGAATTTGTTTTAAAATTTTAATTTGATTCTGCACACACACTCACAACACACTGTATATAGCCATTATATATATATATATATATATATATATATATATATATATATATATATATATATATATATATATATATATATATATATATATATATATATATATATATATATATATATATATCTCTATCTATCTAAGTGAGCTGGATTACATCTCATAGGTGTCTAAACAGGCATCTGATCCCCCCCCCAATCATCATGTATCATCTGGGGAGCAATATTAACCCACTATTTACCGGATCTTGCTTGCTCAGCCCATCTCCTTGCAGCTTCCGGTCACATGTCAGTGATACACTACATTTCCCAGCTGCTTTGCTACATATTCAATACTGCTTTTTACCAGACAGGAAACCAGAGTTAATTCAAGAGTTGGCCAAAACAAATCATTCCAAAACAAAATGGATACCATGCTGTCTGTGATTGGTCAAACTGAATATGACTGTTATGCTAATTTTAGAAGAGATTGGCTGGGGGTGTCAACTTTGAAAGCCAACTGTTTGCAAATGCTAGAAATTCAGCTGACTTCAAGTTGAGTGTTTAAATGTATATTTTTGGTATTTTTTCATGCACATTTTTTTTACCACACACTACGGATTCTCCTCAATTAGATGCATTCATAATCCAGCAAACTTAGATATCCCTTTAAGAGCAAGTTCTATGGACATAACCCACTCTGAGATCAACCTCTTTTAGCCACCTATGCCCTTCAAAGGGAGAAATATCCTGTAGTTTATCAGTCTGGTCCCACTCACTACAGTAATCCAGCCCCAAAATTCTGAACAGGAGAAACAGCAAAACCCAGACATAGGTTTCAGCCTTTATTGGGCCTCATCAGTAGGCTATAGCTGAACAGTGAGCAAGGGGCCCACGTCTGGAGTCTCCTATGATCCGTAGGGGATTTAGCTATACCCCACTGTCAAGGCCCAAAACTAAGGCTATTGAGTAAGACCAGACTGATATACTACAGGATATTTCTTTCTATGCTTTTAAAGGACCCCAAAAAAAGGGAGAGTGTCTGTTTTTTCATTTTTTTTTTTTACTGACGGGCACTTATCTTGTACAGAGAAGTTGCAAGGGGGCCCCCTCAAATGAATTTGTACTGGGGCCCTTTATTCACTAGCTCCACCACTGTTACCACCTCAAAAACAAGTTGTTTTCTAAAAGAGTGGCTATATGCGTGTTATCCATTTTTTCTTAAGTTTAATGCTCTTTAAAATAGGATCAACTTCCTGTTGGGGTGATAGAGTCCCTGTCACCAACCCTTCAGATTTATACACAGTTTTCAGCAGAGTTTTTTTTCACTCTACTGGCAAGGTCCCGTTTTCCCAAAAACCATAGTGTAGCACACAGGTGAACAAAAGATCTCCTTTTTTCAACACAAAAAAGAACAGAATGTACTCCTATCAGACTGAAACTAAAAATGTATCAATGTCCTAACCAACAGAGATAATACAGGCTCCAAAATGTAAAATATTTCTTTCTAATGGATTTACAGAGAGGACGTGATTGTGTTTACGGTCAGCTATAGGCAGGACTAACCCCCTCAGCGGTGGAAAGTCACATTTAGAAAGGAATATTTGCCAGACGTCCATTATGTGAAATGGAACAGATTTAAAAACGGAAGACTTTGTGCCAAACACTGTGGTCATTCATCCTATTCATAATGGGAAATAAGCCCACAGAGGACATTGTGTTATCCTGACAATGCCTCATACAGGAGCAAACACTTGTTTTCTTCCCAGCGTGATATATATGCCAACATTACATAATTAAATCTGAATATATGCCAACATTATATAATTAATACATGAAATCAAAGCATTTACTGAGATTCCAAAGAAACTGCCTCTATAAACAAAGCTAAAAATGGAATGATCAGACGAAAAATATTATATTACAGGATTACTAAAATCTAATATTTACTACATGCTCTATTGAAGAACCTGACTTGATAACGGGCAAAATGTTTTATGGAGAAAAAAAACGATATAGATTTAATTACATTGTACTGGAACCAAAAACACTCCCCCCCCCCCCCCCCCCACCCCCACCAAAATAGATTAATCACCTGTGAGAGACCCTGGAAAAGGTTGGGGAGCTCACACTCCAGTAATCATTTAAATAGTATTTGCATTTTTGAGTGGAAAAAGACTAAAACACTTTATTCTTGGCAGTAACGGATTTAAAAACTCAGAAAGCTATACTTACTGGCACAAACTAAGAGAGCTACAAGTCGCAAGCCATCTAATTACCGATTTGCAGCATATACCACTCAACATAAAATAAAACACATTTTATATATATATATATATATATATATATATATATATATATATATATATATATACACATACATACACAAATGGGAGGAAGAGACATGGAAGGAAGGAAGGAAGTAAAGAAAGAAGGAAGGAAGGAAGGAAGGAAGGAAAGAAGGTAGGAAGTAAAGAAGGTAGGAAGTAAAGAAGGTAGGAAGGAAGGAAAGAAAGAATGTAATTTATATATATATATATATATATATATATATATATATATATATATATATATATATATATATACATATACATATATACACACACACACACACACACACACACACATACACAAAACTCCTAAAAGAGAAAAATGCTAGAGGTTACAGTGTCTACGCTAAGGCCAAATAGAGGTGATTTCAACAATAAAAAAAAAAATACAATTCACTAGCTAGAGGTTATAAATAAAATTGTTTGCTTAAATGGAGGTTCTTTGCTTCCCACTGCTACAAAATATCTTAACAATGACAGGAGATTAACGTTCAAGGATGTTACAGAGACACACTACAGTAGATTCTCAGTTATCCGGCACACATGGGGGTTGGTAGATGCCGGATAACTGTAGTTTCTGGTTGCTTGAGAATTACTAGTAAGAGAGGCCTAGATTAGCTGCACATAGCTAAGTATATATGTCAGTGAGGTCTCTTCTAGCAGCAGCAGCTTTCACTCCACACTTAAACACAGGTAAGTTGGGCTGAAGGCTGCAGTGCTGAACCTGGGGAATGTAACACCAACACTGCGCTGGCTCAGTCACTCATGCCTGTCTGGATGACATCTAGGTGCCTAGTATTTTGTGTCATAACAACCTGGCTCCTGTAAAATTATTTTTTTATTTAAAAAAGTACAGTATTCAATTTTTTTCTTGATTTCTTGAGTTCTAGTTAACGGAGAGTCTACGGTAGTTTAAAAAGGATGTTGATAAAAAGACTATTTTCAAGAGAAAGTGATGCAGGACCTAAATATGATCCCCTCTCCATTCCTCACATAGAGGTGGAGTACAAACTGTGTAAAACTTCAAATAAATAAGTCTTGCAGGCAGAATTAATAGATCATACCAAACCGGACTCCGTGTAGTTTGTTTATGAAGCCAATCATTTCTGAGGTATCAGTCTCCCTTATAATAATTTAATCAATGTTCAGATTTTAGAAATAACCAGAACAGAAAACACAACCTAATTAAAAGATAAATGTTTATAAATAAATCACCCTAATCTTGTTCTTGGCAAGAATTCCCTAAAAACAAGATTAGGTTAGTATTGGAAACATCCAGTTTGATCTCATTTGGTTGTTTTGGACATTGTTCAACATCAAGACATTTGCAGAGTCACTGGATTTAACAGTGACATTACACACTATGGAGCATGATGTACAATAAACGGACTCCCACTGGTGAAAAAGCTGCAAATAATTAATAATAATGATGGCAACAAATTATAGTGTCCACTTACGCAGATAAGCAAGATAAAATAAATAGTACATCTGTGTTCACATTTGAATGTCTTAAGCAAGTTAAAAAACCTGCTTCCAGCTCAGAATTCTGAAAAAAACACAGTTATTAAACTGCATTCTGGGAAGTTGAGCTGGGACATGCAAATGTGCCCACAAATGCCTCGCTCTTCAATCCATAGGCATTTTCAAACATGGCTTCCTTTAAGCTTATGCCTGCTGTATTACTACACAGCTTTAACGCAAAGCCAAGGCTGGATTTTACACAAGCTGAGTATCCTATCCATGTAGAGCCGTTTCACGCTTACTCGCATGGAGCGGGATCTCAGCCTGTGTTGTGGATCTTATGAGTAGGTAGTTCACCACAACAATCATTTAATATATGGTGGGCAAAGGAGCGTTAGAAGCCCTCCACCGTACAGTAAATATGTGTATATTGACTTTATGTGTAAATATTCTGCATTATATATATAAAATGGCGGAGCAACATGGTGGCAGGGAAACAGAGATGCACATGGCTTGTGCACCCAGCTTAGTAGTTTGTGCGTAGTGGCTCCAGATATTTAAATCTAACCCTGAGCTCCATCAGTTAAATCGGGTCCCAATCTCTCTATTAAATTGTAGTAGAAGGTTGAAAGGGTGAAGCGGAGAGCTATCCAGTCCATTACTGGGGCAAGTTTTTATTATTTCAGACATATGTTTGTAAAGGTTGAGGGAAAAGGAATTTTGTTTTCAACCTTTAAGTGATCGGAGCTAAAGAAAATGATTTGATATTATATGGTGCTCACATTAATAACGTAAACTCCTGTGAAGTATGCTCCACCAATAGGACAACCAAGATATCCTATAGCATTTCAGCTCACATACTTTCGAGCCCTTCTTTTGCGCTATTAAAAAAAAATATGCTTGCTCAAAATATTAAAAGGACCACTGTGGTGGTGGTGGGGGGGGGGGGGGGGGGATTTGGAGAAGTTCAGAGACTTTATCAGGTAATATTTATGTTGAGACTTCACCCCTACATACATACATACCACACATATACCATGAATGCCTCCAAGATTCAGGAGGGCATAACAGTGTATTTTTTTTCCTAATTAATTATCTTCTTAATAAAATGCAAAGTTCATATATTTGTTTCCATTGTACAGTGGCCCAGTTTGGGTTGACCTTTTTGCCAGAAGCAGGACCAGCTAGGAAGACTGTGCTACTGACAAGAGATATTACTAGATTTATAATAGAGAGAAACTTTCATGTGTGCAGAAAATATTTTGGCCCCACTCTGAAGACCGGATTCCATACCTGAACCACGCCATACTTCTGATAAATGGCAATCCATCTCTCCTGGCTCCTTGCATAGCTCCACAACGTCTCTACAGGTGGTCTCTGGGGTGACTGGCACCTCAGTAAAATGCTGCTCATTGTTACTGAGATACACCGTGAGAAACATCTGAAAGAAAGTTTAATAAAGGGGATTAAAGAGAGCCAAATATTTCCTGTCTCACACAGTGAGAAAATACTGCAAAATCCGGTATACATAAAAATAGTCAAGAATCATACAACAAAATCAATAATGTTTTGCCAGGGCTGAAATGCCAGGCGACAAGATGAAAGGAAGTGGCCGATAGTTCATTTAATTACTAAACTCAATTCATTGCCATTACAAAGCTCCAGACATACCCATGTCTTTATGAAACCGCAATTCACCATTAAGTACATTGCTGTGCAATCTAGCAGCCATCATGGGCAGCTTATAATAACAATTAAAAAAAATATATAAAATATATATTTCGGAGTACACACACACACACATATATATATATATATATATATATATATATATATATATATATATATATATATATATATATATATATATATATATATATATATTGCAGTATGATGTAGGGACACCTTTTTTACATGACGAACATATTTGTTTATTATGACAAGCTTTCGAGAGATAACCTCCCTTTGATCAGAGGCAGTACCGAAAGGATGCACCAGAAAAAGGCAAATTATCTGTTCAGAGATTAGGATGGGACACAGACAGGCACCTATAGATCATGTTTAGATAAGAACATAGCAGATAGATCACATCAAATTCAGATTAACAAAACATTAAACTTAAGGCTGTAATGTAACAAAATAGGTAAAACGTCAAGGGGGGGGGAATACATTTGCAAGAAACTGTGCGTGTGTGTGTGTGCGTGCGCGTTTGTACACAGCGTCTTGCAAGTATTCACCCTCTTGACTTTTGTTACATTACAGCCTTAAGTTCAATGTTTTGTTTAATCTGAATTGTATGTAATGGATCAGAACACAATAGTCTAAGTTGGTGACGTGAAATGAGAAAAATATATGCATAAAACTATTTTTTAGAAATAAACAGAAAATTGGCATGTGGGTATGTATTCACCCCCTTTGTTATGAAGCCCATAAAAAGCTCTGGTGCAACCAATTACCTCCAGAAGTCACATAATTAGTGAAATGATGTCCACCTGTGTGCAATCTAAGTGTCACATGATCTGTCATTACATATACACACACCTTTTTTGAAAGGCCCCAGAGGCTGCAACACCTAAGCAAGAGGCACCACTAACCAAACACTGCCATGAAGACCAAGGAATTTTCCAAACAAGTAAGGGACAATGTTGTTGAGAAGTACAAGTCAGGGTTGGTTATAAAAAAAGTATTCAAATCTTTGATGATCCCCAGGAGCACCATCAAATCTATCATAACCAAATGGAAAGAACATGGCACAACAGCAAACCTGCAAAGAGACCGCCGCCCACCAAAACTCACGGACCGGGCAAGGAGGGCATTAATCAGAGAGGCAGCACAGAGACCTAAGGTAACCCTGGAGGAGCTGCAGAGTTCCACAGCAGAGACTTGAGTATCTGTACATAGGACGACAATAAGCCGTACGCTCCATAGAGTTGGGCTTTATGGCAGAATGGCCAGAAGAAAGCCATTACTTTCAGCAAAAAACAAAATGGCACATTTTGAGTTTGCGAAAAGGCATGTGGGAGACTCTCAAAATGTATGGAGGAAGGTGCTCTGGTCTGATTAGATGAAAATTTAACTTTTCGTCCAAAGAAAACGCTATGTCTGGCGCAAACCCAACACATCACATCACATCACCCAAAGAGCACCATTTTTCAGCCGCCGGGACTGGGAAACTGGTCAGAGTTGAGGGAAAGATGGATGGTGCTAAATACAGGGATATTCTGGAGCAAAACCTGTACCAGTGTACGTGATTGGAGGCTAGGACGGAGGTTCACCTTCCAGCAGGACAATGACCCCAAACACACTGCTAAAGCAACACTTGAGTGGTTTAAGGGGAAACATGTAAATGTGTTGGAATGGCCTAGTCACAGCCCAGATCTCAATCCAATAGAAAATCTGTGGTCAGACTTAAAGATTGCTGCTCACAAGCGCAAACAATCCAACTTGAAGAAGCTGGAGCAGTATTGCAAGGAGGAATGGGCAAAAATCCCAGGTAAGATGTGGCAAGCTCATAGAGACTTATCCAAAGCGACTTGGAGCTGTGATTGCCACAAAAGGTGGCTCTACAAAGTATTGACGTTAGGGGGTGAATAGTTATGCACATTGACTTTTTCTGTTATTTTGTCCTATTTGTAGTGCTTTACAATAATAAAAAAATAAAAAAAGTCTTCAAAGTTGTGGGCATGGTCTGTAAATTAAATGATGCAAATCCTCTAACAATCCATGTTAATTCCAGGCTCTCAGGCAACAAAACACGAAAAATGCCAAGGGGGAGGGTGAATACTTTTGCAAGGCACGGTATAGTACATTTGTGCTCACATCTAAAAATAAAATGAATAAAACCGTATTTCCTTCTCAGAGTTCTGAGACATACAGTTATTGCACTGCATTCTAGGAAACTGGGCAGGGACATGCAAGTGAGTCTGCAATGCATTTCCACGCTTTAATCAAATACCACTTCATTCCTCGGCTCCTTTTAGCATATGATTGCTGTATTAGACAGCACAGCATAGGATGGATTATGCACGATTTAGGAGACCTACCCACTGACATCGGTTTTGATCTTAAATGGTTCTTGTCAGTGTGGAGCCGATGCCTAACTAAGGAGATTCTGTGGAAAGGCTATTCACCACAACATCATTTAGCGTATGGTGGGCAAAAAAAGAGCGATAGAAGCCTCTACCATACAGTAAAAAATAAACATATTTGCTGTCAGAATTCCAAGAAATACAGTTATTGCACTGCAATCTGGGAATACACACACAGACACATCAGAGGGATAGTGGAGCTGTGGTGCAGGATAAAAAGGCAACATCACCAGGGCTTCTGGTACTTTTCATGCAAACAGAATATTTTTTGAATAATCTTCTAACGTGATGTTCATATTTCAAGTATAACAAATTATCATTTGCTGTGGAACATCATATAAAGTATCTGAACTGGTTTGTATTTATTTTGCCCGAACAAATATATTCCGGCTGTCTGCTGTCCACACAATGATGCAATCAGAAAACAAACAGATGAGCGCATTGTCCATAGCCTGAAATGTACAATACACAATGTGGAGATGTAAATAAGGACGTCATTGTTTCTTTAGTATTAACCCTGTACATGGCAAAACTGGACTCCTCCACAGCAAATGAGATCATCATCCTGCCAAACATGCTCATAGGGCACAAAGCATATATTTAAACGTTATACTAATAAATGCATTTATAGTTATATAGTATTTAAGGTTGAAAAAAAAAACTTTCAGTCCATCAAGTTCAACCTTTTAAGATCTCCTCTGACCTGCAATATGCGGATTAACTATTAATTAATTAGTTGTTAATGGATTATTAATCAATGTTTTATTTTATTTATTTTTTAAATATTAATTAATCCGGAGGAAGGCAAACAGAAAAAAAAACACAAGCGAGACTTAGCCAATCGTCTCAAAGGGGAAAAAACATTAAAAAAAAAATCAATTCCCTCCTGTCCCCACATACTGGCGATCGGATTTCTCCCTGGATCAATACTGCCTCTCTAATTATCAATGATAAGCCTGAATTTCCTTTTTAATTAGAAATAAATCCAGTCCCCTTTTAAAGTTATCTATCGAATCCGCTGTCACCACTTCTTTGGTAGAGAATTCCACAGATTAACCACCCTTACTGTGAAGAACCCTTTTCTTTCTTTAAGGTGGAATCTTTTTACTTCTAACCTCAAGGGATGTCCTCTTGTCAGTTGAAATCCTCTTGGCACAAAAAGCTCCCCCGACAAATCTTTATACTGACCCTGGATGTATTTATATAAGGTGATCATATCTCCTCTTAGATGCCTTTTTTTCTAGAGAAAATAAGTTTAATTTGGTTAGTCTTTCTTAATAACTTCGCCCCTCCATTCCCCTTATTAGTTTTGTAGCCCTTCTCTGTACCTTTTCCAGCTCTAAAATGTCCTTTTTATGAAGTGGTGCCCAAATGTGTACTGCATATTCCAAATGAGGGCGTACTAGAGATTTGTATAGTGGGAGTATTATATTTGCTTCCCTGGCTTCTATACCCTTCTTAATACATGCTAATATTTTATTTGCCTTTGCAGCTGCTGCTTGGCTTTGAGCACTGTTACCTAGGTGGCTGTCCACAAGCACTCCCAAATCCCTTTCAATATCTGATACCCCTAGATTTGCTCCATTAAGATTATAAATTGCATGGCTATTTTTCCTTCCCAGATGCATAACTTTACATTTATTCGTATTAAATCTTATCTGCCATTTAGATGCCCATTCCTCAATTGTATGTAAATCCCTTTGGAGGGACAGCACATCACTAACTGATTTAATTACCTTGCACAACTTCGTGTCAGTGAAAATGGAGACACCACACTCCAATCCTACTTCTAAGTCATAAATAAATAGGGTTCAGTATTAGGTCCTCACCTTTTTAACATGAGGAACCCCACTTACCACATTAGTCCAATCGGAGTATGTTCCATTTACAACAACCCTTTGCTTCCTGTCTTTTAGCCAGCTCTCAATCCATGAGCAGATATTTACTGCAATTCCTGTATCTCTTAGCTTGCCCAATAGTCTCCCATGTGGCACTGTATCAAAGGCCTTTGCAAAGTCCAAAAAGACTACATCCACTGAGTTGCCTTGACCCAGGTTCCTACTAACCTCCTCATAGAAACTAATTAGATTTGTTTGACACGACCTATCCCTCATAAATCTATGTTGACTCCTACTTATAATCCTGTACAAATAGATATATTCTTGTATATTATGCCTTATTAACCCTTCTAAAAGCTTCCCCACTACAGAAGTGAGGCTCACTGGTCTATAATTCCCCGGATTTGCTCTTGCTCCCTTTTCAAATATAGGTATCACATCAGTTTTTCTCCAGTCATCTGGTAGAGACCCTGTCTTGAGTGAATCTTGAAAAATTAAATATAATGGTTTGGCTATTACAGAACCCAGCTCACTCAGTACCCGTGGATGTATTCCATCAAGACCAGGGCTTTATTAACATTTATTTTTTTCAACCTCTTTTGGATTACTTCCTGTGTTAACCAATTATTTGGCAAAGGTAGTGTAGCCCCATTTATAGAAAAAGTTATTTTTGTTGCCATAACTGTATCTCCCAAAATATATTTTTTAAATGTATAGTAGGAACTTAGTCTACCAGCTGTATTCAATGGTGCTAAGTACTGCATTGGTTGGATCCATTGTAAAAGACCTTTTATCATTTCCCTTTAAGGGAGAATGGTATATCAGAACTTTCTTAGGGTGCATGGTCATCTAAACTACTTGCCTCACTGCCAATGGTAGTGTTCAGAACACTTAAACACATAAAGAGGCCATTGAACAAACTAGTTTTGCCAGATTCCTAAATGTGCTATTATTTAAAAGTACCCAATACACTGATGTGGAGGCAGACGTTTCTTCTTTGTCTGCTTATATATATATATATATATATATATATATATATATATATATATATATATATATATATATATATATATATATATATATATATATATATATATATATATATATATATATATAATATTCACTAAAAAAGTCTCAAACTGCTATGCAGATCAACTGAAGAGAAGCTGTAAAGGTTTAAAAAAACAACATGTTGATGCAAAGAAAATAATAGCATGGGAAACTGGTTATACATTGTACTAGCCATTGTTTCTAGAAGTAAATAATTGATGAGATATTCATAATTGTTCTTGCTGCATTATTATGCAAACATGTAGCCAAAAAATATAAATGATCGGACCTAGCGTGTTACATACAGTGAGAAGTGCTGTACACCCCTCCTACTGGCCTGTCACAGGCTCTGTCCTCTTAAGGTGAATTACTACAGTTACCACCATATATATCAACAATTATTTACAAGCAGAAAGTGTTATACAGACCTGGGGGTGGGGGGTAGGAGATCAGAATGGAGGACTTGGGGGGTGGGGCACTCACGTGCACATAAACAGTGCAACAACAACAACAACAACAACAAATCATAATATGTAAATGAGCCAACATATTCTGTAGCAGTATACATGGGTTAAGTAAAAGGCAAAAATAATTTTAACACATTGCATATAACAGGGAATTTTCCAGTATTGATTCACTTTAAAAAAAAAAAATGATGAGCACAGCATATAAACCAGGTTTTCATGCTCTTGAAGAAGAACAGAAAATAAAAACAACTTGATTTTGGGGTCCTTTTAAAGACAGATGGATAACAGTGGTGACTCCCCGCTGAAATAGCATCCCATGACTATTGAAGCATCTTGAATACAGACTAGCATTGCTTTACAGACATGAATGCACTACCATGTGGGTCTTGAGCTTTTTGGGATATAAAGACCAATTGCTTCCTGGTTGAAGGAGCCTGACAGGAAGCAAACAATTGAACCTATTAAAAGTGAGTGATGTTCCTACGCTGAATGCACACAGATGACCGTTGTATACAAGATTTGCAGTAATACTCATTGTACAACCGGCTTGCTTACCCACAGTAAATCCATGGCCCACTGAAGCAGCATTTACATTATTCACTTTTGCAGAACTTTAACAAGGTTTATGGAAGTTTAAAATCTCACACACATATCATGGATTCATACTATTCTACTAACCAATAGAAAAACTGCATTCAGGTATGTTTTTTTTTTCTTTGTACCCCTATACTAGCCTTCAAGCCAACAGCAGCACAATGCAGAGATACAGAGCAGCACTTCTTGGGTTACTTTCTTGCTGGTGGGAGCAAAAGACTACACATCCCATGATTCTTTGCAGAGATGAATCTCAAAAACATTCCAACAATGTTTTAGCTGCCTCTAATTGGCCACAACAAAATGTATTAATTTCATGCTAACTTAGCCTGGGTTTTCAGGGGTGTTCCGTTGCAAAATCAACTGCCAGAAAACAGCATTTTGGGATGCTACACTACAGATTCTCCACTATTAGATACTTTTTGCTCTTGAATCCAAATATCACTTTAGACATGGCTCCTTTTAGCTGTATAACACCGCTTTAAAGGATAACATAGGGTGGATTATGTACAAGTTAGGAGACCTATCCTACCCACAGGTAGAACTACTTGAATCTTGAAATGGATCCTATAAGTGTGTGGCTGGTTCTCAACTCATTCTTTAGATTTTGTGGGAAGGCTATTAAGCACATCATTATTTTAACTTATGGTGGGCAAAAGAGTGATATAAGCCTCCAACATACAGGGTACAGTAAATAGTACATTTATGTTCACATTTGAATGTCAAAAAACAAGTTAAACTTGTCACCTGCTCAGATTTCCAAGAAATAAATAAATACAGTCACTGCACGAAAATGAGAGGAGACATGCAAATGAGATTTTATATATATATATATATATATATATATATATATATATATATATATATATATATATATATATATATATATATATTATTATTTTTTTTAATTGACGGGCACTTATTTTGTACAGAGCAGTTGCAAGGGGGCCCACTCAAATTATATTTATATATATATATCTATATCTATATTACATAGAAGCTACAAAACATGTCTATTGTGCATGTGTAAACATACAATATCCCAGGGGGCCATTCCACCCCAAGCAGTAACACCCTCCTGGTGTCACTGGATCACCTGCAAAAACAGGTGGGATTTGTACAGCCTGATCTACTTTTGGCAGCAAGGATCTATAATATATAATCTGG
>CM050165.1:26192384-26604884 GCA_027410445.1 Discoglossus pictus | reverse complement strand
CAAATATTATTAATAATTATTATTATTAGTAGTGTAGTCGAACATTCTTTGCATGAACATCCCAAAATACAGTTTTCTGGAATTTGGTTTTGAGATGGCACACCCCTGAAAACCCAGGCTAAATTAACATAAAATGAATAATTTGTTGTGGCCAATCAGAGGCAGCTAAAACATTGTTCTTATTCTGGGAATTCTGAGCAGAAATAAGTTTAACGTATTATTTAGACATTCAAATGTGAACAAACTATTTATATACTGTATTCTGAAGGGACTGGATAATCTCTCAAAGTCATTGATAAGGATTAGCTGTATAAATGTCAACATTAACAATTGCTATCCATCTGTAACAAAGTTCAAAGTATGTTTTAATAGTTTAATTAGCTCTCCATGTTTAAAATTATAATGTTAAGCACTAGTGTTTCATTGTAATCAATGTGAAATGTTTATTTTCCTTTAAAAGCATTTCTGGTGATAATGTCCCTTTAAGAGTTTGTTTACCATTCAATTGTTTTGCTAGCCCACCAAGTATTTATCAGTGTCATTAAAAGATAAGGAGTTAGAAAGGATATGAGGGGGGGGTCTCCGAGTGCCATCAGACAACAGATCCCCTGACATTTCATTATTCTGCCACCAAACAAAGATAAGTGGAGATATTCCAGACCTGCCAATGGGTGACAATTCCTGAACTAGCAGATGACCTCGCTGTGCAGAGGTGTGATTGCTATTCTTATCCTCTTACAACCTTGCATCTTACTTGGTAAAAACACCATGATCTAACTCTAAAGCTCCCAGACACCTTCACATGAACACTTCAGTTTGTGAGATCTAAGAATAAAGGTTTTAGAGGGTAAAAATATACACCCTCTAATGTTTCCCTTTTATATGAAATTATGGTGTCGTAAAAGCTACCAATTTTATTTCTATTTACCAGCTTGGAATTGGAAGCTGCTAGCTGCAAAATGGGAATGTGGCATCTAAAATGTTGTCAGTTCTATCAATAGGAGTAATGGAAAGCTCATTGATTTACAAGGAAATGCACTCTGTACATTTGACTTTAAGCTCAAAGACAGGGCGCTTCATTCTTTCGCAATGTGCTAAAACATTTGTTTTGCCTTTTACTTAACCCCTGTATAGTGCTACAGAATATGTTGGAGCATTACATATAAAGAAAAAGGATAATAATAATAATAATAATAATAATAATAATAATGGCATAGTCCTGAGAACCTGACAATCAGCAGAGATAAAAATAAATAAGATTTGTGAAGCAGATAAAAAAAAATGGCATAGTGCTGACAATAGTAAAGGCTGCATTTTTCTTCTTTTTAAAATCATTTTGCCCATTGGAAAGCTTAGTTATTCAAAACAACATATAAAGAAAATAATGTAACCACAGTGGACCTTTAATGTCCTTTAATGTCCAATAAACATTCATTGTTATTGATTCCTGCAGAGAGAGATGAGGGGTTGTGTGTTTATTAGTATGTATAAAAATATTATTCTATTTTTATATATGCATGCATTATATTTTATTTTACACCATTGGCTTCCTGGCTCCCAGGTTATTCACTAGCCCTTCCCCCCCCCCCAGTTGCAAATCACTGACCTATACAATATATACTACTCAAACCCACTGAGATTTGTGGGCCCGAATCACCAGATCATAAATAAAAAACAACAACACATCCAAAACTAGAGGTGTACAGTTCAATGGTGGTCATCTGAATGTAACTATGTGGCCAATAATAATAAATCTTGTAGCGGGAAGTTATGCAAACAAATCAAAGGTGATCTTGCTTTCGAGGCTTATCACACACACATAAGGAAACACATTGCACGGGCTATTCTTTTACCAGCATTGTTCTAAACATGTCAAAGGAAATATTTATTGGGCACAGTAATGACATTAGCGGTTCCTCTGCATGACCACTGCAGTGCATATTTTAGAAGTAAAGCTCCTATGCTTATTTGCTGGGCATAGGCTAGTAAAAATAGTATGCAATTTAAAATAAAGAAGTTAAAGTCATATACAAGTTTCCTGGATTATGAATGCATGCGATAGGGGAGAATCACTAGCGTGTGCAACAAAAAAAAAAAATTAAAAAAAAATCCCAAAATACACATTTATAACCTTACCCTACAGTTTACCTAATTCCTTTAGTTTTCTTGACTTTGAGACGGAACACTCCTGAAACTCCAAGATAAATTAGCCTAAAGCATATATAGCATTGTAGCAGTATAGGGATTCAGTTTCTGCAGCAAAGCATCACTGGGAACTTTTTTTTTTTCTCTCCTTTGCTACCTATACATTGTACTATTTAAAATAGCAAAAACGTCCATATCCATATAAGATTTTTTTTTCTGAGTTTTTAAACTGTCTGTTTTCTCCTCAATCAGAGCTGAATATCCCCTTTTACCTGTGTGCTAGACTATCATGGAGCTTGAAAGCAGACTAGGCTGATAACACTGGCAATGCCCCCTAATGGACACGGGTAGGAGGAGATACACAGCTTTGCTTGAGGGAAAAACCGACAGTTTAAAAGCTAAGGAAGCATTTTACACCAAATACTGTTTTAATAGCCTATGCACAGCAAACAAATATATGTTGTTTGCTTGTAAAGTAATACAGTGGTCCTTTAAGTGGGACTACGTCAGTATTTGTACTGTGACCAAAAAGAGAAAAAGAGAAATAAATAATAAAAAAAAAAAAGTATAATATATATATATATATATATATATATATATATATATCCATGCTAATTGCATGCATTAAAGAAAGGATTGCTTTACTAATATAAAACACTGTATTGACTATGGATCTCCTCTACCTAGTATTTCCATGAATGTGTTAGGAGGTTGATGAAAATGAGTTTTACACACCTCAAGATACCCCTAAAGTTATTTGTAAATATGTATAAAAAGAAAATCTACCATATCCTTAAATTGGCCTTAAATGTTCTCTGCATTGGGGAAGTTAATGAAATGCTACAAATTCTAAATATACAACAATAAATAGGTTTGTTTTAATAGCAATGTTAAACTATGAGAAGAATTCTATAAGTAGGGTATGTCTTGGCTCAAGATGACAGCATGTTCATTCTGTAGAAGTGAAATTCCCTACTCTAGGTACAGGAATGTGAGGTATTTGCAAAGTTAAATATTATTTACTCTCATAAATCAAATTAAAATGGTCCCCTTCATTAACAAACGTGACTGCGTACCCAGGAAGTAAATCAGGAGCCAGTGATGACAGTGCCTATGATGTCACTGTGGGATAAAGGCCAATTCACCTGTCTTACACCTCTTCCAAGTGAGCTTTCAATGTTTGGAGAAGGGGTGTGTGAGGCTACAGGAACACAAACACAGCAGATCTCAGAGCAAATAAATCTGGCAATAGAGTCTCTACAAGAAGTACTCAGATCCAAGAAATGTTTTAGTGCAGTTTGGAAATGCAGTAAAATATTGCAGCCATACTATCCCAGACGCACTAGTACTTGCAACAGAGCATGCAAGATATGATTAATAAGATTGTTAATTTGAAAGTTTTCAATCTTTGGGAAAAGCACTATGTACATTTGATTTTATGCTCAAAGTCAGGGTCCCCCATTGTTTTGCAATGTGTTAAAACAGTTTTGCCTTGTTCTTAACCTCTGTATAGCACTATGGAATATGTTGGCTCGTTACAAATAAAGGATAATAATAAGATCTATGAGATAGAGCAGTGCCAAAAATGACTACACTCATGCAGAAAACATAGATGTTCTGTATTCACTCATCAACTAAATGGAAATCAAAGCATGGAAAATATCACAAGACGGTGCGTGCTCAGGCTCCTATATCTTTCTGGCTCATAAGGGTATAATATGACTATGTGCTTTCTCCCTGGTCGCTAAGCATTATGGAAATATCTAATGTAAATACTGCTTGAGGTGTAGGATAAGCTTATTTTCTCCCAACCAATATAAAAAGGGCTAATTTTACTTTGTGTGTGCGCGTGTGTTGCACATGAGGACTTCCGAATCTACAGACCTAGATCACAAGAAAGATTTGCTTAAAGGGACTGTGTCCCCCCAAAATCAAGTTGTTGTTTTTGGGTTATTCTTAAAGAGCATGAAAAACTGGCTATATGTTGTGGTATCCATTTTTTTCTAAATCCTGGTAAATACCATGTTGTTGTTGCTGTATTTATATGCAAATGACTGGTTCACAAGTAATAATTAGTTGTTTTGATGTGCTAATTAGAATTACAGTCTTCTTATCAGTTTATGTAGTGGCCAAACTAAAGACCCCCAATATTATGTGGCAGTTAGTCACCACTCACATCCTTATCAAGTAGTCTGAGCTGCACATTAGCATAGTGAGCTGCACTTTGCTGCAGAGACCAAATCCCTATACTGCTAGAATGATATAGCGGCCTTTGATTGGCCAAAATGAATTAGGAATTTTATGCTAATTTAGCTTGGATGTTCTGGGCATTTCTTCTCAAAAATCAACTTCCAGAAAACTGAAGAAAGTTAGCAAAATTAAGGATCAGTTTATTTGGAAATTTTTTCATGGAAGAAAAAAAAAAAAGAAGTTTTCATAAACTACCGATTTACTTCTATCAAAACATTCATAATCCATGAAACTTCTATATACCTTTAAAGACCCGTGTCCTTTTTGTGCTATGTTTTGCTGCTATTAAACCCAAGTAATCAACACCGTTTTGTGTCTCCTTTCACAACCTGTATTATTGTTACACCAGTCAGAAAAAACACAATGTTCTGAATAAGAGCGTCGCCCTACAAAGCAACCGGTATTACTATCTCTCTTACACAGGAATGCGACAAGCAGCGACAATCAAGATATGAGAGAGATGTTATTACACCCCAATGTCAAGGTATGAATGACTGCTCAGAAATGTGGTTTAGCAGCAAAAACAATGCATTGCCAGGAGGAGCAGGAATGGCTTCCATTACATTCCAAGAGGTACGCACTGGGACAAAGAGAGCGTGCATGTACGCACATTACAGGGAACAACAAGGTGAGCTAATGTGTATGAATGTATTATCTTTAATAATAATAATCAAAAAGTATGAAAAAGTTCCTAGAAGAATAGCAAATTAAGAAGAGGATGTGAAGCAGTGGAAGTCTGATAAATTAAAGGGCCAGTGTACACACTTTTCATGTTAAACCAACCTTTTAAGTTTACCATTAATTAACATAACAAATACACGTGCAAACAGCAGTAGAACAGAGCTTTAGCCAAAAAATATATATTTAAAACCAGTGTACCTCATTAATGGTCACTGCTGTACACTGTCCCACCTTTCTCATTGCCCTGAGCAAAGCTTGAATGTTATCGGTTTAAACATTTCACATACTTTCACAAATGCTCAGGACAGATAGAGGTGGTGAGGAATAAAGCAATTATCATTAAAGGTGTGAACTGTGTTTTTATATTATATTTTCTTTCTAAAGCTTTAATTTGCTGCTGTTTGCACAGGTATGTTGATTGTTAGTTATTGGCAAACTAATAAATAGGTGCATCATGACCCATGCTTACACTGGCCCTTTAAAAACTGTTATTTACTTCAGGTTCACAAAAAAGTTTCTGAAGTTTATTTTTTTCTACGACTGTTATTGAATAGAATACAATTTTAATATCCTATCCCAGGGAGAAAAAAAAAATGTATGATCTAGCTTCCACTGGTGATGTTATATGCCAGCAACATTACTTTCTATCTACTACATGCCGTTCAATACTTGTTTGGCGATATACTAAAATGTTTACCAAAATCAGATAAATGACCAAAAAATAAGTAAAATAATCCCGAGAACATTGTGTCCGTGATTACAAAGCATTACGTTCTGGGAGTGTTCAGAACAGGGGAATATAGCTACATTTTCTTGATTCTCTCTAGAACAGACAATATATCTGAATATACATTTGATATTCTATAATATTACTGACAACATTACTGTAATATTATATAAATTAATCTCATAATGTAAAACTTTTTAATGGCATATTTGAGTTTCCTGGTTTATGAATGCATCTGATAGAGGAGAATCAGTAGTGTATGAAAAATTACCAAAATAAACATTAACAAACTCACCCTGATGTTTGCTAAATCTCTTGAGTTTGCAAGCAGTTGCTTTTGTGAGTTACACCCCTGGATATCTCTGCTAAATTTAGCATAAAATTAATTTTGGCAAATCACAGGCCACTAATACATTGTAACAATCAGTGATGGCAGTTTGTTCAGGAAGGAATCATGAGATGTGTAGTCTCCCTGTAGAAGGAAGTAGGAGAAGCCAGACACTGATCTGTAGATCTCTGCATTGAGCTGCTGCTGGTTTGAAGGTTAGTAAGGATTGTAAGTCTGTGAGTTTTCAATCTTGTAATGTGCTTTGGAGAAAGCTCTATGGACACTGGATTCTAAGCTCAAAGACGGGCCCCTCTATATTTTGTAATGTGTTAATATTGTTTTGCCTTGATCACAACTTATGTATAGAGCTACAGAATATGTTGGCGCGTTACAAATAGTAGTAAAGAGTTCAAATCCGTACCCAAATACAGTGTCTCTATTGGGAGGTTCACTGTAAGCAGCTCTGGGGTGTGGAAAACAAGTTTTATTTTTAAATAAAATAAGTTCGTATGTGTATAGAATGACTCTGTGTAATGTGTGTTTCTGATATAATCAGTATGTGTAAGATTGGAAAAAAGGGAAACTTAGATATACCTTTAAGCGTGTAATGTTAAAGCTAAGTAAGCAGTCTTACACCCAGGAGTACAAAGTACAGAACGCAATAATACACACCTGAGTTTAGGCACCTGTCAGCCTCGGGCAGTCACAGTTCTTTCTGCTGAGTCTTCTAGTATCCAAAAACCCTTTAATAAAATATTACAGTGCCTGAAAAATTGGCAAAAGGTGTCCCTCTAATAAAACTAAATATGTACATGTTAACGCTGATAGCACATGTTCATATTTGGTTTCATTAGATGGACACCTTTTGCCAATTTTTCAGGCAACAAAATATTTTATTTACCGGAGGACTCCACGCAAAATAACTTTGGTTGCCCGAGGGTGCCAGGTGTTTTCAAGAATGAATGCACAGGGAGTTCTTTTCTCTGAAAACATGGGTGTAAGACATCTTGCATGACAAACTCAAAAGGTCTTCCTGATAAAGTCACTCCATTACTGGTCTTGCCGTATTCAATTGCTGCCAATGTACCAGCTATACTGCAGCAGTCTCAGATTACGGTCCGATAACATAATGCAGCACCTAGACCCAGTTGGCTCAAACATAAATTCTAGCCCATCATTACTCTCTAGTCATTGCAGCATATTGCACTGCTAGTCTATCAGCCAGCAAAAGCGATACACAGTATACAAACATTTGGATATAATAAAAATAAATATTGTTGCAATTAATTGATAATTAAAAATATACATGATTTATGGAGTATATTACAAGACCCGGAGGTACTTCTATTACCTTTACAATCTACACACCCCGCAACTTTATGCTCATATTACATCAGGGTTTCCAGAACACAATGATTTTAATTAAAGGGATATAAAAGGTTTCTGGATTTTAGAAGTTATCTAATATCCCTGTGTCTCGGTTTACTTTTACGTACTTTATTTTAATAAGAAGTGCTTATAAGCTCTATTTATATTGTCTAAAATCAACAAATTGTCCCTGTATGGGTCTGCCCTCTGCAGCTGACAGACTCAGACTCTGCTATACTGTATCTCATACTAACCAATCAGTGATCCATCTAACAACAACATCAGCAATAGGCTAGGATATTTAATACACAACAAGCCCGAAAGAGCCTGTGTCTGCATAAGCTGCAGTGGCAGAGCCATACAGGGACTATTTTACTTGATTTTAGACAGAGCTTATAAGCACGTCTTAATAAAATAAAGTAAATATATTATATACTTAGCAAAATCCAGGAGCCTCCCATATCCCTTTAAGTTTAGGTCAGCCATTAGTTGTAGAGATCTTGCCAGCTCTTCTCGCACCCCTGGGTATCAGGATCACACACCTTGCATGCCCAGTGCAGGTACTTCACATAGAATAGATCCCAACAGTTGCATAACAATGTCCGCAACCAGATACTATTTACCTTGGGCAGCAGTCAAATAAAATGTGGGGGATGAGACGTAACCTAAAACTACAGCAGCAGCTCCTTTCTAAAGCTTGACAAATACGCAGAATCTGATTAGATACAGATCTCTATTTGCGGTTGGTTTTCACAATGAGAAAGTTGTACAAAAACAAAAAAATGTCCACCATGACTGCATTACTGAATAATAATTCCTAACATTTACCCCAGTCCATTTCTCTAGGACATATTGTGGCAAGTGCCAGTTGGCCAAGTGGATGATTTTCCTCCCATTCCAATTAAATATAAAATTTAAGATGACCAGCGCCTTGCACAAAACAAGTTAATGAGTAGACTTAACGTGGTCATCCAACTGTTGTGTGTACTTTGCCCAGTTTGGCCCTATATCCAGCATTTTTACTCACCGGCATCATCTTGGGTCCGTACCGCATTTAAGCAGAGAATGGCAGCCCCTGGCAGTGCCTGGTAGAGGAGGAAAGTGATGGTGGGGAGGGGCTCTGGGATCAAGTTGCTCAGGCTGACCAGGATCAAAGGATTGCTGGTGGGGGCTGGGATCTGGGAATATTCCTGGGAGCCTCTCAAGACTCCCAGCCTCTTCAATGTCTGTGCCCTAACTGCCAAGATGTCTCTTCCCTGTCTAGATTATTTACCTAGTTACCACCCACTCATTATTCTTATCCCAACCTCTTCCCCTTGTCTTTCTTGCAGTCTCTCACTTTGCACTCCTCTCTTGACACTTATGAACTCCCTATCCTGCCTCTTTTAACTGTCTCAAGACAGTCTCTCTTCAATACTACCTATTTAGCAAACCTTTCATTTACTACTTCATTGGCTGTCTCATGACCAACTCTTACTCACTAATCAGCAATTCCTTTCCTTTACCAAATAGACTGTCTCTTGGCACTCTCTTTTTCCTGTCCCTGGGAGTCACTCTCCCCCTTCTACCTGACAGTCACTCTTCTTTCCCTTGCAGTACCTCTCTTTTCTCCAGTCTCCTGCTCTTGGCAGATACTGTACCCTCTACTGCCTGGCAGTCTCTCTTTTCCCTTCTGTCCTGTCTGGCAGTCACTCTTCTGTCTGTGGCAGTGTCTCTTTTCTCTCTCTCCTGCCTGTCAGTCTCTCTCTTTTCTCCTCTCTCGCCTCCTTCCTGTCCCTGGCAATCTTTCTACCCCTCCTGTCCTTAGCAGTCTCTCTCTTTTCTCCTCCCTCTCTCCTGCCTGGCACTCTCTCTCGCCTCCCTCCTGTCCCTGGCAATCTTTCTCCCCCTCCTGTCCTTAGCAGTCTCTCTCTTTTCTCCTCCCTCTCTCCTGGCACTCTCACTCGTCTCTCTCCCCTCCCTGTATATAACCTGTTGCTGACTCTCTCCCTCAGTGCTTGCTATTCTCTGCTGTCAGTGCTTCCTATCCCCAGCTCTCGGTGTACGGTGCTCCACAGACTCTACGGTCCCCGTACTTATTACCCCGTTTCTCTCCCGGGGTCCCCCGCTTTGTCTGTCTCCTGAGGGCGGGTCCTGCTAGGGGTGAAGAGGCCGATACCACCCCGCCCGCCGCCTCCAACCAGACAGCAACCAGTGACGTCAGCGCCAGGCTGGGCGGCCATTGGTCACATGACTTCACTCTGTGACTGGCACCGTACAGCCTGCTATGTAAACATAAATAAACAAACAAACAGCAGCCCATACTCACTATGAAGTAATACTTGCCCGGTGACTACTTACTTGTATATGCTTGTTGTTATTTTAGTGGTTTTGCCCGGATTAAAGTGTCAGTTGTTAGCAAGTTGGATCCCTGGATAATGTAAAATGGCCGCTGCCATCTCAGGCAAACACAACAGGCGTTACCATGGCAACGAACCATGGGTTTAAAAGATACGCAGGAGAGGCCTGGGGCAGGGACAGCTCATTCATAAGAAATATATTTATATATAAAACAATCTTTATTGGTTACAGTTCACACACAAAGTAATACAGCATTATAATAAAATACAAACTTTAACCGAGATCAAGAATAACTAAATGGCTACTGTTACCTTTAAACACACAGTATGCCATAGTCTACTGTAAGATAAACAACTTTGCAATATACTTTCATACTGTTTTCATAGTAAAACCATGCATGCTTAATTGCATTTTGTTTTCACTTTTTCTGCTCACTATCACAATTAGTGATGGAGCTACTGTTGGTGCAGCAGGTGCAAAGCACAGGGAAGGGGCCCTCTCCTACCTGCAGCTACCTGGGCCCTCTAATTTATTAGAGGAGAGGGACAGATACTTATTTTTTTATAGAAGAGTGACCTGACCCCTACAAATACTTGTTTTGTACAAAGAAGTTGCACAGAGGGCCCTCACTTACTTTACACGAGTATCGTCCCCATCATAAATGACTATCATAGAATGTTATTTTGAATTGTTTGTGCTGTCTCTCTCTGTACTATCTCTCTCTGTGCTGTCTGTATACTGTCTATCACTGTGCTGTGTCTCTCTGTGCACTCTTGTCCTCTGCACTCTCTCTTTCTCTGTGCACCCTCTCTCTGTGTGTGAGCTCTCTTTATGCGCTCTCTCTCTGTGCTTTCTCTCTGTACTCTGTGCACTCTGTCCTGTGTGTCTACCTCTCTCTCTCTCTCTCTCCCTCTCTGTCCTGTGTGTGTGTGTGTCTCTCCTGTTCTTTCTCTCTCTGTCCTGTGTGTGTGTGTTTGTCTCTCTGTCCTGTCTCTCATGTCTCTCTATCTGTCCTGTCTCTCTCTGTGTCCTATGTCTGTCTCTCATGTATCTCTATCTATCCCGTCTCTCTGTCCTAAGTCTGTCTCTCATGTCTCTCTCTGTCCTGTCCTTCTCTCTGTATTGTCTCTCTCAACGCTGTCCCTCTCGGGGGTCTCTCTCACTCCTGTCACTGCACAGTGTAATGGCTTTTACATTGGGCCCCTCCTTTTGCGATCTCTGCCAGTGATCACAATGTTATTATTTGTACCAGATTTTCTGGAAAATCTGACCCCCAGGGCGAAAACCAAAAAGCAGCTTCCTTGCTCAATTAAGATAGCATATCCCCCCCCATACATAAGATTTTATGTAATATTATGCAAAATGGAAATGTAAGATGCCCCCCCATACCCCACACACACACACACCTTCACTTTAAAATGTTAAAACACAACAGCAGTGCACAAGAGCAGCAGGTGCCAGAGAAGAGTGACCGCTAGCAAGGTCAGTTATATATTTAATTTGTTATGGGCCAAGGGTAGGCAAGTTCAGTCCTGGAGGTCCCCGCACAGACCTGGATTTGAGGATTTCCTTTCTGTGCACAGGGTAGTCAATCTGGATGATTAAAGAAGCCTGGCCTTTACGCAGCAGGGATATCCTCAAATAGTGGCCTGTGTGTTACCCTCCAGGACCAAACTTACCAACCCTGCTCTAAGCCCACCCAAGTATTTGTACTCTTTCTGTGCCTTCCTCGGTCTTAATACCCTTACTAGCCCCCATTTTGCTAACATATACCACAAATACAGATCATGGCAAGCAACAATCTAATTTCCTGGCAAATAGATGGGAAAGAAGTAGAGGCAGTGACAAATTTTATTTTCCTAGGCTCCAAGATCTCTGCAGAAGGTAACTGCAGCCATGAAATTAAAATATATTTGCTAAATTTGGGTGAGGAAAGCTATGGCAAGTCTAAACAAGTTATTCAAAAGATATATCACTATCAACAAAGGTCTGTATAGTTAAAACTATGCTATTCCCAGTAGTAACATACGAATGTGAGAGCTGGACCATAAGGAAGTCTGAGCGCCATAGAATTTATGCCTTTGAATTGTGGTGTTGGAGAAAACTACCTAGATTGCCTTGAACTACAAGAAGATCTAATTTATCAATACTACAGGAAATCACCCAAACTGTTCACTGGAAGGTATGATCATGAGGCTAAAGAGCTAGAAATAATTTGGCAATATCATGAGAAGACGGCATTCCCTAGAGAAGACTGCTGGGAAAAATTGAAGGCACACGAAGAAGAAGACGGCAGAAGCAGAGATGCAGAGGGAAGACCCAAGTCGGTCTTTGATTGATTTCAGGAAGTAAAACAGGGCTTATAAGCACTCCTTAATAAAATAAAGTACATAAAAGTAAATAGATATACATATCATATATAGTAAGTAAGTACGATTTGTCGGTCAAGCTATGTTAAAATTCACGGGCTCGCTCATTGCAGGCCTTGTGATGATAGTCGAAGGCTTGACGGGGTTGCAATAGGCGCCATACAAGACTGACTTGAGGGGGGGACAGGCTCCAAACGGCTTATGAGTTACAGGCTTCAAAAAAATGATGGGTTTATCAGCCACCATTTTTTTCAAGCCCATAACTGTGATGAGCGCAGAACCTCGCATTGTGTGGCAAACAGCTTTGCCAGGCTTCACATTTTATTGCCGTTATTTTTGACGGGCAAGTCGCTAGTGATAATATAACTAGTAAAATTCCGAAACCTTCCATATTCCTGAAATAACAGTGTCCCCCTCAACTGTCGTTTGCAGGGACAATCCCTCTTTTAAGGTAAATCTCCTTGTCCCTTCCAGATTACCAAATGTTCTTCTTCTGAAGGGAGATCCCACATATAAACACTAATTCCTCTGTTCCAGCCTCAAACAGTTCACCCAATTTTTTTCCAGTGCCAGTTTTGTAGAATATACCGTATGTGTATAGAGCAGTGTCCACATGATAGAGACTTACAGCCTTATTAAATTGCCATTCGGCCAATTGAATAGGGCTCTATTTAAGCAAATAACATATATTTTTAACAGAAGTTTTTAGCTACCGAACTTCTATCCAAAAGCAAGGTCTTCACCAACTAAAAAATTATGTAAAAAAAATATGCTTTGTGTTTAAATAGAGCCCTATTCAATTGGCCGAATTGCAATTTAATAGGGCTGATAGTGATCAGATATTTAAAATATACTCTTTTAACAAACAACACTTGAAATATTTTTTAGAATGTCATAAACCAATACAGCCTTTAATGTAGTACCCTATGTAGCTCCACATTAGTTTGGATAGATCTATTTCCTGTGGTGGGAGGAGACTTTAAATACAAATTATGTTTCTACCTTCACAGTAGGAATGTGGCGTCTACAACAGACAGGGTGTTTCTGCGTTGTTCAGTCCTGTCCAACTCTCGGTGACCTCAAGGGCCGCAACACACCATGCTGATCCACTTGGCGTTAATGGAGTGGGTTGCCAGTTACTTCCATGATGGGCCACAGCACACAGCTCCTGGTATTCCTAGGTGGTCTTTCATCCATGTACTGACCAGGCACAACCCTGCATGGCTACAGGGTGGTGTGACCTTTTTGACCTAATAATATAAAATAATTAATCAACCACACACATGCCACTTCTCCTTAATCATTCATCAGCTGTATTACCACACACACATATATATATATATATATATATATATATATATATATATATATATATATTCAATTTAATTTGTACAACTCACACATGCTTTTTTTAGTTTTTCTCATCACCCCGAAATCATTTTTGTTCTTTTACATTACAAAAAATGTTTGTTCTCCTCTATACCAGACTCGGGTTCCCTGGTGGTCAGTGGTTAGAATTTGGTGCTTTCACGGCTGAAACTGGTTTTGATTCAAGACAGGGAACAAATAGGTCAGTACTTGGATGGGAGACCACCTAGAAACACCAGGAGCTGGATGCTGTTGCCCACTTGAGAAGGAACTGGCAACCCAATCCATTATCTCTGCCATGAATACCAAGTGGTGTGTTGCGGTCCATGAGCTCATGTAGAATCAGTCACAACTGAACAACGTAAATGCACATACCAGACTGAAGTTAGATTTGGGGATAATAAGTACTTATTAGGTAACTATTTGCTTTGTTCTCGTACGCAGGTCACTTTTCACCAGTTTCAGTGCTGGTGTTTATCACTGTCTCTGATAAAAAAGCTGACAATGGGTTTTGGCACAAACATAAAGGACCAGTGATACTATAGTTTTATCAGCTTAATATTAAAGGAGCATTCATATCCCCTATTTACAGTACTCTGTCTTGAAGAAATAGAACTGACAATGGACACAAACATTTTAGATAATTAAAAATAATGAAAACCATTAATGTATTACCTATTATATGAAGTTATATGCAGACCCAACCATCTCCATTGTTGTCTTAAAATAAGTCACTTATCTTGGTAACCCTAGGTTGATTTAAAAAAGAAAATGTGTAAAACACTGGAGGAGCTAGTGATTATAGGGCCCCGGTGCAAAAAAAATTGTTGAGCCCCTCCTCCGTGCTATATATATATATATATATATATATATATATATATATATGGAAGCTACAAACCGGCCCCACACTGATGAGAGGCAGTAGCCTCGAAACAGCTGTCCATGGGTACGTTTTCTGGCTTGTACATAATTCATCCTGGCCTTTGCTTGAAGCTGTGTAATACAGCAGGCATATGCTTAAAGGGAAACATTTTTGAAATAGTATTTGGATTAAAGAGCGAAGCCTTTGTGAGCATATTTGCATGCCTCCACTCAGGTTCCCAGAATGCAGTGCAATAACTGTATTTTTTTAAAATTCTGAGCAGGAAATAAATAATTTAACTTATTTTAGACATACAAATGTGGGCACAAATGTACAATTTATTTACTATATATATATTATTATTGATTATTAGTAATGCGCAAACATATTCCGTAGCGCTATACATACGTTGTGATCAAGGCAAAGCAATATTAACAGCGCAGGTGATAGGCTTCTTTAAATAGATGTGTGTTTGGTGAGGTTTTGAAGGATTTGAAGCCGGAGGATGGTGGATGAGTCTAGCGGAGGCGTCCTTATGGACTGAAGGGGGGATAGACCGGTGGTGGGTAGGCCAGCAAGGAGAGAGTTGCAGTAGTCAAGACTGGATATGATGAGGGAATGTATTGGAATCTTAGTCGTGCCTTGTGTAAGGTAGTGACGTATTTTGGAAAAGTTTTTTAAAGTGAAAAGACAAGATTTGTATATATATATATATATATATATATATATATCACATATATAGTTGTGAGCGTACGAGTCGTTGCTCACGCTTGCGGGCTCGCGAAGCGAGGGACGCAGTTCGCCGCAAATGCGGGTCCTCGCGAAGCGAGGGCCCGCATTTGCGGTTGTGGAGGCTCAACGTCGGCTGTGTTAACACACACATACACACACACGACTTTTTTAACAGAATAAACCCAACCGCCCAGCCAACAAAAACCCAACAACGTCCCCGCAAATGCGGATCCTCGCGAAGCGAGGGTCCGCATTTGCGGTGGTGGGAGCATCCCAACATCGGCTGTGTTAACACACACATACACACACACACAACTTCATAACAAAAAAAAACTCAAAGTCGCCTCACCCGCTTACACCCAGACACACAGACGCAAGACTTAACAAAAAAACAGTAAAAAAGGCCCTTCACACGCTTTTAACACACATACGCACGACTTAGAAACAAATACACTGCGTCGTACACGTAAAAGCTAACTGCGTATATCGCAAAAAAATACGGCAACATCGCAACAAAATACGGCCGCATCGGAAAAAAATACGGCCGCGAAAGACCCATTCCAACCGCCGCGCATCAAAACATCACAAACACAAGAAATAAACACAACAAACACATAAAAAGCTTACTTACAGCACGGGGGGGCATCCGGCACCTCCAAAAGTTCATTTACACGTCCATTTAAGTGAAAACAAACAGTTTAAACGAACGAAAATCGGCTAAGCGAGAGAAAAAATGGCCGCCGAACAAAACGAAAACGAGGCTCCAGACGTAACTACACTACACTTACTCGCAATAATGAAACACATACTATGCGGAACGGATCACACTCATATTAAACACCATTTTAACCACTACTACGCACAAAATGGCGGATGGAACGCAAATTGTAAGCTGGAACGCAAATAGCGCATGCGTATTACGTTCTAACGGTCTAACTTTCCAGAATGTTCTACAAGTTGATAAATACTGTCTATTTGACAGAGAAAAATACATTTCTCCTCAGGTGATGAACAGAGTGACTTCGAAGATAACTGCTGCTAAAACTTGAGAAGATAATTCTTTCCTAATTTACTACTTTACATTGTGCAAATTACAACTGAGAGGTAAGCTATAATATATTACTTATTTTCAAGACAGGACATCAAAAAAAAAAATTAAAGAAGACAAAGAGGTTTATGTATACTGACAAGTGACACGCACATATATGCGTATAATGTATACTGACATGTGACACGCACATTTATGCGTATAATGTATACTGACAAGTGACACGCACATTTAGGCGTATAATGTATACTGACATGTGACACGCACATTTATGCGTATAATGTATACTGACAAGTGACACGCACATTTAGGCGTATAATGTATACTGACAAGTGACACGCACATTTATGTGTATAATGTATACTGACAAGTGACACGCACATTTATGTGTATAATGTATACTGACAAGTGACACGCACATTTATGTGTATAATGTATAGTGACAAGTGACACGCACATTTATGTGTATAATGTATACTGACAAGTGACACGCACATTTATGTGTATAATGTATAGTGACATGTCACATGCACATTTATGTGTATAATGTATAGTGACATGTGACACGCACATATATTATGCGTATAATGTATACTGACAAGTGACACGCACATTTATGCGTATAATGTATACTGACATGTGACACGCACATTTATGTGTATAATGTATAGTGACATGTTACATGCACATTTATGTGTATTGCCCCTGCAACAAACTAATTAAACAACTACATTTAAATTACATTACAAAAAAATAAGTTGGGACTATTAAAATACTATTAAAATATGAGTCATGTATACTGATATGTGACACGCACATATATGTGTATCATCTATAGTCACATGTCACACACACATTTATGTATGTTGGCCAAAAATAAAAATAAGGTTAATTTAACAATTAAAATATGATTCATGTATACTGATATGTCACACGCACACAAAAAAATTACTTTCAACTATGGAAATGTGCTTCATGTATGTGACATATGTGTGTAGCACCCACCAAAAAATAATGTTAATTCAAATTAATTACAGAAGTATAATTCAATGAAATTAATTTACTGCAATTTAATAGATCACCTAAAACTCAATCTTTCTACTTTTTTAAATATTCAAACAGACTCTGCATCAACAGCGTCTTTCAACAATTTGCACCGTACACTGTGAAGCACAATCCCTTTTAAAGAACACCAACAAAGAACAAGAGGTAAGATACAAAAATACTTTAAATGCTGAAAAGGCCATGGTTTGTTAAATACAAATAAAAAATTCTATAATTCACTATTTCACTTTATTTTTCAAACAGACACTACAAGAAGACCGGCGGATTAAGATTGGCAGGAGGGGACCCTCTGTCATTCCACACTTCAATCAAGGTAAAGTATTTAAGTATAAAAAAGAACCGAACCATGAGCCTTATTCAATTGTGAGTTGGCTAATTGAATAGGGCTTTATATAAGCACATAATAGGTCTTCACTAACTAAAAACTTCTGTCAAAAAATATTTTATGTGCTTATATAGAGCCCTATTCAATTGGTCAAAACGCAATTGATTCAGGACCTAAATATGTTTAATGGCCGAGGGCCTCATTCAAATGTGATTGTTTAACAATGTATAACCATTAGAAAAAACACTACATAAGTATAACAAAAGTGGTGCCCATCAAACAGGATTTACATTTACATTCTTATTTTAATGTTTAACAACCTATAAGCCTTAGAAAGAAGCCTAAATAAGCATACCAACATTGGTGCCCACCAAACAGGATTGTATGAAAACTCACACAAACACATAACAAACTACATTTACATTCTTATTTTATGTTTAACAACCTATTAGCATTACAAAACTACATTAATAAGCATACCAACAGTGGTGCGCATCAAACAGGATTGTATGAAAACTCACACAAACACATAGCAAACTACATTTAGATTCTTATTTCATGTTTAACAAACTATAAGCCTTAGAAAGAAGCCTAAATAAGCATACCAACATTGGTGCCCAACAAACAGGATTGTATGAAAACTCACACAAACACATAGCAAACTACATTTAGATTCTTATTTAATGTTTAACAACCTATAAGCCTTAGAAAGAAGCCTAAATAAGCATACCAACATTGGTGCCCACCAAACAGGATTGTATGAAAACTCACACAAACACATAGCAAACTACATTTACATTCTTATTTTATGTTTAACAAGCTATAAGCCTTAGAAAGAAGCCTAAATAAGTATACCAACAGTGGTGCGCACCAAATAGGATTGTATGAAAACTCACACAAACACATAGCAAACTACATTTACATTCTTATTTTATGTTTAACAAGCTATAAGCCTTAGAAAGAAGCCTAAATAAGCATACCAACAGTGGTGCGCACCAAACAGGATTGTATGAAAACTCACACAAACACATAGCAAACTACATTTAGATTGTTATTTAATGTTTAACAACCTATAAGCCTTAGAAAGAAGCCTAAATAAGTATACCAACAGTGGTGCGCACCAAACAGGATTGTATGAAAACTCACACAAACACATAGCAAACTACATTTACATTCTTATTTTATGTTTAACAACCTATAAGCCTTAGAAAGAAGCCTAAATAAGTATACCAACAGTGGTGCGCACCAAACAGGATTGTATGAAAACTCACACAAACACATAACAAACTACATTTACATTCTTATTTTATGTTTAACAACCTATTAGCATTACAAAACTACATTAATAAGCATACCAACAGTGGTGCGCATCAAACAGGATTGTATGAAAACTCACACAAACACATAGCAAACTACATTTAGATTCTTATTTAATGTTTAACAACCTATAAGCCTTAGAAAGAAGCCTAAATAAGTATACCAACAGTGGTGCGCATCAAACAGGATTGTATGAAAACTCACACAAACACATAGCAAACTACATTTAGATTCTTATTTAATGTTTAACAACCTATAAGCCTTAGAAAGAAGCCTAAATAAGTATACCAACAGTGGTGCGCACCAAACAGGATTGTATGAAAACTCACACAAACACATAGCAAACTACATTTACATTCTTATTTAATGTTTAACAACCTATAAGCCTTACAAAGAAGCCTAAATAAGCATACCAACAGTGGTGCGCACCAAACAGGATTGTATGAAAACTCACACAAACACATAGCAAACTACATTTAGATTCTTATTTTATGTTTAACAAGCTATAAGCCTTAGAAAGAAGCCTAAATAAGCATACCAACATTGGTGCCCACCAAACAGGATTGTATGAAAACTCACACAAACACATAGCAAACTACTTTTACATTCTTATTTTATGTTTAACAACCTATAAGCCTTAGAAAGAAGCCTAAATAAGCATACCAACAGTGGTGCGCACCAAACAGGATTGTATGAAAACTCACACAAACACATACCAAAGTACATTTAGATACTTATTTTATGTTTAACAATCTATAAGCCTTAGAAAAAGGCCTAAATAAGCATACCAAAAGTGGTGGACACCAAACGGGATTGTAGAAAAACAAAGAAATAATGTCATTTTTTACTTCATACAAATACATTAAAATAATATTACATTTTCATTTTTATTTTATATCAGATACTGCGTCAAGAACATCGGACCAGGAGTTTCAACTGAGGACCACACCAGCGGACGAGGACTTTCAACAGAGGACGAGACCATTGGACGAGGACTTTCAACAGAGGACTACACCATCGGACGAGGACTTTCAACAGAGGACCAGACGATTGGACGAGGACTTTCAACACAGGACCAGACCATCAGACGAAGGCTTTCAACACAGGACCAACAAAGATTCTGCTTCAAATCAAACTTCAACCAAGGTACAGTATAACAAGTAAAAAAAGAGAAAAATTAATTAATATTCTTCTTTAATGTTTAACCACCTATAAGCCTTAGAAAATAGCCTACAGAAGCATACCAAAATTGTGGCGCACCAAAAAGGATTGTAGAAAAACACAGAAATAATGCCATTTTTTCATTCATACAAAGACATTCAAATAACATAACATTTTCATTTTTATTTTATAACAGATACTGCGTCAAGAACATCGGAACAGGAGTTGGAACTGAGGACCACACCAGAGGACGAGGACTTTCAACAGAGGACTACACCATCGGACGAGGACTTTCAACACAGGACCAGACCATCGGACGAAGGCTTTCAACACAGGACCAACAAAGAATTTTGCTTGAAATCAAACTTCAACCAAGGTACAGTATAAAAAGTAATATCTATCATCTATCTCTTATTTGTCTTTTAGGGCCAATAATCTTTAACAATAAATACAAACTTCAATGTAAACTTAAAAAATAAATTGGCATAGTCCAAAAAAGTCTAAAAACACAGAATCTATATAATTTGTCATTGTAACATTCCAGTCCTAAACCCTAATTTAATTGCCATTTGACAAATTGAATAGTGCTGTAAATAAGGACATAACATCTTTTTTAAAATACCTTTTTAGTTACTGAAACACTTGCTTTTGGATACATGTTTAATAAATAAAAATGTCTTTAAATAATTATCTCATGCCCTTATTTAGACTTTTATTCAATTGAACGCATTGAAATTGATTAACTATAAAATGTTAACACACTATTGATAACTATATGTCATGAAAAACAACTTAACATCTCAAAATAAACTAATGGTACATTATTTTATTTTTACAGATTAACATGGCTGATAATGAGACTAAACAAGAAAAGAAAAGACGCCAAGCTAGAGAACGACGACAGAGAGCAGACAGCCAGCAGACACCGGAGAAGAAGGAAATTCGACGAGAAAAAGAACGCAAAAGAATTGCAAGCAAAAGACTGTCACTTGCAGAAATTAAAGATATGTCAAAAAAAACTACAAAGAAAATAAAGCATTTACAACCTGTTGCTCAAACATCAGATGACATTTTGCCAGAAAAAAGACAAGAGATACCAAAAAAAGCAACAAAGAAAACAAAGCATTTAGAACCGTTTCATGAAACATTAGATGACATTTTACCTCAAACAATACAACATATACCAAGAAAAGCAACGAAAAAAACAAAACATTTAGAACCTGTTGTTGAAACATTATATGACATTTCACCTGATGAATATGAAAGGCAAAATCCTATATGCTTTGCAAATTGTCCTCTACTCAAGTCTTTAGCAGTAGAGGTTCATAGTTGTGGGGACATGACTACTCAATGTCAGTTTTGTGAGGCTTATTATTTTAAACAGGAGAGACCCAGAGATGGACAATTTATTAGTTGTTGTCAAAAAGGCAAGTTCAAACTTCCAGAAAGGAAAGAATTTCCAATTTATTTACAAAATATTATGACTGAACCTACTTTTCCAAACTACAAAAATTTTAAGACAAACATAAGATCCTACAATAGTGCCATATCCTTTGCATCCATGGGGGCAACATTAGCTGCTAATGTACCAGGACATGGTCCTTACTGTTTTAAAGTCCAAGGACAAATTTATCATCGCACTTCCCATTTACATCCAGAGGAAGGAAATAAAAGAAAATTCGCTCAACTATATGTCCTAGATACAATGGAAGCTGTTGACCAACGTATGCAGATGGAAGAAAATAAAAAATGCTTACCCACTGTTTTCATAGAGCTAAATAACATTATGGACAACAATCCCTACAGTAAAGCTTATAAAAAATTGGCAGAAGTAGAAAATGAACAACTACTTCATTCACAAACACATCAATTACCAATGCCGAAGGTTAATATGGTGCTTAAAAGAGACAGACATACTGATAAACGTCGTTATAACTTGCCAACAACAAATGAGGTTGCAATGGTGTTTCACAATGATGAAGGAGAACCACCATTTCAAAGAGACATACGAATATATCCTAGAAATGAGGACCAACCGTTTATTAATATGAGTATCTTAAGTCCAAATTTAGATCCAATGACATATCCCATCTTTTTCCCACACGGAGAAGCAGGTTGGCAACCAAAATTAACTCTTCCCAGTTACCCAAATGCTAAAGCCAGAATCCGAAATAATGTTTCTATGCTTGAATTTAAAGTAGCTCAAATTGCCATTCGCAATGTATTTAATCCAATTTTATGTGGTGGGAAACTAACACAACAATGGATTATTGATTCATATTTGCAAGTTGAGGCAAATAATTTAAACTTTATCAAATATCAACAAGATAAACTCCGTGTAGAACAATATTCTGGACTCATGGACTATGTTGCTGACGTGGCTACAAGCAGAGACATGACAGCTGGCAAAGCCATCATTTTACCATCTTCCTTTCAAGGATCTCCTCGGAATATGAGAGAAAGATACAATGATGCTATGGCTATTGTGACAAAATTTGGCAAACCCGATTTATTTGTGACATTTACATGTAATCCACAATGGCCAGAAATTACACTAAATCTACTTCTTGGACAAACTGCTTCAGATCGACCAGATTTAGTAGCCAGAGTTTTTAAGATTAAATTAAATGAATTAATACGTGACTTCACTATAAATCAGTTATTTGGCAAATGTCTTGCTTATGTATATACCATTGAATTTCAAAAAAGAGGCCTTCCACATGCACATCTTCTAATAATACTTCAAGAAAAAGATAAATTAGATACTTCAGACAAAGTGGATGCAGTCATTGTTGCTGAACTACCAGATCCAGAACTATATGGTAGACTATATGAGATTGTTACTCATCGCATGATTCATGGACCCTGTGGTGACCTTAATCCACAATCACCATGTATGGAAAATAATAAATGTTCCAAAGAATTTCCCAAAGATTATAGAGACAAAACCTATGCCAATTGTGATGGATATCCACTTTATAAAAGAAGAGAAGGAGATAGTGCCATTATTCGTGGGAAAAAAGTGGACAATAGATATGTAGTACCCTACAATCCACATTTACTCATGAAGTACAACGCCCACATCAACGTAGAAGCCTGCACTTCTATCAAATCCATTAAATATGTCTACAAATATATTTACAAAGGTTACGATGCAGCTACTGTAGTCGTCAAAAGTGCAGACAACCCTGAAAGTAGTGAGTTAGTACATGATGAACTTGCATCTCATGTAGATGCTCGCTATGTCAGTGCGCCAGAAGCTATGTGGCGGCTTTTAAAATTTGAAATGCATGATAGATCACATGCAGTATATAGGTTAGCAGTACATTTGCCACAACGACATTTAGTCTATTTCCATGCTGGAAATGAAATGAATGCATTGGCCCAAAGTGAAGATCGTCACACTACACTAACTGCATGGTTTGCATTAAATTCCACTGATGCTGAAGCAACACAATACTTATATATTGAAATTCCATATCACTATGTTTTTGTGAATGGATTATGGAGACCAAGAAAAACCAGAGGCAATAAAATTATTCCAAGAATTTACACAGTCAGTCCAAGAGATGTTGAACGTTTTTGCTTACGGATATTACTTTTAAATGTTCCTGGAGCACAAAGTTTTGAACACTTAAGAACTGTTAATGACATTGTATATGAATCCTTCCATTTAGCTGCAAGACATAGAAACTTACTCGCTGATGATACAGAGTGGGAAAGATGCTTAGAAGAAGCAGCACAATGTCAAATGCCACGACAGATGAGAGAACAATTTGCTTTTATTTGTATCTTCTCAAATGCTCCAAATGCATTAGCTTTGTGGGAGACTTTTAAAAGTAATATGGCTGAAGACTTTATGCGACGATACAATGAACCCATTGCACACTTAAAAGCGTTAATGGAAATCCAAGAAGTCTTTTTAACTCATGGATTAAGTTGTGCAAGTTTTAATTTGCCTGATCCAGGTCTTATAGATGACATTAACTTTGAAGACTATGACATTCAACTACAAGCAGAAAGAACAGAAGAAAGACTTGCAACTTTAAATACACTACAATTGCAAGCATTTCATGCCATTAAAAATGCTATAGATGATGACATGGTGACAGAGCGTTATTTCTATCTTGATGGACCTGGCGGATCAGGAAAAACATATTTGTACAATTTATTAATGAGTTCAGTACGAGCACAAGGAAAAATAGCAATGGCGTTTGCCACTACTGGAATTGCTGCACTTTTATTAGAAGGTGGAAGAACTGTTCATAGTGGATTTAAACTGCCAGTGCCTATTTTAGAAAATTCTGTGTCAGATATTCGCATGACATCCTTACAAGCAAAGAAATTGAAGAAATGTAAATTAATTATAATAGATGAGGCCACAATGATGTCATGCTATGCCCTCCAATGTATTGACCGTTTGCTTCGTGAAGTCATGGATAATATTTTTCCATTTGGTGGAAAGGTAATGTTGTTGGGTGGCGATTTTAGACAAACATTACCTGTTGTTGTACATGGAAATCGAACTGACATTATCGAAACATGTATAAAGTCAAGTACAGTATGGAAACATTTTACCCATCTTCAACTGCAACAAAATATGAGATCAGAAGGCCAAACTGATTTCAATGATTGGCTTATTAAAATTGGAGAAGGCAGAACAGAAAAAATACTAAATTTACCTGACGACACTGTAGAGATCCCACCTCATATGATTTGTCAACAAGATATTATATCGGCTATATTTGAAGGGAGCATAAATAACGAAGAATATTCCGAGCTTGCCAACCAAGTCATACTGACGTGTAAAAATAAAGATGCATTAATCCTCAATAATAAAATCTTAAAAAAAATTTATGCACCACAAAGAAATTATCACAGTGCTGATTCTGTACTTGCTGATGACAATGAAAGTCAGGCTAACTTTTCCACTGAATTCATAAACTCTTTAACTCCTTCTGGAATGCCACCACATATTTTGCAGCTAAAGAAAGGTGCAATTATCATGTTACTGCGAAATATGAATCCCAAAAAAGGCCTATGCAATGGCACAAGATTAATTGTTCAACAATTAAAGGACCATTTTATAGATGCTGAAATTTTAACTGGGACCCATAGAGGAGAGAGAGTTTTCATACCAAGAATAGATTTAGCACCAAGTGAAAGTAGTCTCCCTTTTATACTTCAAAGAAGACAATTTCCCATTATTATGGCATTTGCCATGACCATTAATAAATCACAAGGTCAAACTTTCAAATCTGTGGGTATTTTCTTGGAAGAACCAGTTTTTGCACATGGTCAATTGTACGTTGCGTTGTCAAGGTGCAAAAATCCACAGGCAATTAAAGTTTACATTGAAAACAATGAAAGTCAAGGTGATTTATTAGAAGATGGACGTATTTTTACTAAAAACATTGTCTACTATGAAGTACTATAACTTTGAAGGATACTAATTAAAGGTGCCAAGATTTTTTAAAAGCATTGCAAAATACATAACAATTGGTTGTTTAATTCAGTCATAATTAATGGAAGTCATGTTTATGAATGATTCGCCTCACAAAATACTTGCCTTGCATTGTTAGTAAAAATTATGTTAAAATGTTAAGTCACTATGTTAATGTTTCTAATGTTACAAGTTTAAAAAATATATTTTGAAGTTATTTCATTCAACATATTACAAAGTGGATGTTAAGAGGTCAAGCACCTTTTAAGTCACAATGTAAATATTGTCTGTTATCTTAAGATTACTACCTACATTAATGTTTATCGCCAATTTATGTGCTCAGTAATAAATTAGTTTAATTACGTACGTTTTAAGAAGAGTTTGACTGTATGCCTTCCTCTACATTCAATGTATATTCAAGTTAACAATTATTGTGATAGAAATTGAATTTTAATACTGATTAATTTAAATGTCAATTGTTTTTACATTCAAATGTTAATACTTTTAATAAAAAATTACTTTACAAAATGTATTCACTATGTTCCTGTTTATAATGTTCAAAATTATACCAATGTTTTGTCAACTTCTAAACTTACATAAAAAATAAAGTTCAAGTTTAAAAATATATACTTTGATGGTTATTGCTTACATATATTTTAAACTTCATGTTAAAATTTGCAACGTTTAAAAAAGGCTTTTTACTTTTGGCTTTCCTATTCATTCAATGTATATTCAAGTTAACAATTCTTCAGATACTAATTACATTTTAAAAAACCATTACATCAACATTTTACAAAAATACACGTTCATATTAAAATACTTACAAGTGTCAAAAATATATGTTAATAACTAAACAACTTGACAAACATATACATAACATTGCCGTCATTTTTTGACGGGCAAGTTGCTAGTATCACATATAATAGTTGTCAAACTACGAATCATCGTCACGCAGAGTGCAGAGCATATATTGTATTTCTGAGAAATTTGAGCAGGAAATACGTTTTTATTAACTTATTTTTTAGACATTCAAATGGAATCACTAATGTACTATTCCTTATTTGTACTACTGTACTTTGTACGGTGGAGGGCTTCTCAGTCACTCATGGCCAGGGAATTTAATGCCAACACTGCCCTGTCTCAGTCCCTCATGCCCAGGGAATGTAACCCCAACACTGCCCTGGCTAAGTCACTCATGCCCAGGGAAGGTAACCCCAACACTGCCCTGGCTCAGTCACTCATGCCCAGGGAAGGTAACCCCAACACTGCCCTGTCTCAGTCACTCATGCCCAGGGAATGTAACCCCAACACTGCCCTGGCTCAGTCACTCATGCCCGGGGAATGTAACCCCAAAACTGCACTGGCTCAGTCACTCATGCCCGGGGAAGGTAACCCCAACACTGCATTGGCTCAGTCACTCATGCCCGGGGAATGTAACCCCAACACTGCCCTAGCTCAGTCACTCATGCCCGGGGAATGTAACCCCAACACTGCCCTGGCTCAGTCTCTCATGCCGGGGAATGTAACCCCAACACTGCCCTGGCTCAGTCACTCATGCCCAGGGAATGTAACCCCAAAACTGCCCTGGCTTAGTCACTCATGCCCGGGGAATGTATCCCAAACACTGCACTGGCTCAGTCACTCGTCCCCGGGGAATGTAACCCCAACACTGCACTGGCTCAGTCACTCATGCCCGGGAATGTAACCCCAACACTGCACTGGCTCAGTCACTCATGCCCGGGGAATGTAACCCCAACACTGCACTGGCTCAGTCACTCATGCCCGGGGAATGTAACCCCAACACTGCCCTGGCTCAGTCACTCATGCCCAGGGAAGGTAACCCCAACACTGCCCTGTCTCAGTCACTCATGCCCAGGGAATGTAACCCCAACAAAGCCCTGGCTCAGTCACTCATGCCTGGGGAATGTAACCCCAACACTGCACTGGCTCAGTCACTCATGCCCGGGGAAGGTAACCCCAACACTGCACTGGCTCAGTCACTCATGCCCGGGGAATGTAACCCCAACACTGCCCTGGCTCAGTCACTCATGCCCGGGGAATGTAACCCCAACACTGCCCTGGCTCAGTCTCTCATGCCGGGGAATGTAACCCCAACACTGCCCTGGCTCAGTCACTCATGCCCAGGGAATGTAACCCCAAAACTGCCCTGGCTTAGTCACTCATGCCCGGGGAATGTATCCCAAACACTGCACTGGCTCAGTCACTCGTCCCCGGGGAATGTAACCCCAACACTGCCCTGGCTCAGTCACTCATGCCCGGGGAATGTAATCCCAACACTGCCCTGGCTCAGTCTCTCATGCCGGGGAATGTAACCCCAACACTGCCCTGGCTCAGTCACTCATGCCCAGGGAATGTAACCCCAAAACTGCCCTGGCTTAGTCACTCATGCCCGGGGAATGTAGCCCAAACACTGCATTGGCTCAGTCACTCGTCCCCGGGGAATGTAACCCCAACACTGCACTGGCTCAGTCACTCATGCCCGGGAATGTAACCCCAAAACTGCACTGGCTCAGTCACTCATGCCCGGAGAATGTAACCCCAACACTGCACTGGCTCAGTCACTCATGCCCGGAGAATGTAACCCCAACACTGCACTGGCTCAGTCACTCATGCCCGGGGAATGTAACCCCAACACTGCACTGGCTCAGTCACTCATGCCCGGGGAATGTAACCTCAACACTGCACTGGCTCAGTCACTCATGCCCGGGGAATGTAACCCCAACACTGCCCTGGCTCAGTCACTCATGCACGGGGAATGTAACCCCAACACTGCCCTGGCTCAGTCACTCATGCCCAGGGAATGTAACCCCAACACTGCACTCGCTCAGTCACTCATGCCCTGGGAATGTAACGCCAACACCGCACTAGCTCAGTCACTCATGCCCGGGGAATATAACCCCAACACTGTCCTGGCTCAGACACTCATCCCCGGGGAATGTAACCCCAACACTGCACTGGCTCAGACACTCATGCCCGGGGAATGTAACCCCAACACTGCACTGGCTCAGTCACTCATGCCCGGGGAATGTAACCCCAACACTGCCCTGGCTTAGTCACTCATGCCCGGGGAATGTAACGCCAACACTGCACTGGCTCAGTCACTCGTCCCTGGGGAATGTAACCCCAACACTGCCCTGGCTCAGTCACTCATGCCCAGGAATGTAACCCCAACACTGCACTGGCTCAGTCACTCATGCCCGGGGAATGTAACCCTAACACTGCACTGGCTCAGTCACTCATGCCCGGGGAATGTAACCCCAACACTGCACTGGCTCAGTCACTCATGCCCGGGGAATGTAACCCCAACACTGCACTGGCTCAGTCACTCATGCCCGGGGAATGTAACCCCAACACTGCCCTGGCTCAGTCACTCATGCACGGGGAATGTAACCCCAACAATGCCCTGGCTCAGTCACTCATGAACAGGGAATGTAACCCCAACACTGCCCAGGCTCAGTCACTCATGACCAGGGAATGTAACGCCAACACCGCACTAGCTCAGTCACTCATGCCCGGGAAATATAACCCCAACACCGCACTGGCTCAGACACTCATGCCCGGGGAATGTAACCCCAACACTGCACTAGCTCAGTCACTCATGCCCGGGGAATGTAACGCCAACACTGCACTGGCTCAGTCACTCATGCCCGGGGAATGTAACCCCAACACTGCCCAGGCTCAGTCACTCATGCCCAGGGAATGTAACCCCAACACTGCACTGGCTCAGTCACTCATGCCCAGGGAATGTAACGCCAACACCGCACTAGCTCAGTCACGCATGCCCGGGGAATATAATCCCAACACCGCACTGGCTCAGACACTCATGCCCGGGGAATGTAACCCCAACACTGCACTAGCTCAGTCACTCATGCCCGGGGAATGTAACGCCAACACTGCACTAGCTCAGTCACTCATGCCCGGGGAATGTAACCCCAACACTGCACTGGCTCAGTCACTCATGCCCGGGGAATGTAACCCCAAATCTGGCCTGGCTCAGTCACTCATGCCCGGTGAATGTAACCCCAACCCTGCACTGGCTCAGTCACTCATGCCTGGGGAATGTAACCCCAACACTGCCCTGGCTCAGTCACTCATGCCCGGGGAATGTAACCACAACACTGCCCTGGCTCAGTCACTCTGTCATGCCTGTCTGCTTCCATGTAAAACTGAATTGCAGAGACGTACATTTTGTGGCCGGACAACCTGGATCCTGTCAATTATTGAGCCCTGTAATTTTTTATTTTTATTTAAAGTACAGTATTATTATTTTTTTTAGGTTGCTTGAGTTCTGGTTAACTGAAAGCTTACTGTATATAATTTTTTATTATTATTTCTGTATTGTATTATTATTTCTGTACTGTAGTAGGGTTGTATTTATTCTGCTAACCATTTGTTCTCTGCTGGCTTAGGCCTGAGTCTTGTCTGCTTAATATAAATTCTAGCTAAGATCTCAAGTACAGAGTATCAGTGTAAACTCAGCAGCAATGGAGGGCAAAGTTTCACAAGTAAATCAATCCAAACTTGGCAAGTACTTTGTATGAAGATATATTGCATCTAAATTGTCAATAAAAGTTAATAAAGGACTGCGCTGGAATGCAACCATTATCAAAGGTGTATATGTGTGGAAGAATTATGGCACCAGTCTTAGCTGTTAATATAGATATTGATAGATAGACAGATAGATAGACATTGATAGACAGATAGACATTGATAGATAGATAGATAGATAGATAGATAGATAGATAGACATTGATAGATAGATAGATAGATAGATAGATAGACATTTATAGATAGATAGACATTGATAGATTGATAGATAGATAGATAGATAGATAGATAGATAGATAGATAGATAGACATTTATAGATAGATAGACATTGATAGATAGATAGATAGATAGATAGACATTTATAGATAGATAGACATTGATAGATTGATAGATAGATAGATAGATAGATAGATAGATAGATAGATAGATAGATAGATAGACATTTATAGATAGATAGACATTGATAGATTGATAGATAGACATAGATAGATAGAGAGATAGATATATAGATAGAGAGATAGATAGATAGATAGATAGATAGAGAGAGAGAGATAGATAGATAGATAGATAGATAGATAGATAGATAGATAGACATTTATAGATAGATAGACATTGATAGATTGATAGATAGATAGATAGATAGATAGATAGATAGATAGATAGATAGACATTTATAGATAGATAGACATTGATAGATAGATAGATAGATAGATAGATAGACATTTATAGATAGATAGACATTGATAGATTGATAGATAGATAGATAGATAGATAGATAGATAGATAGATAGATAGATAGACATTTATAGATAGATAGACATTGATAGATTGATAGATAGACATAGATAGATAGAGAGATAGATATATAGATAGAGAGATAGATAGATAGATAGATAGATAGAGAGAGAGAGATAGATAGATAGATAGATAGATAGATAGATCTTTGCAGCTCATTAGTTAAAGTGTGTAGGTTGGGAATAGCACAACCAAAGACAACCATGGAGGATGGAATTAAGCTTCTTCAGGTTAAGTTGGATCTCAGTATCCCCCTAACGCTAGACATATATGTGAGCTCCGTGTTCAATTCAAATATTTTTTATTGTTATATTTATAGCTTTCTCTTTTGGATAACCTGAATTGGTAATGTGCAAAAGCTTTTTACATAATTTAAAATAAACAATTAAAGCCTTTCATTTGTAGCATTTGTATTGATTTTTGCTCTAATGATGACAGATATTCGTAAACTAGCAACTTGCCCTTCAAAAATGACTGCAATAAAATGTGAATCCTGGCAATGCTGTTTGCCACACAATGGGAGCCTCTAACCATTGTGCTCCCCGCCGCAATGCGGATGCGCGGGGGTTGCGGCAATCGTAGTTGTCAAACTGTGATTTGTCTCAAGCGTGACGACGAATCACAGTTTGACAACTATTATATGTGATGACTAGAAACCTGGGAAGAGTGTTAGGAACACAGGATTCAGGTAAGATCTCTATTTAATTTTGTTTAAAGTCTGCCAATTCATAGAGCCCCTTGACATTAGAACTCAGTGAGCTCCTATAGGATAACAATCCCCTCAAGCTACAGATGGAGTAACAGTCCAAGATGGAATCCTTCATGACACAATCAGAGTCACCTAAATCACATATATAGTTGTGAGCGTACGGGTCGTTGCTCACGCTTGCGCTCCATGCCAGCAACTGAGGCCCCTCGCGAAGCAAGGGCCTCAGTTGCTGGCGAGGTCACTGGGCAAGGGCCTCAAACCCTCGCAAACTTCACGTCGCTACTCAAAAAACACGACACACAAATTACGACACTTGCTAAATTTTACGAGGAACGCAAACAACCTACGAAACACGTTACCACACATTACGACCTCGCAAACATCGGACGCAACACGCCGACATACAAACATTTAAAACACAATACATACACACAGCACATACATAAAAACCTTACCTACACCAAGAGGGAGCATCCAGAACCTCAAAAATGCAACTTAGACCTCGATTTTACTCGAAATAAAAGAGTTTTGGGACAAAAAAAAAATCTAAGCGACAGAAAAAATGGCCGCCGAACAAAACGAAAACGAGGCTACAGCACTCTAAACTCGCAAAACACCACAAGAAACTCGCAAAACACCACAAGAAACTCGCAAAACGCCACAAACCACCTACGGATATTCATACCACACAGTGCACACATTCAGCATGCTTACACAGCAGCTCCACACCACTAATGCTGCAGCAACATCAACACAGATTGCCAGCTCTTCAACACAATGCTTCAAAATAGGTACAGTATATTCATTTAGTAATGTAGTACATATTTATTATACACCAAACAGCATTAGCTCACTTACAATTTCATTGCCGTCATTTTTTGACGGGCAATTCGCTAGTATAAGATATTTATCTATAAATTATTTACTGTTCCTGTCATACCTGCTAATGTTGTTATTTTATTACATACGTCACAAGAATGTGATGTCTTTACCGATTATGGTAAATGAGACCATTAATGAAGAGAAAACCAAGATCACATAATGACTCCATAAATTGTGCACAACCAAAAAAGTTGCGTATATAACCTCACAATCCCAACAGAACTAAGGGCCAATTTAAAAAAAATGTCTGAAAAGCGTAATTAAGCAGGAAAAATGTCTGCATCTTGAAAAAAAAGTATGTAGGGCCCTGGAGAGATCCATGATACATTGGTGGAAGTTGTGTGTGAGAGGGAATGGAAATTGTGTCAATACCAATCTTACCCAATTATATTTACAATGGCGCTCTGTTCCCTCATTCCGCACCATTCCCTCCACCGACAGCCATGGCCAGATTACCCATTAAGCCAACTAGGCAGCCACCTAGGGGCGATTCCCTGTGAAGGTCACCCATTTTTTACCTTAGAAAATATAAATAATATGCTTACCATCAAATGCATTTAATAAACAAGTAATAGCTTGACGTGTGTATGAGTATCTATGTTGTTAAAATGACTGTTACATGGACATAAAAAAGAAAAATGGGTGCGTGCATACCTTGCACACTCACTCGCAGGGGCTCCTCCACTTAACTGCCTAGGTGCTCCAAAAAAGATAGATCCAACACTGCCAAAACACACCCTCGTGGTTCAGCTCTGAGGAAGTGATATAAAAAATAAAAAATACATTCCTGAACTTATATACAGTCTTTAAATATTCAGATTTCCCCAAAAAAATATCATGCCCATGGCTTACACAGCTGCTAATATTAGTCGTAGGAACCAGGGTGGGGTGCATAGGTGTTGGAACTGGGGGGGATGGGGGGGACAAATCCCCCCAGATTTTTCTGTTTGGATGTATATATGTATATAGAAGCTAATTTACGGCCTGTGTATACAATGAGCTGCATCCTCCCAGATTTAATCTGGCTCCTACACCCCTGGTGGGGGGGGGGGGGGCACAATCCCCCCAGATTATATGGTTTGTTGTGTGTATGTATTTACAATAATACCTACCCCCCAATATTGTAACGGAGGTAGATAACTTATCCCTGGTGTCTAGCAGCAGGAGGAGAGAGATCACAACACGCCTATACTCTATCCCTCCCAGATATATTTTTGATCCCTACGCCCTTGGTTGGTTGGGTGCATACTTGACAAACAAGCTCTTTTTCACTTGAACTGCAGTGGTCCTTGTGACAGTGCTCCTTGTCCTAGAGACATCTTAAGTAAACCTCACAGCTTCCCACAGAGAGACCCTTTCTAGGGTAGTGTCTTTATGGACACCTGATCAAACACAATGGAACACAACTTGGGAAATGAGACAATTCATAGGGTTGCAGTTACTTAATTATTTGATGTTGATCTTAGCGGGTCTTTATATAGTCCTGATCTGCTTATAAAGTCCATTAATAGGACACAGGCACTAAAGCATTAACTCAGTACACCCTCCCAGTACTCACTAATATAATTATAGCACAGTGGGTGCTAATTGGATGGAGTCTTTATTAGGTTGTATTGACTTTACTGATATCTCTTTGTTTTCAGTTGCATTCTTATACTTGAAACCCATTGTCCAGAGAACCTGCTAAAACTGGATGTTCATAAATCTGATACCGTTTTATATTGTTGTGATTCAAAACGGTCTCCAAAAAAATCATATTTCAACAGTTTTTAAAAACCTTGGGGTTTGGAGGAGCCTGTTAGTCTAGATCAGGGGTGTCCAAACTTGGTCCTGGAGGGCCGCACCCAGGCCTGGATTTGAAGATATCCTTTCTGTGCATAGGTGAGTCAATCAGGATGACTGAAGAAGTGATTGACTCACCTGTGCACAGCAGGGATATCATCAAATCCACGTATGTGTGTGGCCCTACAGGACCGTGTTTGGACACCCCTGGAAAATAGAGCATTGCAGTATAAAGTAGCTTTTTATTGGAGTAACAACTCAGGTATATAATATACATGCGTATCTATTTGCTTTTACGTACTGTATTACTTTACTACTTTTCTGCACCCAAGGGGCTGCTAAGGAGTTTCTGCCTACGGGTGCCATATATATATAAACTTGGCCCTGAATATTGGAGGAGATAAAAGGATATGGCGGGCTCCTGGATGTTACAAGGTATACAATATCCCTGTGTATCTATTTACTTGTATATACTTTATTTTAATAAGAGGGGCTTATAAGCTCTGTTTTTACTTCCTAAAATAAAAAAAATAGTACTTGTATGGTCTGCTCACTGCAGCATATACAGACACAGACTCTATAGGGCTAGATGTGCAATGTAGTGTCCTAGCCTATCAGGGCTTATGCCTCAGTAACATGTTGCTAAGAGATGGTCACTGATTGGTTAGTATGAGACACAGCAAGTACAACAGAGTCTGTGTTTTCATGAGCTGCAGAGGACAGACCCATACAGGGACTATTTGTTTGATTTTAGGCAGTAAAAGAGCTTTTAAGCACCTCTTAATAAAATAAAGTATATAAAAGTAAATAAAATACCAATTAAAATCCAGGAACCTTACATATCCCTTTAAATCCTCCAATATTTAGGGCCAAGTTTATATATATGTGGCACCCCTAGGCAGAAACTCCTTAGCTGTCCCCTGGGTGCAGTAGTAAATTAATACAGTACATGAAAGCAAATAGATACACATGTATATTATATACCTAGCAAAATCCAGGAAGCTTCCATATCCCTTTAAATCCTCCAATATTCCGCGCCAAGTTTATATATATGTGGCACCCCTAGGCAGAAGCTCCTTAGCTTTACATAAAAGCAAATAGATACACATGTTTATTATATACCTAGCAAAATCCAGGAACCTTCCAGATCCCTTTAATGCTCAAATATAAGTGCACTAATAACAAGGGTCCTAAGTGCACTAATGCTGCAGTCCATTGAGTCACAGAGAGTCGGACACGAATGAATGACTTAACAATAACAAGGGAGGTATGATAACTTTCACTGAACACAGTATCTGTATTTCCAAAGTGACGATCAATACTGAGCCTTCCCCCACTCCCATGCTAGGTCATCATGAGATTACCCACTCTCTGTCTCTCTGTCTCACTCTCTCTCTCTTGCTCTCTCTATCTCTCTGACTTACCTCTTACAGCCGGGGTTACTCATCACTCTCAGCCATGACTCTGTACCGCACTCTCAACCTGGGAAACTGGTTATGAACACAGGGGTCTATGTCCTGCAGTCTACTGACACATATTTAAACATCGTGACACTCTCAGACATTACACAATAGCAGCGCATATGATTTATTATTGAGAGTGAAGCCTTGAAACATCTGGATTTTTTCCCCGAAAGTCCAAAAAACTATCTAAAAAGATGATGTCAGCTATTAAACTATGTGTACTGAAACTGTATGAGTGTCATGTCATGTTTCTTCCAAGATACCAGCTGTTTCCCCAAAGAAACTATAATTATGCCCATAAATATTAAAGAAGCACTGTGGTTAGAAAGTTAAAAAAAAGCTAATTTTTAACTTTTATAAGCAGTAATTTTCTAATGTATGGTTCAGCTTTAGTTTCTCAGCTAATTCTGCCTGGTGATTTTTCAGAAGGGTGTTTTCTTGTGCTTTCCATTAGCCTTGTTGAAGGCACTGGTAGTTTTAGATGCCAAATTCCCATTGTACAGATAGAAACTTCCAGTGCAGGTTCAGGAACTGTCAAATGTGCAATAAGAAGGCCACTTTAGTAACTTATTTTTTTAATTAGGCATTGATCATTAATAAAATTCATATTAAATGATTTATAAAAGCAACATTCAAAATTAAACGTACTTCCAAAATGCTGTTCTCCACCCACTATAAGGTCAATAGGGGAGGTGGCTTTGTCTCTCAGGCAGCTGCTACATTTTCAGGCACAAAATGTACCAACACAGTGATCTCCATTGGCAGGAGACTTATGTTGGAGAGATTTCCATTCACAAGTTGTTGTTGTTGAGGTAGCCCATCAATGATTGTTTACTCTTTTGTCAAATCTGATTGTTCTTAAAACCCTTTAGACATGTGTCTCAACCAACACATACCATCTTCGTGACCTTATCAGGAGTCAAACATTCCACAGGGAGCTGATATTTTAATTCTAACTTTAATATTGTTTATGATATTTTAAATAGGAATTTTATGCATAATTGAAATAACTAAAAAGCTCTGCATAGTTAGAACTATGGTATTTCCAGTAGTAACATACGGATGTGAGAGCTGGACCATAAAGAAGTCTGAGCCCCGTACAATTGATGCCTTTGAATTGTGGTGTTGGATAAGACTGCATAGAGCCCCTTGGACTGCAAGAAGATCCAGTAAATCAGTACTTCAGGAAATCAAGACAAACTGTTCACTGGAAGGTATGATCATGAGGCTGAAGCTCACATATTTTGGCCAATCCATGATTAGACAGGATTCCCTAGAGAAAACTCTGATGCTGGGGAAGTTTGAAGTTATGAAGAAGGGGATGGTAGAGATGGAGATGGATAGATGATTTCATTGAAACAATGAGCATAAGCTTGAGGAAGCAGACATATGTGCCTGGCAAACAACAAAGCTCCTCTTGCTAGGTCATTACAGGGTCCTTTAATACCACTAATGAATTTTGCCCACACCTTTTTTTTTTGCATGGTTTCAGTCTCTCTGTGACCTAATGGACCATCTTAATGTCCATGGTCATGCTGATCCACTTGGTATTCAAGGCAGAGATACTGGATTGGGTTGACAGTTCCTTCTCCAGTGGGCCACAGTATACAGCTCCTGGTAATCCTAGGTGGTCTCTCATCCAAGTACTGACCAGCTCGACTTCAGGGTGGGTGTGGCCTCTTAGTTCCCTGACTGGGGATCAAATCCCTGGCTGTAGAAGTGAAAGCACCAAATCACCTAACCACTGGACCACCAGGGAACCCTAGGAGGGATGTATTCCTAAACCTGGTTAGCTTCAAAATAGTATTAAATAATATTGACCTCCCAGTTGCTTATGAAACAAGAAGGAACAAATATGATCTTAGAAGAAAAGGAAAGGATCTTTCACCTTGCGTCAGTGCAGATAATTCCTTTTAATTTGATGATTGAAGTGTTTACGTCCTTCCCATACTTAACAGGCCTGTGAATAACACACTGACTGTGTTCTACCCCAAAGAGAAATCCCAAAACATCGGATCATTTATCTAGGTGTGGTCATCTGGAAAGTCAGTCAGACACTTAAAGGACTGGAGCAGTTGTCAAAACTTGTAAGAAAGCTCTTGCTGTGCAGATGTTTTTGTTCTGTGGGTTCTCAGGCAAAAATAATAATGTCTAGGTTGGACAAAAACAAAGCAAATAATAGCACCTTAATAGCTATTGAAGGATCTGAAAAGAGATGTATATGGGTTGGACACTTTCAAACACAGTCCCCACATTAAGAAAGATAGAAATGATCCCCGAAAGTATATCTTGGCATATGCTTAAGGGAAGCCATATTCGATATGGTTATGGATTGCAAGAGCGTAGCCTTTGTGGGCACATTTGCATGTCCCTGCCAAGGTTCCCAGAATGCAGTGTAATAACTGTATTTCTCGGAATTCTGGGCAAGAAACATGCTTTTTGACTTCTTTTAAACATTTAAATGTGAACACAAATGTACTATTTATTTATACTCTCAGTACTTTATCAAATGTTTTTTTAAACTGCATTTTCTTACAGTAAACTTACACTGAACTTTGCATTTTATACCTTAATATTGATTGATGATTATTGTCAATAATCTCTAATTACCTCCTGGGTGTATTGTTTTCCATTGAAAGCCATATTGATTTGCCTAATCAGCCCAGTTACTCCCTGGGCTCTGCATGTTCTCAGTTGCATATGGCTGTAAACTAAAACCAATACCCTTATAAATAAGATAACAGATTATACTTGGTGGCTGGATCGGACAGAGTGATGGACAGTTAGAAAATGCAAACGTGAACATAAGATTACTCTAGGAAAATGTTTTTTTTTTTAATAACATTCATTTCATATGAGTACTTGTTAATTTAAATTATACTATATTTTGATTTTCTGCTATGTCTTTCATAACATATTAATGGAGTTCATAACATGTAGTGTTGAGCATGGAGTTCTCTTTTAAATGGATATGGACAGGGCCGGATCTACCTTCTTGGAGCCCCTAGGCGGTGAAGTGGAGGAGCCCCTGCAAGTGAGTACTCCAGATATGCATGGGCCCATTTGTGCCTTTTCCTGTTGTAACGCTCTTATTCTAGGGGGTTACCCCCTAGTAGCCAGTCTATGAACCATTTTTTTGTTTTTAAAAAAAGTGGCGCCCCTAGGCATCTGCCTAGTTGGCCTTATGGGTAAACCGGCCATGGATATGGATAGTTTCTGTATTTTGCTAAGTAAATCATACACCTGAGTATTTACTCTTATGTACTTTATTTTATTAAGAAGTGCTTATAAGCTCTGTTTTTACTGATGAAAACCAAACAAATAGTTCCTTTATGTGTCTGCCCTCTGTAGCCCACAAAGACACAGTCTCTGTTGTACTTGCTGTGCAGTGTCTCATAATAACCACTATAGTAGAAAAAATGGAGAGCTCATAGAGCCGAACACAATGTAGTAATTAAAACCCAAGGGTTTTTAAAAAAAAGTAAAAATATACTCACAAATAAAATCCTTGACTGTTTGGGAATCTTTATATTAACAGGACCATACAATAAGAATCTTCTCTTTCTTTATGAAAAAATTGCGTGATTCAAAGGAATCACAGGAAAAATAGGACAAAAATAGCAAAAAACAAGATCACCACTGTTGCAAATAAATGCAAAAATGATCAACTATAATAGTTGTCGTACTGCGAGCAAGGGATGCAGATGGGGCCCGCGACTGTGGCCCTCGCGATGAGCCATCAGACTTTGAGACTGCAATGAGCGACAAGGGCGCTCATTGCAGGCTCAGCGATGAGCGCCGCAGGACCAAAGCCCGTAAATGCAACTGTTGCAAGTCGAGATCCGCAGTTGCGGGGCTGCACTAAATTATGAATTTACGGCCCGAACCACAGAACTAGAAAGAACAGCAAAAAAAAAACAAATATGACTCAAAATAACTTACACATTCACACATAGCACAGGGGGATAGCCAGGGAGCCTGTGAGTGAGGTTGCAAGTTAATTTGAGGCATATTTTGGTTTTTTTTAAGACCGCAAATTACCGAAGCAAGAAAAAAAATGGAGGCTGAAAAAATGTAACAGGATGAAAACGAGGGTGAAGGCAGTAAAAAAGAACCCCAAGCTAGTAACACTTAATGCAAGCCATTAACACTTAACCCGAGCCAGTAACACTTAACCCAAGCCAGTAACACTTAACCCAAGGCAGTAACACTTAACCCAAGTCAATAACACTCATCCCAAGGGCCCCTAAACTACACGGGAGGGGGAGGGGGGGGGGGGAGCATTGCCATGAGCGCCAAAGGTGCTCATTGCAAAGCAGGAAAGTTGCACCTTGACAAAAACGTCAATGAGCAGTAAAGCCACTCATTGCAGGACTCGCGATGAGCCCCAAAGGCGCTCATCGTGAGGGCTGCAAAGTACAAGGGGGAGAGGCTTGCAATGAGCACCAAAGGTGCTCAGTAAAGCCATAGCCTCGCATTGTGTGGCAAACAAAATTTTATTGCCATCATTTTTTTGACAGGCAAGTCGCTAGTTATAGATAAAAAGTGGATAAGATAAACATAAAAAAATATCTTTTGGTTCCTATAGTTGACATCAAGATATAAAGACATGTTTCCTAATCCACTATTGTTATAAAACAAACTTTAGGTAAAAATACTGTAATGGCAGCGCTGCTATGCCAATTATATTTGCTAAGTGCCCTCTTCCTACGTTCCTACACATCCCATGATTTCTTCCTGCACAAGCTGCTATTACAGATTGCTATAATATATTACACTGTATTAGCTGCCTGTGATTGGCCAAAACAAATTATGAATGTTATGCTAATTTTAGCAGGGATATGCAGAAGTATTAACGCTGAAAAGCAACTGCTTGCAATCTAAAGAGATTTAGCAAACATCAGGGTGACTTTGTTAATATTTATTTTCGTATTTTCATGCAAAAAAAATGTTTTCATACACAACAGATTTGTCTCTATCAGATGCATTCATAATCCAGGAAGCTTAAATATGCCTTTAACTGCTGCTGGTCTCCGCCCACTATACGGTCAGTGGGGGGAGGTGGCTTTGTATATCAGACAATTGCAAATTTTCAATCACAGTGTGTAACAAATCAAATGTGTAATTTACCTTGGCAACACAGCATATGAAAGCTGTTTAACTTCTTATTAAATGTTATTCTTCTTAAACCCCATTAGACCTGTTTCTCAGGATTACCCCCCCCCCCCCCTTTCCCCTCTTGATGATCTTATCAGGGTGGAGGCAATCAGCTGAACTGGAAATTAAATATCCAATATTTTAAAAATAATTTAATGTTGAATATTGCTATTATAAATCATTAAATTGGAATTGTATGTTCATTGCATAATTAAAACAGCAAACCCCTTTTGCTAAGACATTACAGTCTTTGTTTAATAGGTGAATGCCAGACTAATGAGCTGTTGAAAGAACTGGCAGTTTTGGCTGACAAATTCCCATCATGCAGATAGAAACTTAATGTACAATAGAAGTCTCCTCCCACTTTAGGAAGTTGATCAGCAGCAAGCACAATTCTGTTGGTATTGCCTATAAGCAATATTAAAAGCTGTATTATCTTGGAAATGTTTTCCCATTTTCTATATTTTCAAGTTTAGTTCTTAAAAAAAATAATATATTACTGTATATTAATGTGGCTCTTTAACTCACAGCTACAATGGTTCAGCTTTAAAGTAGCAGAAATCACCATAAACAACTTTAGAATTTCTTAAGATTTTAAAAAACTGTTTTCTCTGATCTTCGGACTGGAGGTCACAACATGTCTGACATATGTTTTCAGCATATGAAAACATTGACATATTCAAAACAGATTGATACATATTCCCCTATCCCACCCCACCACTGTACCGGAGATTTCAACTTCTATTGACAACACCAATCGCTGCAACATCTTAAGTCCTTTGTCCTGGTGTCACACTTAATTCAGACCTCACTCACTAAATCTTAGCATCTTCAATTCTAGAATATCTCTGAAGTGCATGCCTTCCTCCAATAAGACTGTAAAGCATGCAGTTCTCATGTACTGTACCCCTCATGCTTGTTCCTCTCCATGTCTAGTGCTAAGAAGCTAGGAGACAGTAAACAAGATGAACAACAGTACCTTTATACACACAGAAAACAAAAGGGTCTGATCCCTGATAAAAAATGGATTCCAGCCCTAGCTACTGTAAGATGGTTAAATCTCTGGAGTAATTATATGGTCAGTATTTTTTAACTTCCCCCCCACACACACCCTCTTTCTTGGCACCCACGATATCAATCAAACGCTGGTCCTTACTCATCTCTTCAACCTCTCATTCTCCACCAACACAATCCTATCCTCCTTGAAAAACACTCATCTTAAGAGGTGCTCTCTCAATTCTTTATTGCTTTGTTACGCTCCATCCTCCTAATGACTGAAAAGACTAATTTACAACCTAATTCTTACCCAACAATACTTTCCTTGGCTCACTACAGTCTGACTTCCATGACCAATACTCTACTGAAATTGCTAAGTCAAGGGGCAACTTCTTATTCATACTCATTGAATTCTAATGCTTTCAGCACAGTAGACCACTCCCTATTCCAGTCAACTCTTACTCTCACTTGCTAGGCCTCCATGACACAGCCCTCTTATGGCTTGAATTATACATCCTACAATGACATGTCTTTCTGTTGGAGCTCCTCAAGGCTCATTTCTGGGTCTATTGCCTTTCTCAATCTATACATCATGCCTTGCAAGCTAATTACCTCCATTGTGTTTAGGCACCATCTTTATGCGGATGATACCCGAAAATCCCTCCATACTCACATGTCTATCTGACCTTTCCTCTTGAATAGCCTCCAGAAACTAAAAACAATTACATATCCAAGACAGAGTTGGTACATATTCCCCATCACCCTCCACTTCTGAACCTGAGATTGTCACACTTAACTCTTCACACCTTGATTCTATCGCTCACTAAATCTTACCATCTCCACCTCAAGAATATTTCCAAATCCATCCCTTCCTCCTAAAAGACTGTTGGGGCCTCATTCTATTATCGGCCGCAGCCGTTGCGGGGCCGCAAGGACCGGCCGCAAGCTATTCGGCTATTCTATTCCCCTCCGGCTGGGGCTTCCGGCAGGCTTTCGGCCGGCGCCTTGCTATCTCTTGCGGCCGCTCGCGCCAGAGGAAAGCCTTTGATCTAAAACGGCCGCAAGGAAATCGGCCGTAAGAAAATCCTATTTGCAATTCTATTGCTCCGGGAACCCTCTCTGCAAGGCTAAAAGCGAGCCGCAGCTTACTTGCAGGAAAGAGGTCCCGCTAGCACCAATTAAGCACGAAATATAGCCCAAATAAAGCCATCCTGCACTTTGAGAAGACTATAAAGTGATTTTAGGTGTTAGCAAAAATAGCACAAATTTCCCCTACACTCAAATCCGTAAAATAATTTTTTTTTTATATATGTCAAATATACATGTAAAAAGTCCAGAGTGCTTGGAGCACCTCAGACCTGGCCACGCTGCGGCCGGAAAATAAACAGTTAATGTAAACTCGGGTTTGGGCTGATGTGCAAGCTTGAGAGGGGGCTACTATTAATCCTCATGTCCCCCAATATAATCCCTAGCATTTACAGAGCTTTACAGTGCTGTCTTGAATTTATTTTTGACTTTAAAAATTTTGGAGCTTACGGACGGTTCCAAGATATGCGGCCGGCCGTAAGGGGAGATCCTTGCGGGGCCGTATAATAGAATTGCGAGTTAACAGAACCCCCGCAAGGAATCGCAGCCTTACGGCCGATTTACGGCCCATAATAGAATGACGCCCTTAGTATTTACTGTATCTGTCTCCTTAACCCATTCCAGTCTAGTGCTACAAGACATGCTTGTTCTTCTCCATGGCTAGTGCTACGGAACAAGGAGACAGTAAACAAGATGAACATCAGTACATGTTTATACACGCAGAGTACAAAAGGATCCGATCGCTGATAAAGACCTGGATTCCAGCCGTAGCTACTATGAGATGGTTAAATCAATGGAGTAATCCTATGGTCAGTATGGGCACTGTGTGGAGGATTATCTGGTAAATGATTAGAAACGTTTTGTTAAAATGACAAAATAGAGGATCCAAATATGATAGAATTTTATTTATAGGTAATAGCAAATACTGGGCACTCACAGATAACCCAGTTTAATAAAAATGATAATTCACATGTTTATTAAACTAAACAACAAACTAAATAACACATATACATTAATAACTGTATTTACAGCATTTCAGTCTTCTCAGTACTAAGATATGGTCCTCAGTAACCTATGACGGCCATCCCAAGTCTTCACCTTGACAGCTTAATTAATACTCATATGTAAGTAAATCATTAATCATGTTCTCCTTCAGGGTATTCACTAAGAATGTTTCCATGTTAGAATTGCTCAATGTTTAACTCTTCCCCTATCACCAGTTCAGGATCTTGCCAAGCACTTCAAATATGGAACAGACACAATAAGACACAATATCTCTACACACTGTGCTACAACACTATCTCAGGTTCTTTCCACTCCCACAGTCACACTTGGCAGTTTTACTCCAGATACAGATAATGAAGAAGCCAAACTCTACTCGTCGTACAATTTGTTCCCACTCCCTATATTAATGCAATACTGGTCCTTACTCATCTATTCAACCTTTCACTCTACACCGGCACAATTCTATCCTTCAAACACACTCATCTTAAGAGGTACTTTATTACTTTGTTACTCGCCATCCTCCTAATTACTGACTGAATAGACTAGTTTACAACCTATTACTTATCCAACAATACTTTACTTGACTCTGCAATCTGACCTCCATTACCAACACTCTACTGAAATTACCAAGTCAAGGAGCAACTTCTTCTCATTCATATTCCTTGAACCTCCATGACACCGCCATCTCTTGTCTTGAAGCATATCTCTTTATCCTCTCCTTCATCATGTCTGTGACACGACTTCTTCTCCTCCACTATGTCTGCCTATTGGGGTTCCTCAAGGCTCATTTCTGGGTCCATTGCTTTTCGCTAACTATACATTATCCCTTAGCAAATTAATTAGTTCTGTTGGATTTTAGCACTATCATTATGCTGATGATACCCCAAAACTGTCTCTCCCCTATCTCCCTCCATACTCACTTGTGTCACAACATGTCTATCTAACAATTCCTCCTTGGTAGCCTCCCAGCATATCCAAGACAGAGTTGGTAAATACTCCCCTATCATCCTCCACCTCTGTACCTGAGATTTCCTTTTCTATTGACAACACAGCAATCACCCCAACATCTCAAGTCCATTGGCTTGGTGTCACACGTTACTCATACCTCTTCTTCATACCTTGATGCTATAACTCACTAAATCGTGCCATCTCCACTTCAAGAATATCTCCAACTCAATCTCTTCCTCCTATAAGACTGTAATGCGTGCAGCTATTCTTAATAACCTTTGTTTGTAATGCGCCAACATATACCATAGCGCTAAACGGGGTAGATACAAGTCAAAAACTATTTTAACAAATTACAAAAGAATGGAAGATCCTGTTATTGAGTTTAAAATCAACCAAACAAAGTGCTTTCTCTAAAGTACCCAAAACGTTTAAAAACTCGCAAACATACAGTCTAGAGTGTATTGGTGAGATATAGAAAGGTGAGGCACAATATGTTGCGCCATTATCATGTCTTGTAACCCCAGCCTTATCCCATTCCAATCTGGTGCTACAAGACATGCTTGTTCCTCTCAATGTCTGGTGCTAAGGAACTAGAGTCAGTAAACAAGATGAACATCAGTACATGTTTATACACACAGAGTACAAAAGGATCCGATCACTGATAAAAACTTGAATTCCAGCCCTAGCTACTTTAAGACGGTTCGTAATCATGTGGTCAGTAAAGCCACTGTCTGGAGGATAATTTGGTAAATGATTACAAAAGTATTGTTAACATGACACAGTGGAGGATCCACATACGGTTGAATTTAAACTCTAGGTAATAACAAGTACTTTATTGGTTAAATGGTATTTAAAAATGGCATTTTCTTACAGAAAGCTGACCCTGATACGTTGATACCAGTAAGTCATCTTTTGCCATTGTTTATGTTAGGTTACTATAGGAAAACACATTCTTAAAATAACCATCAAATAATAAGGTGCTTGCTATGCCCTAGAATTTTAAATTATACCATGTTTGGAACCTCCATTGTGTCACTATAAGTCTGGGATAATAGGCTTTATACAGGAGTCATAAGGTCTTCCGTGACGCATTTTTATACATTTAAAGGCCAATGTTTGTGTGTTTGCACATCTCTATTTACAGTAAAAAAAAACATTAAAGGGACAGTAAATGGACAAGGAAGTTTTATGGATTTCACTGGGAATATAATATCCCTGTGAATCTATTTAATTTCCTTTACTTTATTGCACTTAAAAACTCCTTATTTCTGCGTAAAATCTTACAAATAGTTACTAACTGGTTTAATTCCTCCGCAGCTCATGAAGACAGTGTACTTCTAAATACAGGGTGTGCAGTGTCTCATAGTAAACTACCAGTGGCAACATTCTACTTGAGGGAGATCACTGACAGGCCAATTTTATGCAAAAAAAAACCAATGTGTATAAAGAGTTGCATAGGTATATTATGTAGTAGGTAAAATCCAGGAACCTTCATGTCCCATCACACATTTAATTTTATAAAAGCCTGTGTCACTCTAATTTTGTGTGTATATATATATATATATCACATATATAGTTGTGAGCAGGTGAGCCAGCCAGAGCCGTTGCTCACACTTGCAGTCGAGGGCCTCAGTTGCTGGCATGGAGCGCAAAATTTACGTTGTAACGCAAACAACACGACACACCAACTGCGACCCTCGCAAAGTTTACCTCGCAACGCAAACAACATATGAGACACGTTAACACTCATTACGACCTCGCAAAAATCGGCCGCAACTGGCGAACATGAAAAAAATCAAAACACAATAAATACACACAGCACATACATAAAAAGCTTACCTACAGCAAGAGGAAGCATCCAGGACCTCAAAAAAACAACTTACACCTTCATTTAACTAAAAATAAAAGAGTTTAGACACTAAAAAATTCTCTAAGCGAGAGAAAAAATGGCCGCTGAACAAAACAAAAACGAGGCTACAGCACTCTAAACACGCAAAACACCACAAGAAACTCGCAAAACAGGACAAAAGACCTACGGATATTCCGCTAAGACGCATACCACACATTACCCGCCATTTTACGACAATGCGGAAGTACACAACTACGCTAACGGTTTTGCTGCAGCAACATCAAAACAGATTGTCAGCTCTTCAACACAATGCTTCAAAATAGGTAAAGTATATTCATTTATTAATGTATTATATATTTCATTATTATACACCAAACAGCATTAGCTACCTTACAATTTCATTGACGTAATTTTTTGACGGGCAATTCTCTAGTATATATATATATATATATTTGTCCCTCTCTCGCCCCGCCTCGTCCATGGGTGGGACTCTCAGCTGCTTCATACATGGTCAGTCTCTCTCTAGCCCCGCCTCTTCTTTAGGCGGGCTCTCTGCAGCTTTATAAGCACTTCCTGTTGGCGCCGCAGCTCATTTAGCTTTGTGTCATGCTGGGTACTGCTGCTCCTTTGTTCGCTTTCTTGGCCTTTTTTCCTCACTTGAGCTGCTTGCACCTCTGCTCATTCTGACTCTACGTCCTGCAGTTTGCTTCTCTGTCCTTTTTGTTCACCTCTCTCTGGCATCCTCCGCTCTCTCATTTCAGCACATGTGCATATATCCTTGAGGTAAGTTATCCTGATTTCCTTACTTTTTCCTGCTATAGATCTAGCCTGAACCTATTTGTCTAAGTCCAAGGTAGCACCTTGGCTTCCCTACGCCCCATTCACGTGGTTTCTGGCTAAAATCTACTAAACTTCTACCCTCCTTACTCTCTCTTATTGGCAGGGGCGGCCCGTCCATTGGGGCGTCAGGGCAAACGCCCCCCCAAATATTTTCTTCACCCTGCAATAAAAAAAACACAACAATGTATTAGTATAACCCAAAAACAAATAAATATAAGGTGTACATCATCATTTCAAGTCTAAATAGTATTAAAAATGAAGTAAAGTTAGTAAAGGGACACTGTCACTTTAAAATAACCCTTGCGCTACATTAACTAATGCTGTGTATCTATCGCCCCCTGCCTGCACCCTGTGTGATCAAATTACAATAGTTATACACTGTGTACACTAACCTTTAGACTCTTCTCTCTCTTCAATGAGTCCTGGCCTGGCCCCCTGACCGTTAATGCATGCCGCCCACCATCACAGTGACGATATGCATGGGCGGTCATAAATGTATCAATTAATAAATGACAGTCTTCCATCATTGACCAATCAATGATGGAAGGCTGTCCAGTTACTAAGTGATCAATCTAAACCCACCCAGACCGTTAGCCCTGAGCGCCCGCCAGCAAATAGGGCCTCGAGTTTAAATTTTGATTGACTGATACAGTCAATAAAACCACCAGTTCCCTGTCCCTTCCCCCTTTCTGTTTCCTGACCCTGGTCACGCTGAGACTGAGAGACCTCCCTGGCTGAATCTACTCATCTGCTCTGCCTGCCTAACACAGTAAGTCTACACCTGCCTCTGCCTGGCACCTGCCCTGCCCCTGCCCCTGGCCAAACCAAAACCCCTAGTAGCCCCTAATAAAAGTTAGGGGTGACCAGTTACCCCCAGTCCCCCACTATGCCTGCCTAGCCTGCCAGTGCCACCTACCCAGCCACCCACCAACTACCACCGACGACCCCAGCCATCACCCCCATGTGGCCTGTGCCACCCCCGATCAGGCCTGCCCTATGCTAGCCTAGCTATGCCATCATGCCACCACCGGATTACACCGATCACGGGATCGGGGTAGTCGGGTGGTGAGCGGGGTGGCACAGGCCCACATGGGGGTGATCGGATCACCCCCTTGATGAGGCCTGTGCCACCCCTGATGACCTCCATGTTGCCGCCCTATGCCACCCCCGAGGCCCGATCACCACCGGGCCCCCGGCACCACCCCGATGCGGCCTATGCTACCCCGGGTATTCGGGCAGTGAGCGTGGTTGACCAGGCCACATGGGGGTGGATGTTCACCCCCATGAGGCCTGTGCCACCCCTGGTCGTGGCCTATGGGCGACCGATGGGCGCCTGACCGTGACCGACCCCACCCTGGATGAACAAACTACCTACCCCCCCCTATTTTTATTCCATTTTTAGAAGTAACAGGCATGTATATGTGCCTGTCACTTCTAAAGATAAAATAAAAATAAGGGAAGGGAAAAAAAAATACAGTAAAAAGTAAAAACATTATTACAATTAAACAGTAAGCTAACACATTGTTAGTACAGTTAGTAACACATTTTTATACAAAAATAAACAGCTTTAAACAAACATTAAAAATAAAATAAAATAAACAACAGCACATACTTACCTGTAAAATTGACCCCTCCAGCGTTGGCCTTCTGTCCTCTCTGGATATAGTCATGAAAAATAAATAATCCATGTTGATTGAAGCCAATGGTCAAATAAAATAATCCATGTTGATTGAAGCCAATGGTCAAAATAAAATAATCCATGTTGATTGAAGCCAATGATCAAAAATAAAATAATCCATGTTGATTGAAGCCAATGATCAAAAATAAAATAATCCATGTTGATTGAAGCCAATGATCAAAAATAATCCAATCTTGATTGAAGCCATTGTCCATCCATCCATTCTGGCCCATTGAAAGAGGCCTCCACAAAAAAAAACCGACGCTCTAAAAAAAAAAAAACAACACACTAAAAGAGCTCCTCCTACAAGGAGCCCCTCCCGCGATTAATTGTTTTTTTCCCACGGTCTGCTATATATACTAATTTTTGAAGGACTCTGATTGGCTGAAATTTTTGATTGACATCGATTTCAACCAATGAGAGTCTTCAAAAAATTAGCAAATCAGCAAGCAGGTATGGAAGCCTGTAAGGGTAAAAAAGGTTAGTGTGAACTTGTTTGACCCTGTATGTATTATACATATTACAGGGCTATTTTATGTGATATACATGTTACAGGATAATATCCTGTAACATGTATAGCCAAAAAATAGCACTGTAATATGTATAACAAATAAAGTGTAATAGAAATGCATGAACAATATAATATACCATGTAATAAAGAACATCAATTAATCAAATAATAAATATCAATTAATATATATTGTTGTATGTATATGTTTATGTATATTTATGTGTAATTTTTTATATATATATATATATATATATATATTTGGATATATATATATATATATATATATATATATATATATATATATAAAAATTAATATCAAAATATCACAATAAATAAATATATATATATATATATCAATTTGATATATATATATATATATATATATATATATTTATTTATTGTGATATATTGATATCAATTTTTATATATATATATATATATATATATATATATATATTTATTTATTTATTGTGATATATTGATATCAATTTTTATATATATATATATATATATATATATATATATATATATTTATTTATTGTGATATATTGATATCAATTTTTATATATATATATATATATATATATATATATATATATATTTATATATTATTATTTTTTTTTTTTTGGGCCTATATGTTATTTAAGGTTTTTAAGGTACGGTTGGGGCCTATATGGTCCCAATTTGTTATTTAAGGTTTTTAAGGTGCGGTTGGGGCCTATATGGTCCCAATTTGTTATTTAAGGTTTTTAAGGTGCGGTTGGGGCCTATATGGTCCCAATTTGTTATTTAAGGTTTTTAAGGTGCGGTTGGGGCCTATATGGTCCCAATTTGTTATTTAAGGTTTTTAAGGTGCGGTTGGGGCCTATATGGTCCCAATTTGTTATTTAAGGTTTTTAAGGTGCGGTTGGGGCCTATATGGTCCCAATTTGTTATTTAAGGTTTTTAAGGTGCGGTTGGGGCCTATATGGTCCCAATTTGTTATTTAAGGTTTTTAAGGTGCGGTTGGGGCCTATATGGTCCCAATTTGTTATTTAAGGTTTTTAAGGGGCGGTTGGGGCCTATATGGTCACACTTGCTCTTTTAAGGTTTTAAACGTTACGGTTTGGGTCTTAAACGTTCTAATGTTTTTTTTTTTGTTTTCTATAACTTCCCAGGTGCAAACTATCTGTGGAATCAGATTTCTTTGGACTCGTTGGTTGACTTACTGGACGTGAATACCCCGAGAAGGAGCGTCAACTGTTGGTGAGTATATGGTCACACTTGGACTTTTAAGGTTTTAAAAGTTACGGTTTGGGTCTTAAACGTTCTAATGTTTTTTTTGTTGCTTTCTATCACCCCCCAGGTGCAAACTATCTGTGAAAGCAGATTTGTTTGGACTCGTTGGTTGACTTACTGGACGTGAATACCCCGAGAAGGAGAGTCAACTGTTGGTGAGTATCATTGCCTTTAATTTTCTGTCCATGTGTATAGGTGCAAATTTGATGTTGATGTAGTCTTGTCACATGAGGGTTTGCAATCTGTAATGTATACCAATGAAATCAACACACTGTTATTTTAAAGTAATTTTGTGACATAATATAAAATAATATACCGTGATCTCTTTCTTTTATTGGTATCAATATCAGAAATGAATACTATTGACTCTCTACTTGTGAAGCCTTTCGCCACCCTAACCTATGAGGAGAAGGTGGAAGTAAAACGGTTAGGAGCTGACCAACCAGAGATAAATCTGCAGCAAATCGCAAGAGATAGAGGGAAGCAATATGTCCGTAATTTCAATACTGAATGGTACAAGAAGAACGACTGGCTTTCTGGAAGCGTTTCTAGGAAGTCCTTATATTGTTTCCCATGCATCCTATTTGGTGGTGACGCTGCTTGGACCAAAACTGGAGTGACTGACGTCAAACATCTAGCTGACAAATTGGCAAAACACAAAAGTTCTAAAGCTCACTTGGATAACAGGATCAAGTTTGAGATGCTTGGACAGGCGAACATTGCTGTTCAACTGGACCAAGGATACCAAGTCAGCATTCAAAAACACAACGAAGAAGTGGCTAAGAACCGGTACATCCTTTCGAAGATAATTGATTGTGTTCGCTTTTGTGGCGCCTTTGAACTGGCATTAAGAGGACACGACGAGAGTGAAACATCGCTAAATCTAGGAGTGTTTAGAGGCCTGGTGGATTTGGTTGGCAGTATCGATAGTGCAATGGAACAGCATTTGAAGACTGCAACTGTGTTTAAGGGCACTTCCAAAACCGTGCAGAATGAGCTACTGGACTGCATGCATGAAGTTATAAAGGAAGTGATTCACCAAGAGCTTAAGGAAGCCCAGTTTGTGGCAATCCAAGCGGATGAAACAACCGATATTTCCGCTAGGACACAGTGCGTTGTAGTCTATCGCTACATTGACAAGAAGCATCAAGTGGTGGAAAGATTTGATGGCTTCACGGAAATGAAATCAACGGATGCAGACTCCATTGCTGCTGTTGTGCTGGAAACACTGAATACTGTTCTCCCAGAGCCAGAAGACAAGAAGAAACTCATAGCTCAAAGCTATGATGGTGCCAGTGTGATGCGTGGAGATCAAGGAGGAGTTCAAAGAAAAATAAAAGACGTGTACCCGAACGCACACTACGTCCATTGCTATGCTCACCAACTGAACCTAATAATGGAGAAAGCAGTTTCAAGGATTGGAAGAGTTCGAGTTTTTTTTTCAAACATAGGCGGCATACCATCTTTTTTTTCACGCTCTCCAAAAAGGACTGGAGTTCTGGATGAGGTAGTTGGTAGAAGACTTCCAAGAGGTGCACCGACACGATGGAACTTCAACGTTAGGACCGTGAACGTGATCTACGAGAACAGAGATGCGCTACTTGAGTGTTTCCAGACAATTGAAGCATGTCTAAACTTTGATCCAACATCTATACGGGAAGCCGCAGGTTTCATTGGAATGCTGGAAGACAGGGAGTTCCTTTACTTCCTTAAATTATTTCATTTAATAATGCCACATGTAGACATCCTCTATAGTCAGCTTCAGAAGCGAGACACGGATACTGTTTATATCAAAAAAGTCACAGAAGACTTTGTCGCCAGCATCCAGAAAATCCGTAATTCTGTGGAAGAGATAGAAGCAAGTTTGCCAAGCGATCTAACAGTCAACAGACGGAGTGCGGAGATCTCAACCTTGAGACAACTTTCAAGAGAGGTATGTGACATAGTGGTGGTTCATGCAAAAGAACGTTTTTCATTTTCAAATCACCTAGTCAGTGCCAAACTTGTTCAAAGTGACTTGTATAAAACCCATGACACTTGCTTTCCAACCCAAGCTCTGGAAGACACCGTGCAAGCATATCCAATACTGAAGAAGGAACAATTACGCACTGAGCTGTCACTTCTGTATGGGAAGACAGAGTTTCATACTTGTACAAGTGCTGTTGCTCTGCACAAACTTTTCCATCAATTTAATCTGCAGAATGATTTCACAGAGACAGTAAAATTATTAAGAATCCTGATTACAACACCAATGACTACTGCAGAATCAGAAAGATGCTTCTCAACATTGAAGAGGATAAAAACCTTTTTAAGAAGCACCATGTCCCTGGAGCGGTTGAATGCATTGGCGATGCTCTCAATGGAAAAGCAACTGATTTCCGAGATCCCACACTTCAATGAAAAAACCATTGAGAAGTTTTGTTCTTTGAAAGATCGCCGTGCAAAATTAAAATACAAGTGATTGAAGCAAAGAAGAATGCATACCCCCAAGGTGTGCAAAGATAAACTGCGTTAAGCAGCACCACCTCACACTACCAAACATAACTAGTGGTAAGTAAAGTATGAACGGTGTGTGGGTGTGCATATGGAAGGAGCTATGAAAGGTGTGTGCATGGTCAGTAACAATTGTTGAAGCCTTGGCGTGGTTTGAAGGAATTGGAGGCACTTCCAAGGGTAGCTGTCACTTGTGTACAGGAAGCAAGAATTCCATGTCTGTACAAGTGCTGTTGCTCTGCAGCAACTTTAGCATCAATTTAATCTACATAATTTAACAGAGTGAGTGAAGCTATAAGGAATCCTGCTTACAACAACGAAGACTACTAAAGAACCAGAAAGATGCTTCTCCACATTGAAGAGGATCAAAAAAGTAATTAAAAAGCACCATGGCCCTGTAGCGGTTAAATGCATTGGTTTGAAGGAATTGGAGGCACCTTCAAGGGTACGTAAAGTTCTCAGAAATGGCACCACCTCACTACCAAAAATAACTAGTGGTAAGTAAAGTATGAATGGTGTGTGGGTGTGCATATTGAAGGAGCTATGAAAGGTGTGTGAATGGTCAGTAACAATTGTTGAAGCCTTGGCGTGGCGTTACTGCTCATATGGTTATCCATATGCTAATTCAACGTGTTTGTTTGACATTGATTATTGTGTGGTCTAAACAGAAGTGAAATGTTGTTGTTTTCTTGAATCCCAAGATCCACTGGTTTGGGCCTATGCAGTGCTGATTGGTCTTCTAAGGTATGTTTGAGGCCTATATGGTCCCACTTGGTCTTCTAAGGTATGTTTGGGGCCTATGGTCACACTTGGTCTTCTAAGGTATGTTTGAGGCCTATATGGCCACACTTGGTCTTCTAAGGTATGTTTGGGGCCTATATAGTTCCACTTGGTCTTCTAAGATATGTTTGGGGCCTATGGTCACACTTGGTCTTCTAAGGTATGTTTGGGGCTTAGATAGTCACACTTGGTCTTCTAAGGTATGTTTGGGGCCTATATAGTCACACTTGGTCTTCTAAGGTATGTTTGGGGCCTATATAGTCACACTTGGTCTTCTAAGGTATGTTTGGGGCCTATAGTCCCACTTGGTCTTCTAAGGTATGTTTGGGGCCTATATAGTCACACTTGGTCTTCTAAGGTATGTTTGGGGCCTATATAGTCACACTTGGTCTTCTAAGGTATGTTTGGGGCCTATATGGTTCCACTTGGTCTTTTAAGGTTTTGAAAGTATGGTTTTGTTCTTGAATGGTCTGATTGATTTGCTTGTTTTCTTTCAACCCCAGGTGCAAACCCTATGTGGCTGCAGATTTGTTTCTACTCATTGGTCAACTTAATGAACATGAATACCCTGAGAAGAAGAGCCGACTAATGGTAGGTGTCACTCCTTTAATTTTTCTGTTAATACGTATAGGTGCAATTATGATATTGCTGTAGTCTTGTCACATGAGTTTTTTCAATCTATATTGTATACCAATGAATTTAACACATTGTTACTTTACTTCTTGACATTTCTGCATTGCAGATCATGTATTTCAATGGGCTTCACAAGCATAAGGTCATTGGGCGGGGCTTATAAAGGTCATTATGACGTCAGGGGGAGGAGTTATAAAAATGGGTGTGGTTTGAAAAGGGGGGAGTGGCTATGTTTCACCCTGTCGCCCCTCCAACTTGAAAAGTCACCAGCCGCCACTGCTTATTGGCCTTCTCCAGGCACCACTTCTGTCACCTCTATAAATACTATGCAGAGCCTCCTGCAGTGCAGTTTTTGGCTCCTTTTTCTTGCCCAAAAGGGCAGTCTCATTGCTGGAGAGCAATGGTTCCTCTTGAGACAAGTTATCCTGACTTCCTTACGCTTTCCTACTATAGATCTGGGCCTGAACCTACTTGTTTATGTCCAAGGTGGCACTTCGGCCTACTTGGGCCTTACTCATGTGGTTTCTGGCCCAGATCTACTAAACGTCTACTCTCCTTACGCTCTCTACTCGACCCCCTCTGGGGAGCACTTCCGTCGCCTCCGTAAATCCTTTACTTGCCTTCGCTAAGAACCACCTCAATCACCGCTTCATAGTCTCATTTGCTAGGCTCAATCACTTTTAAGCCACATCAGCCTTCGATAGGCTCCTCCTCCATCACACTTTCATAGTCGCACTTGCCTTCGCTAGGTATCATCATACTCGCAAGCCCCACATGAGCCTTCGCTACGCACCACCGCACCGCTCCTTCTCCTACGTCCTACACTAGCCCTCTTGTCTATCGCCACTAATGTCTTTTCATATATCGCCTAATACGCTTTCCCTCCAGTAGCCTCCTCCACAGTCGCTGCTGATCCCGGGGTTACCAGCAGTTCGTCACTCCTCTCTCAGACTCATTTTCAGGTCACTAATGACTTCATCTGCTATCGCTGCTGTTCCCAGGCGTATCAGCAGTCCTTGTCTTCACGCAAGAAATCATCTGGCCCTCTGAGCAGACCAGATGTCCGGTAGCACCCGGCACTTCTCTGCTACCCCGTGCCACGTATTCAACTTGTCCGACATGGCATTCCATAGCTGGTGGGCCATGGCTCTTATCGCTACGCTGATCATTCAACCGTTGGGAGAGGCACCCTCCCACAAATACCAGATAACATTCTTTACCTGGCCATATATATATATATATATATATATATATATATATACACACACACACACTGGTGAATGCTTACATTTACAGCATTTATTTAGCTGAAATCCAATAAATAAGGTTGAGTTGAATTGACACTTACATAGGCCCTCATTCAATTGCAATTTGGCCAATTGAATAGGGGTCTAAATAAGCACATAACATATTTTTTTAAAGAAGATTTAGTTAGTAAACATCTATCCAAAAGCAAGGTTTTCACTAACTAAAAACATATTAAAAAAAATATGTTATGTGCTTATTTAGAGCACTATTCAATTGGCCAAATCGCAATTGAATGAGGGCCATAGTGTCAGTTCTGTTGGGGTGTAAGGTCAGAGTTATTAATACGCTCATAATAATCCTCTGGAGGCAGTGACACAATAATAATCCCTGTTGCTTCTGTGCACGTTATAGAAGGTATTGTAATAAATAGACTGGTGAAACAAACTAGCTTTATGGCTTTTTCTTGATTAATTATAATGTTAGACACATGTTATCCCACATATATGTCACAACCCAGGGGAGGGGGTCCAACTCAGCTCCAGAATTCTTCTGCCTTGGCTATAGGAATCCTCCCTTGGACCATGGAGTGGATGGGCTTCTTTGTAACTGGCTTCTATTCCAGGACCATTCGGATGGAAAACAGGAATCAAGGGGTTAAACATAACAAAATGGGGTTATAACCTAGAAGAAAGACGTTATTGGGAAATGTTGGAACATTTATGGGCAAACAGAATAATGCATCTTTGTTCAACACACTAACATGATTAAATGACCTGCCCTATACCGGTTAACTCAATTAGCCCCCTGTAATACCTCACTAGCCAATCACAGAGTGAGCTGGTAATTACATTACACATTTAAACACATTCAAAGTTCCCTTCCAAACTAGTTCACTCACTTCTACTATTTCAATTTCCTGTTCCTGGTGAAGGAATTAGCAGGGACTGTAAAGTGATCAGGGAAGAGGATAAAGAGGATATAGCTCTTTCAGTGGAGGATAATTGCCCCCCCCCCCCCCAAAAGCAGATCTTGACATATATCTTTACTTCACTGTTGTCTTTAAAGTAAACAAAATCCCTGGTGTGTGAGCCCTACAGTTGCCCTTTAAATATATCACGACATATTGTAGAAGTCCCTATTATATTACCCCTACCATTTCCATTTACCTACTTCCGGTTCTGTGATGTAGTACTACCTGAAATTACTCCAAACCCAAGTTATGAACTTTTGTTTTAGTATTCCTCCTTTTCTAATTATTATTTAACATTTAAGTAATATTTTATTCCATTTCTGGGGTGCTATCTTGCTGTGGTGAAGGGGCTTGTCTACTTCAATAAAGCTGTGAGCTATAACATGTATGGTCACCAACGATGGGCAAGTCTTAGCAGAGATGTCAGACAAATACACCGGCGAAAAATCGGGCAACCTACTCCAGGATCTTTGCCAAGAAAACCTTATGGATTAGCACAAACAGACAAAACATGTGCTGCTGTCCATAGGGTCACAAAGAGTCAAACATGACTGAATGACTAAATAACAACAACAATATTTTATTCTATTGTTTACTGAATACATAAAAGCTTAAGCCACATTTGATTGTTTGTGGCATTTCTTCTGATGTTTGATTAGTATATGAGATAATAACAAGTGATAAAGACAATAACCTGTAGGCCAGGGGGAAGGGGCTGCTGAGAAAGTGCTTATAAAAGTGTCTAAAAGTAAATTTACACAAACCGTAGCATGTTAAGGCCACCACACCTTTTATGCATAAATACATATAAAATGTAACAATAAAGCAAAGCATTTATCAAAAAAAATATGGTACTATAAAATTTACTTAATGCTGTATTATGCCTATCACATATAATAGTTGTCAAACTATGAATGGTCGTCACGCTTTGCGAGCTTGCGAAGCGAGGGGCCACATTTGCGGAGGTGGAGGCTCTACAGCGCCTCACAAGCGGTTACAAACACCCACAGAAGCGGAACTTTGAAAAAATAGATCTAACACGCAATGACTAAATACGGACTTACACAAAAAAATATGAGCCGCAGGACTTAGAAAGAAAAAATTACGGACTTACACTAAAATAATACGAGCCGCGGGACTCGCAAAAATTCAACCTTAACGGCTGAACTGCGCAGCGGAAAACATAAAAAAAACAATAAATAAACACAAAAATTACATAAAAAGCTTACCCACAGCAAGGGCAGCACCCAGGCCCTCTGCAAGGGAAGTTACACCTCAATTTAAGTCCAAATTACGGAGTTTAGACACACGAAAATCACCTAAGCGAGAAAAAAAATGGCCGCCGAAAAAAATGAGGCTACATGACCATAAAGCCGCAAAACACCACCAAGCACATACGGCTTTTCCAAAAAGCCGTACGAGGTACAAGATACACTTTTAGCAAGGACGCTAAATCATCCACACCCGTGTACCACATACATTGTGAGACCCGTAATGAGCGCCAAAAGCGATCATCGCCAGGCCAGTAAAGTAGAGGGGGAGAGGCTCCCATTGTGTGGCAAACAGCATTGCCAGGCTTTAAATTTTATTACCGTCATTTTTGACAGGCAAGTCACTAGTATATAAATAAACATGTCAGAAAGTGTCATGCATATTTCACGTATGTATTGACATGTGTTGTTGTGGAGAAAGACAAATATCCTTAAATTTTGTGTGTGTGTGTATGTATATATGTATGTATATATAGCAAATAAATAGTACATCTGTCTTCACATTTCAAAATCTAAAACAAGTTTAAAAACCTGCTTCCAGCTCAGAATTCCGACAAAAACAGTTATTGCACTGCATTCTGGGCAGCTGAGCTGGGACATGCAAATGTGCCCACAAATGCCTCGCTCTTCAATCCATAGCCATTATAAAACATGGCTTTCTTTAAGCTTATGCATGCTGTATTACACAGCTTTAATGCAAAGCCAAGGTTGGATTAGACACAAGCTGAGTATCCTATCCATGTACAGCTGTTTCAGGCTTACTGGCTATCATCAGCGTGGAGAAGGATCTCCGCTTGTGTTGTGGATCTTATGAGTAGGTAGTTCACCACAACAATCATTTATAATATGGTGGGCAAAGGAGCGATAGAAGCCCTCCACCGTACAGTAGTACAGTAAATAAATAGTACATCTGTGTTCACATTTGAATGTCTAAAACAAGTTAAACCTGCTTCCAGCTCAGAATTCCAAGAAAAACAGTTATTACACTGCATTCTGGGTGTAAATAAATATATATATATATATATATATATATATATATATATATATATATATATATAGTAAATAAAAAGTACATCTGTGTTCACACCTGAATGTCTAATGCAAGTTAAAAAACCTGCTTCCAGCCCACAGTTCCGAGAAAAACAGTTATTACACTGCATTCTGGGAAGTTGAGCTGGGACACACAAATATGGCCACAAATGCCTCGCTCTTCATTCCGCAGCCATTATCAATCATGGCTTCCTTTAAGCTTATGCATGCTGTATTACACAGCTTTAATGCAAAGCCAAGGCTGGAATAAACACAGGCTGAGTATCCAATCCATGTACAGCTGTTTCAAGCTTACTGGCTATCATCAGCATGGAGCAGGATCTCAGCCTGTGTTGTGGAAATTATGAGTAGGTAGTTCACCACAACAATCATTTATAATATGGTGGGCAAAAGAGCGATAGAAGCCCTCCACCGTACAGTAGTACAGTAAATAAAAAGTACATCTGTGTTCACACCTGAATGTCTATTGCAAGTTAAAAAACCTGCTTCCAGCCCACAGTTCCGAGAAAAACAGTTATTACACTGCATTCTGGGAAGTTGAGCTGGGACACACAAATATGGCCACAAATGCCTCGCTCTTCATTCCGCAGCCATTATCAATCATGGCTTCCTTTAAGCTTATGCATGCTGTATTACACAGCTTTAATGCAAAGCCAAGGCTGGAATAAACACAGGCTGAGTATCCAATCCATGTACAGCTGTTTCAAGCTTACTGGCTATCATCAGCATGGAGCGGGATCTCAGCCTGTGTTGTGGAAATTATGAGTAGGTAGTTCACCACAACAATCATTTATAATATGGTGGGCAAAAGAGCGATAGAAGCCCTCCACCGTACAGTAGTACAGTAAATAAAAAGTACATCTTTGTTCACACCTGAATGTCTAATGCAAGTTAAAAAACCTGCATTTATCACTTTTTGTAACACTTGTGAATTTTAGCTCTGAACCAGTATTTTATTTTTTCATTACAGGCCGTGAGGTATGAAACAGTTAATTATGCTTTTAGTTAAGTTTATTGTTATTTCTTCCCATAATAAATTGTTCTCAGGAGACAATCAACTATTATTTAGCCTAAACAATATGTATTTCGGTAGTACACAAGGCCAAAGTCAAGATCAGCACTTGACCTATGCGCAGAGATAACAAGAAGGGGTGTTTCTTGAGCAGATGAAATGGCGTATCAGGCATGGTTGGCACATGCCAGCTGCCTGCATCTTTTTTTGTTAGTCTACTAATATCAATAATCCAATATGGCTGTTGGACCTTTGTCATTTTTCCTGGAGGGGTAATAATAGACTATATGAAAGGGAGTTAAAAAGGAAAGTGAACTTTAAAGGAAGTACACTGGTATAAAATTCCAAATGTATCTAAATTTTAGAAATACAACGTATTATTACCAAATAATTGTTAGGAGAGTGTAAAATATGATTTAATTAGGAAAGAGAAAGACAAGACACCCTTGTTTCCTAGCAATATTCTTACTGTTAGAGATAATGTTATATACAAGGCCAAACAGAATAATTAAAATTTTCCCTTTTTTTAATAACATTTAAAAGGTTATAACAAAACACAAAATACGTTGTTTAAAAAATATAAACCGTTCATCGTCATCCAGTTTAGACTAATAAAGATATTGGGAGTTTAATGACTAGAAATGCCACAATAAATAATGTATATAACCAGAAACTAGAGATATGCTATTATATATCTAATAATTAATGATATGCATAACTTGAAATATCAATCTCAACCGACAAAGTGATTAGTTCAATGAACAGTGTCTGGAGACACCTGACAAAAAAAACATATGTTATATACACATGTACATATATATCATACCATTAAACACTCTTCTGCAAAACAAATTCCAAATTAGAAATACAAAATGAATCATATATTTACATTCAATAAGGTGATTAGTGCAATATAATATATATCGTGCAATAAAGAAAGATAATAATGAATTAATTATGCAATATAATAATAAAGTGACATGTGCAATTGTATTTTAAACGTATTATTGTGCAAACATATATAAATAGAGAATGAATTCCGCATATGGATAATTAGAATATGAAAGGGTACAGGACTATACACAAAATATTGTTATTATCGGGGTCAGTCCCTAAACGATATGGGGTGGCAGAACTTGCGACTCATCACTTGCTTTGCGAGTCCGGTTATGGCCCGCAATTGCAAGCCTCGCAAAGCGAGGCGAGCCGTCGACCACGCAGGACAGTTTGCAATGAGCCCCTAAGCGCTCATTGCGCAGCAAGGCGAGCAGTGGAGGTACGCGGGACTTAGGCTGCAATGAGCGCTGAAGGCGATAATTGCACTGTGAGCCTCATGAAGCGAGGCGAGCAGTTGAGAGAAGCGGGACATACGACCCGTACGACTTAGGCCTGAAACCCGTACATGCACTGTGCGCCTCACAAAATTACAACTTTAACGGCCGAAAAACGAAACTGAAAAGACATGAAAAAACAAACAAATATGCCTCAAATTAACTTACACACACCACAGTGGGAGAGGCAGGGAGCCTGCGACTCAGGTTGCAAGTCAATTTGATGCATATTTGCTGTTTTTTCACAATCGAAAAATAGCCTAAGCGAGAAAAAAAAGCAAAACGACGAAAACGAGGCCCAAGGATGTAAAACTAGCCGAAAGAACGTAAAAAAGCCTGAAGGACGTAAAATATAGCTCTAAGCAGTAGCACTTACCGAAAGCCAGTAACACTAACCCAAGCCACTAACACTTAAGCCAAGGCAGTAACACTGAATGCCAGAACTATAAACTACACAGGGGGAGAGGCTTACAATGAGCGCCGAAGGTACAGCATTCCCAGCCTTAACATTTTATTCCCGCCATTTTTGACAGGCAAGTGGCTAGTCTAAAATACTACTCTGAGCTAAACTGAATATATCCTTTATATATGTTTGTACAATAATACATTTAAAATACAATTGCACATGTCACTTTAATATTATTTTGCATTATTAATTCATTATTATTTTCCTTTATTGCACGATATATATTATATTGCACTAATCACCTTCTTGAATGTAAATATATGATCAATTTTGTATTTCTAATTTGGAATTTGTTCACAGAAGAGTGTTTAATGGTATGATATATATGTACATGTGTATATAACATATGGTTGTTTTGTCCGGTGTCTCCAGACACTGTTCATGGAACTAATCACTTTATGTCAGTTGAGATTGATATTTCAAGTTATGCATATCATTAATTATTAGATATATAATAGCATATCTCTAGTTTCTGGTTATATACATTATTTATTGTGGCATTTCTAGTCATTAGACTCCCGATATCTTTATTAGTCTAAACTGGATGACGATGAAGGTTTTATATTTTTAAACAACGTATTATGTGTTTTGTTATAACCTATTAATTAATAAAAATGTAAATTGTAATTATTCTGTTTGGCCTTGTATATAACATTATCTCGAACAGTAAGAATATTGCTAGGAAACAATTATGTCTTTTCTTTCTCTTTCCCAATTAAGTGATAATGGACTATGCAATTACTAAATAAGCTGTGCTTTGTTTACTTTTGTGGTCAGTCAGTCAGCAGCAGCAGCCATTTTGGATGTTTTTTTGTTGCTGACCCACGTTTTGTATAAATAAAATCTGATAATAAGAAAATGATCTGAGGACTCTATTTTTGGTATCAGGACTGGGTTTCGGAGTAAAATGTGGTTTGTGGATATGATTTTTGCTACAACAGTGTACATACTGACATTACAACCAGATCCCCTAGTGAATCATTTAGGTTGTGAGCTGGGCCTTTCTCTTTAAAGGGACGCTGTGGGGGTATAACAAGTCATGCACCTAGCATAAGGAAGGGTCAATTAACACTGTTGTGTCCAACGCTTTGTGACCTCATGGACTGCAACACACCAGGCACATCTTTATGTCCATGTTGATCCACTGGGTATTCATTACAGAGATACTGGAAAGGGTTGCCAGTTCCTTTTCCAGTGGGCCACAGCATACAGCTCCTGGTATTCCTAGGTGGTCTCCCATCCAAGTACTAACCAGACCCAACCCTGCATGGCTTCAGGGTGGTGTGACCTCTTGGTTCCCTGACGGGAGTCAACACCAGGTTTCAGCGGTGAAATCACCAAATCCTAACCACTGGATCACCAGGGAAGTATTTTAAATGTCTCTGTGTGGTTGCCATGTTGGCTTATCTACCTACACTAATCCCTCAGACTGAGTGATGTTGGCAAGCAACAACTGGGGAATCATATTGCATATACAGCACAGCTAGCAGATTACTATTGGCCCACGCTGTCATGTGGTGTTGTTTCCAAAGTTGGAACCACTGAACCACATGAACCAATATGAGACTCTATTTATATTATAGGGAGCAATATGGAGATTCACAGCTTCCTGCCTACCCACCTCATACAGGGACAAAGAGGGGGAGACGCCAACATGGCAACATGACTGTTTATAATTGGATTAATGATAATTTGATTAGATGAAGATGGCGAATAACTGAGATGTTGGGGTGTATCTCAGAAATGTGTGTGCAGCTTAAATGGCCACTATAGTGTATTTACAGGTAAAGCTCATATGTTTGCAGTGCATAGGCTAATAATAATACATACCAGGTTAATATTTTATCTTACAAACAGTTGTTTTTTTTTTATCTTAAAAAAACCCCGAAAAAACTATTACACATTGAATTATCTGTTTTTCTCTAGATGATTACTCTGCATAATTTATATGGTTCCATATGGTAATATGCCGCTGATACTGCATGAAAAGGATGGGGAAAGAGATCGAACTGCATGATAACTTTATGGATCATTGTATTTGCCACCACATACAAAACAAGCCAACTGTGTTACTAATTAGCACATCACAGCAGCTCAATAATATTAATATCTCAGGAATTAATTACAATGTAGTCAGTTTTACTTGCTCTTTAAGAATATCTTACGATAGGTTCCTGGATGTTACTAGGTATATAATATCCCTGTGTATCAATTAACTTTTTTATTTTATTAAGAAGTGCTTATAAGCTCTGTTTTTGAAGCCTAAAATCAAACAAATGGTCCCTATATGGGTCTGCCCTCTGCAGTGTATACAGACACAGACTCTGTAGAGTTGGATGTGCAGTGCAGTGTCCTAACCTATCAGGGACCACGTCTCAGCAGCATGTTGCTGAGAGATGGTCACTGACTGGTTAGTATGAGACACAGCACAGTAAGTACTAAATAGTGTGTCATTGTGTGCTGCAGAGGGCAGACCCATACAGGGACTATTTGTTTGAATTTAGGCTTCAAGAAAAGAGCTTATAAACACTTCTTAATAAAATAAAGTAAATAAAAGTAAATAGATAGACAGGTATATTATATACCTAGTAAAATCCAGGAACCCTCTATATCCCTTTAAAAAACAAACAAAAAAAAACGTGATTTTGGGGCAAGAGTCCCTTTAAATTGAAGTAAATAAATAAAGATCTGGGAATCCCACTTCTTAAGGTAACATTGCACCACCTGATTTAAATGGTAAACTATATACAGTAATGGGAACTTTCATGCATTTCTTTCAAGGACCAAAGTGTCTCTATAGCTTTGAAGTCTTCAGTGAAAATCCGATTTAGACTCGTTTTGGTCTCTTAAGCCACAAAACAACTTTTAAATAATAATATAAATACATTTATACAAATTTACTAACAAGTAACTGAAAGAAGCCAACAGCCCTTTGATGTCTTAGTGAATTTGTGCAGAAACTTTTTTGTGGCTACAGTGAAACAGAATATAACATGTTTAGTGGGCTAAGCGCGTAATTTCGTGGTAATTTTCCTGCCTTTGAAGTGGGGAACGCTGGGTCATATCCCAGAATCAGCTATTTTCTATGAAGCACTTTATCTTCTTGCACCTGCACAAATTAGATTGTAAGCTCTGCCACATTAAAAGGAAATAATTGGGGATCTTTGTACTTAGAGATTTCAAATTAGTGACAACAAAGTAACAAACTCAAGAATCTCCAAAAAGAAGAATTGATTCTACTGGTCAGGAAAAAAGTAGATGAACAGGGGGAGGCAGGGAGCCCGTACGTGAGGTTGCAAGCTACTTTCCTATTCAATTGGCGTCTTTTGGAGGCCTCCCTCTGAGTTACGGGCTTGTAAAAAAAATTGAGGCCTATTTTTTTTTTCAAGCTTGTAACTTGGAAGCTGTGGGGAGCCTCCCCCCCTCTCTACCGTGCGAGCCAAAGGCTCTCATCACAGGCCTTGCAATGAGCGCCTCAGCACTCATTGTAAGCCTCTCCCTCCCTTTAACTTGTGGGCCTCATGATGAGTGCTTTTGGCGCTCATCGCGGGCCATGCAAAGAGCACCCTTGGCACTCATTGCGAGCCTCTCCCCCCCCCCTATACCTTACGGGCCTTGTGATGAGCCTTCGGCTTTGGCACTCGTTGCAGACCTCGGCAAACCCGCAACTTGAGGGCCTCGCGATGAGCGCCTTTGGCGCTCATTGTGCATGCCCAAGCCTGTAAATGTTAACATAGCGTTACCAACAAACTCGCAATTACAACAACTATGTATATATGATTCCATGTAAACCCAATGAAGAAGATTATATTTTGTAGTTTGTTTTAAAGGAGTAGCAAAATAATGTATAATAATAATTTTGAAATATGAAGCTGCCAAACCTCCATTATTGTTGGACCTGTGGGTCCAGTCCAAGAGATTGGGAAGCAGCGCCATTCAAAGCTTCCTTTTGTTATAAACTTATTAAAGGAGTACTGCAGTTCAGGGAAAAAAAAACTTGTTTCTCAAGAAAGCACCAAACTAATAATATTAGCGTCTGTGTAAGCCATGGACATAAATCATTTTTTGGGAAAATCCAAATTTTTGATTATGAGTACAGGAATCCATTTTGTGTTTGTTACATCACTTCCTCAGAGCTGAATCATGAGGTTGTGTGTCTTGGCTATCAGTGGAGGGAGGATGGAACAGAGAGCTGTTGTAAAGATAATTGGATATAACTGAAATAGACACAACACTCGTTCCCTCTCACTGGCCCATAATCAGACCCCTTGAATCATTCACTGCAACCACAGCTCAGGAATATAAACACCCCTCTCACACACACAACTTTCACCTATGTATCATGGATCCCTCCAGGTCCCAGCAGCCGCATTAACATTTTTTTTTTTATTATGAAAAACTAGATATATTACTTTTTTGTTATACTTATGCTCAAATATTTTGTTTACATTTTTTTGGTCCTTTAACTTATTAGAGTTACAGTGAGGAAATACCCTTTGTCATTATGTTATCTTGTGTTCTTACTAGATGATCCAGATAATACCCTACTTTTAGAGAGAAGAAAAGCCAAAAATATTATATATTTTCCAAAATTCCGAGCCTGGTAAATATATTTTAACAATACCAAAATGCTTAACTATTTGACTTCTTGTGAAATAATTACCTCCATTCCTGCTTTAAAAGACTTGTGAAGTTCTACATTTACTATTGTATATACTATTTTGAAAAAGCTAATGGGCCACAATGTTTTAGAAGTGCCAGAAGAATACAGCCTTTAATTTATTAGCTACATCCCATCAGTTTAAGACTTTTCTTTTTCCTTTTTTCTTTCCCAGAAACTAACAATTGACAAGAGGTCAACCCTTGAGGTTAGAGGAGAAAGGCTTCCAATGGTTCTTCACAATAAACTCTATTGGATTGTGGAGCCAAAGGAGGTGGTGACAGCAGATTCAATAGATAACCCTAGAGGGGTTGGGTACATTGTGAATGAAAAGGGCATACCATTTTTTGTTAATTAACTAGATTAGGTGGGATATTGATCCAGGGGATAATCCAATTGCTAGTTGTTGGGATCAGGAAGATGTTTATCTCCTTATGAGACAAAAGAACATGTTTTAATTGTTTGGGTTTTTTTGTTTTTTTGTTTTTGTTTGTTTTTTTTGTTTGCTTCCCTCTTGATCATTTTTTTTTATATAAACCTCTTTGATTGTTATTTTGCGACATATCTGTGGACATCAATGTTGATACAGATATGAATTCCAACATAAGGGTTAAGTGCAGCCATTAGTAGTATCTAATAAAGGTTCCTAGATGTACTTCGCCATGTTTGTTTCTTCTTTTAGTTCCCAGTGAATTGATACAAACTCGTCCTCACAGAAGGGTGATTTACAAGAATAGCAGTGGATAACCAATCTCCAGTTAGATCTGCTATCAAGAAATATTAAACATAAGGACTATTTCCACCAAGGACTACTACAAGATTAACAACATTCCCTTCCTTAAGAGGGTGGAGAAGTACTGCTTGCACCACTCTTTACTAGAACATATTACCATATATTGCACACATCTAAATAATATTGTTATTCTAGTAAGAAAATACAAAGTTCAGAGGAGATATAAAAAGGTTGAATCTGAGGAATTAAAAACCTTTTTTTCAACCTTATTATTATTATTATTATTATCTTTATTTATATTGCGACAACATAATCCATAGCACTGTACAGGGATTGAGTACATGGCAAAAAACAAACTTAACACCTTATAAAGAATGCAGGGCAATGTTTTTTAGCATAAAATCAAATGTACATAGAGCTTGTTTCCTTCCAAGGCACTTACACAATATTAAAAACTCGCAAACTTACAATCTAACCTCAATTACAATATTACCTATTATATACAATTATGCTTTACTGGGGCAGCCATTCTTTTTTGCCACCTAGTAGAAGCGCTTTTATATATATATATATATATATATATATATATATATATATTATTTTTTTTGTGTGTGTGTGTCCCCTTAATGAAGCTGTGAGCTATGTCATGTAGGGTCACCCAAGATGGACAGGTCATAGCAGAGAGGTCAGACAAAACACGGTCCACTAGAGAAGGAACTGCCAACATGCAAGAAAACTTTGTGGGTAGGCGCAGCCAGACACAGGATGTGCCTGGAGTGGTTTGTCCATAGGGTCACGAAGAGACAGACACGACTGAATGACCAAACAACAACAACAAAAGCTCTTTCAGCATCTACCATGTTTGGAAACCTTTATGTGGGATCTGTAATCTATAAATATCTATTATGACATAAGCTCCAAGTCTCTATTCTGTATGCTAATTGTAATTACAATCATCCCATCTGTTCCCACAGGAAGTATTTATACTTTTGTTTCTTAATTAGCAGGGAAAGTGCCTGCCAATATAATATTTTTGTCATGAATGTGTCACCTGAGGAATGCGCGTTTGGAAATATGCGCTTCAGAAAAATGCAGCAATTTCTCTATATACATCATTTATATTTAGCCACCATTTGCATCTATCAATCCTCCCACCCACTCTCAGGAATGTTTAGTCAAACACTAATTACACTCCCAAGCAATTAGTTTAATGTGTCATAAAGGAAATGTTATTGGTGTATGAATACTTTGACAGAATAAATCACTAATGAGACATTGTTTCCTAAAATTGGATTGTACACCTTGTTATCTCTCACTTCGTTATTAGAGGGCTCCTCCTTTCCACCGTAACAATACTCCAGGCAGATTAACCTCTTAGTGTAATGATTCAGTTAAACACACCCAGTGTGTATATTAATCCCCTTCACAATCACAGCTTCCTATGAAAGTTCTCTATTATTGTAGACTAGCGACTTGCCCGTCAAAAGATGACGGCAATAAGATTGTAAGGCAGGTAATGGTGTTTGGTTGAGACATTCATTTTGTTGGTGTTCCGAGATGCTTTGGCGCTCATTGCGAGCCTCGCGCTGAGCGCCTTCGCCGCTCATCACGTGGCTTGCAATGAGCGCCTTCACCACTCATTACGAGGCTGTTGGTTGTTTGTGTGCTATGAGCATCGTTGGTGTTTTTTTTGTATGCTAATAAAATAATGAATAAAATAATAAATTAATATACTTTACCTATTTTGAAGTAATATATGCAGGAAGCATTGTGCTGAAGAGCTGGCAATCTGTTTTCATGGTGCTGCAGCATCAGTGCTGTGGAGCTGCTGTGTAAGTGTCAGCAATGTGTGCAGTGTGTAGTGTAAGTAGGCTGCGTGCGCGAGGTAAATCCGTTAGGGTAGCTGTGTACTCCTGCATTGTCTAAGTTAGTGTTGTAAAATGGCGCCTAATGTGTGTTACGCGGCTGTGGCTGATTTTGCGTCGTTCTTGGACCTCATCCAGCTTTTTCGGGAAATCTGTATGTGTTTCGTGGTGTTTTGCGTATTTAGGGTGCTGTAGCCTCGCTTAGGGGATTTCTGGGTGTCTAAACTCTTGTATTTCGACTTAAATTGTGTTTTTAATGTCTTCATGTGCGAGTGTTTTGGGTGCTAAGGTCGCATTTTTTCGAGGTCGTAATTTTTATTTTTCTAAGTCCCGCGGCTCGTATTTGTGGATGCTAACTCCGTAAATTTTGTTGTCGACGTGGGAGCCGCCACCTCCGCAAATGCGGCCCTAAAGTTCGCAGTTGCTGGCAAGGCGCTCCTTGGCGCGCCTTTGGCGCTCCTTGCCAGCAACTGTATCCCTCACTTCGTGAATTCGCAGTGTTAGCAACAACCCGCTTGCTCACAACTGTATATGTGATATGGAGAGAAAAAACTAAACATGACGTCATGTTGGATGATAACGGAAACACTTGGTTTGCCAAGAACTGTACTGGATGACTCTATTTTTCCCATTATGGTAAATGAAATCTGATAGGAACACTGCACAGTGTAAATATAACATGGATTACAAATAATTATGAAACAAAATGAATAAAAATGCATTCAAACCGTGTGTGGTTTCTAAATGCCCAGGTTATATTCAATTTTTTAAGTTTTTTTATATTAAGTTTACTATGGTTACTATGTGAAGTGGCAATACAATCAGTTGTTTATATGAATTGTTGTATATTATTAGAAATTCTAATAAAGAACATTAAGCAGTATCCATCACACAATATACAAAAGACTAAAGAGAATGAAATTAACTATGTTAAGTAAAAAAATGTTTGAGGGCAAGGTGGGGTTTATCAGAGGATGATATCCATTTGTCTTCTGGGTCAGTTGGGTTTTAGTGGTCTCTATACAGGGTTAGGTAATATATTCTAGTGAGGGTCTCTACGTATTATTTATTTTTCTGTTTATTTCTGTTTATCTGGAAGAGATCAGTTACATCCATGAGGTCCATCTTACAGAAAATGAATGTAGTGTTTTATTGAGCATGGCTATGAAGCTATAATGCTCTCCCAATCCAGAGAATAGGCTGGGGCCACATGGGACGTGTCTCACAGTCACATGCAACCATTGGGTCACCTGCTGTAAACCACTGCTTTACAGGTAATTGTAATACATGGTGGTCTAAGTGCATTTGACATGAAGACAGTCTATGGGTCCCTGACGTCCCTGGGAATCCATGGGAGAAAGAAACCTACAGACACATTAAGGTAAAAGGGTCATTGCATATGGAGGATGGAGACTACTAAGTGAGCTAAGTGTTTTATTGAGCATGGCTGTTCATTTCTCCATCTCCATGGCTATAATTGCTGTGAGGGTAGGTATTGTGGTTTTGTTCCAATGAGAAGCCATCGCTCTACTCGCCACTAGTTATATTCCTGTATTAAACCGTACATTAAATGTGTCAAGGAGCGGGCGTAAAAAAAATGTTAGGTGGCCCACAAAAGACCCTCATCAGTAATTAAGTAATGTATCAGCATATTGGTCAACTATTAAGTCCATCAGAAAAATGTTTGGTAAAATGGATATACCTAAAATGTAGTGCTGGAATCAAGTCCAATCCTTTCCTTCTCAACTCCAAATCTCTCTTTCTCCCCTCCCAAATCTCTCCTTCTCCCCTCCCAAATCTCTTCTTCTCCCCTCCTCATTGTTTTCTTTGTTATTAATAAACATTGAGCTTTACGCTGTCCCTTCCTGATGACAATGTTATATATGTATCCATATATTTTTATTTGTATAGCGCCATCTATGTTCCCTGGTGGTCCAGTACTTAGGATTCGGAGCTTTCAACACTGTGACCTGGGTTTGATTCCAATTCAGGGAACCAAGAGATCACACCACCCTGAAGCCAAGCAGGGTTGGGCCTGGCCAGTACATTGATGGGAGACCATCTGTAGGCTATGGCCCACTGGAGAAGGGACTGGCAACCACTCCAGTATCTCTGCCATGAATACCAAGTGGATCAGCATGACCATGGACATAAAGATGTCCTGGTGTGTTACGGCTCCTGAGGTCACAGAGAATCGGAAATGACTGAACAATAAGAAGAAATATGCACAGCACTTAATAGCAGAGGCAGGCCCCCTATTTCAATTGAAGGGCCTTATATGAGTCTGTCAAAGGACCTCACAATGCTTTAAACTTTTTTAAATTTTTGCCTAAGCAACGTGGTATAATCAAAGTAGGAGAGGAATTAATTGGTACAAGTGGGTATTATTGAATAATATTAGAGGGACATAATGTGCTGTTTATTGTTGAAGATGGGCATGCTCTCCCAATCCAGAAAATAGACTGGGGCCAAATGGGACGTGCCTCAGGGCCACATGCAACCATTGGGTCACCTGCGGTAAACCACTGCTTTACAGGGATGAAGTATAACATAATTACATGGTGGCCTAAGTACATTTGACATGAAGACAGTCTATGGGTCCCTGACGTCCCTGGGACTCTATAGGAGAAAGAAACCTACAGACACATTAAGGTAAAAGGCTCATTGCATATGGAGGATGGAGACTACTAAGTGAGCTGCTGGGAAATATCTTTTCTATGCTGAGTTTAGAAAGTGTTCAGGTCAGGGATGTTTCTGATACTGTGACGTGGTGATGAGGTATAGTGCGAGATAAGAAGAAGAGAATTGGATGTCTTTGAAGCAGACGAGAAGTACCTTTACCAGATGATGTAAAGCCATGGTGTTTATTGGAGTATGAAAATCTATGATAACTTCGCACAGATAGAGAGGAGCCCATAATGCCTGGGGCATGATAAAAATCATTGCTAATTGTTTATATGCACAGTAAAAGTTTAATAAAGTTTTTTCTTATCAAGCCCTTTATAAGAACACTAAAGTGGCCCTTAATTTATGTACATCTTACAACTGGTTGAATTGACTATGCATAGATTACTTTACCTTGTTGTATAGTCCTAGGGAGAATATGGGCACTTTATAAAGAAAAAAAAATAATAATAATAATTTATGTTCCCACATTAATATTTAACACCATCATTGGTATAATAAATAAGTTAATCTATCTATCTATCTATCTATCTATCTATCTATCTATCTATCTATCTATCTATCTATCTATCTATCTATCTGTCTGTCTGTCTGTCTGTCTGTCTGTCTGTCTGTCTATCTATCTATCTATCTATCTATCTATCTATCTATCTATCTATCTATCTATCTATTTGTCTATCTGTCTGTCTGTCTATCCATCTATCTATCTATCTATCTATCTATCTATCTATCTATCTATTTATCTATCTATCTATCTATCTATCTATCTATCTATCTATCTATCTATCTATCTATCTATCTATCTATCTATCTATCCATATTAATAGCTAAGACTGGTGCCATAATTCTTCCACAGATATACACCTTTGATAACAGTTACATTCCAGCAAAGTCATTTATTAACTTTTATTGACAATTCATATGTAATATATCTTCATACAAAGTACAAGTACTTGCCAAGTTTGGATTGATGTACTTGTGAAACGTTGCCCTCGATGGCTACATTGATACTCTGTACTTGACATCTTAGCTAGAATCTTCATACATACATACATATATATATACATGAATAAAAATGATGGTATAATATTGTATAAAATATTGTGTGTTCTGTCTCTTTGTGCACCATCTCTCTGTTTACACTGTCTCTCACTCTGTGCGCCCTCTCTCTCTCTATGTGCCCTCTCCCTCTCTCTGTGCGCCCTCTCTCTCTCTCTCTGTGCCCTCTCCCTCTCTCCTCTCTCTCTTCCTCCCTTCTTCTATCTCTTCGTCCCATCTTCTCTCTCCTTCTCCCTCTGTCCTTCTCTCTCTCTCTATCGCTCCTTCCCTCTCTCCCTCTCCTTTTTTTTCTCCCTCTCCTTCTCACTATCTCTCTCCCCTCCTTCCTTCTCTCTCCATCCCTCCTTCTCTCTCCCTCCCTCTCCTTCTCTCTTCCTCCCTCTCCCTTTGCCGCGCCATGCGAGAAGCACAGCTTTGCCATGCAAAGCGCCTTGCAATGCGCTGCTTTGCCATGAAATGAGAGCCTCGCAATGCACAGTGCGCATGCGCAACTCGCAATTCTCTCACTCTCTCACGCCTTCTCTCTGCCTCCGTCCCTCTCTCACTCCATCTCATTCTCCCTCCCTTCCTTCCGTCTGTCTCCTTCCCTCCTTCTCCCTTCCTCAACTTCTCTCTCCCTCCCTCTCCTCCTTCCCTCTCCTCTCTCCCTCCCTCTCCCTTCGGTGCACAATGCGAGCCTCGCAATGCGCACCATGGATGCGCAACTTGCAGATTTGCGAATGTTACACACAAACTCTTAGTGCGACAACTATATTAGTGATGAATACATACTGTACATACAGTATCTCGCAAAAGTCAGTGCACCCCTCACATTTTTGTAAATATTTTATTATATCTTTTCATGTGACAACACTGAGGAAATGCCCCTCTGCTACAATGTAAAGTAGTAAGTGTACAGCCTGTATAACAGCGTAAATGTGCTGTCCCCTCAAAATAACTCAACACACAGCCATTAATGTCTAAACCGTTGGCAACAAAAGTGAGTACACCCCTAAGTGGAAATGTCCAAATTGGGCCCAAAGTATCAATATTTTGTGTGGCCACCATTATTTTCCAGCACTGCCTTAACCCTCATGGGCATGGAGTTCACCAGAGCTTCACAGGTTGCCACTAGAGTCCTCTTCCACTCCTCCATGATGACATCACGGAGCTGGTGGATGTTAGAGACCTTGCACTCCCCCATCTTCCATTTGAGGATGCCCCACAGATGCTCAATAGCATGTATTAAGAAGGGTGTAGAAGCAAGGAAAGCAAATATAATTCTGCCACTATACAAAACAAAAAGACATTTTAGAGCTGGAAAAGGTACAGAGGAGGCATCAAAACTAATAAGGGGAATGGAGGGGATAAGTTATGAAGAAAGACTAACCAAATTAAGCTTATATTCTCTAGAAAAAAGGTGTCTAAGAGGAGATATGATTACCTTATATAAATACATCCAGGGTCAGTATAAAGATTTGTCAGGGGAGCTTTTTGTGCCAAGAGATTTTCAGCTGACAAGACGACATCCCTTGAGGTTAAAAGTAAAAAGATTCCACCTTAAAGAAAGAAAAGGGTTCTTCACAGTAAGGGTGGTTAATCTGTGGAATTCTCTACCAGAGGAGGTTGTGACAGCGGATTCGATAGATAACTTTAAAAGGGGACTAGATTTATTTCTAATTAAGAAGGGAATTCAGGGTTATCATGGATAATTAGAGAGACAGTATTGATCCAGGGAGAAGTCCGGTCACCGGTGTCTGTGATCAGGAGGGAATTTTTTTTTTCCTTTGGGGCAATTGGCTATGTCTCGCTTGTTTGTTTTTTTTCTGTGTGCCTTGCTCTGGATTAATTGCTCTGGGTTGTCATTATGTTGGAATACTGCCCTGTGGCCCAGTCTCCGAAGGGAGGGGATCATGCTCTGCTTCAGTAGTAAGTGTACAGCCTGTAGAACAGTGTAAATTTGCTGTTCCCTCAAAATAACTCAACACACAGCCATGTGTGAGGGGTGTACTCACTTTTGTGAGAAACTGTTATATATATAGCACATATAATAGTTGTCAAACTGCGAGTTGTCATCACGCTTGCGAGCCTCGCAAAGCGAAACGAGCCGTTGAGGCACGAGCTCGCAAAAAAATACGACTTTAACGGCCAAACCACCGAACTGGAAAAGACGGCAAGAACACACAAATATGCCTCAAATTCACTTACACATTCACACACAGCACATGGGGGGGAGCCTGTGAGCAAGGTTGCAAGTTAATTTGAGGCATATTTTGTCTTTTTTAACGATCGATAATCGCTGAAGCAGGAAAAAAAATGGCGGCCAAAAAAAACTAAAAATTCTGAAACAAGATTAAAACGAGGCTCAGCAAAGCCAGGCACTCAGGACTTAGAAAATACACGATGCAAAAGACAGTAACACACCAACAAGGCCAGGCACGAGGGACACAGACGAACAACGCCAGGCCCTCAGGACTTAGAAAAAACACAACAACAAAGACAGTAACACACCAACAAGGCCAGGCACAAGGGACACAGACGAACAACGCCAGGCCCTCAGGACTTAGAAAATACACAACGACAAAGACAGTAACACACCAACAAGGCCAGGCACAAGGGACACAGACGCACAACGCCAGGCACTCAGGACTTAGAAAATACACAACGGCAAAGACAATAACACTTACACCAACAACACCAGGCACGAGGGACTTTGAAAATAAAACCAACGACCGTCAGGGTGTAACACACAAAGATTCAGCACAGACACAGAGGAGAAAGACACAGGGAAGAGACAGGGGGGGAGATGGTGGAAAGAGACACATGGCAAGTTGCAAGTTGTCGAGGCCTGTAATGAGCAGTGAAGTAGATAGGAGGAGGGGCTCGCAATGAGCGCCGAAGGTGCTCAAAGGGGGCAGAACATCGCATTGTGTGGCAAACAGCATTGCCAGGCTTCAAATGGTATTGCCGTCATTTTTGACGGGCAAGTTGCTAGTATATATATAGTATTGATATACTCCCAAGATTCATGGCTTTTCATACTAGTTTAAATGACCACTGTAAATAGAAATGAATTGGTGGCAGCAAGGCAAGATTTGCGGGGCATATTATACTAAAATATACTGTACTGCCATTTTAAATGATATAGCTTTATATTCCACACATACATGTTGGTAAATCTTATTTTATGACTAAGCCTAGTATTGTACCACATGTCGTATCTAATGCAATGTGTTCAAGTGTTCATAGTATATAATGTGACATAACTTTGAATTGCATATAGTTACTTTGTGTACTGTCTTATATTGCTTTATAATATATGACTTACTCAAGACATGTTCCTTATTTTTTCTTAAGAAATCATAAAGCAACCAGTCCTGTTTATGTCCGTTCAAATGTACATTTCAATCTTCTTAGTAGGCGTAGTTTCCCAAATTACAGATGAATGACTCATTATTGATCTTATTCAATGCTTTATTTGGAGATAACATAATAACGATACTCTTATAAGGATTGATTAATTTGTAACTCATCAAATTGCATAATGTTCTTTTTTTTGTAAGTAAAACTTGCTGTATCTGTTTTAAAACTTTATTTTCCCACTTAAAGGAAAACTGTGATCCAATATTTTATTATGCTATTTTAAAGAGGAAACAGACAAAATATTTTGGACCTTTCCTGTTGGCTGGCCGTGCGCAGAGGCAGCCATCAGCCACTAGGTGGCGCAGCCGCTTTTTCATAAATTTCTTAGGGTTTAGTGTTAGGGTTAGGTTTGTTAGGGTGAGGGGTGTTAGAATTAGGTGTGTTAGTGTGAGTGGTGTTAGCGTTAGGGTGAGGGGGTTAAGGGTTGGGTGTGTTAGGGTTAAGTGTTAGGGTGAGGGCTGTTAGGGTTAGGTGTTATTGTTAGGTGTGTTAGGGTGAGGGGTGTTAGGGCTAGGGTGAGGGAGATTAGGGGGGTATGTGCTAATGTTAAGTGTTTGGGTGAGGGGTGTTAGGGTTAGGTGTTATTGTTAGCTGTGTTAGTGTGAAGGGGGTTAGGGATAGGGTGAAGGGGGTTAGGGTGAAGTGTGTTAGGGTTAAGTGTTAAGGTGATGGGGTATTAGGGTTAGGTGTTAGGTGTGTTAGGGTGAGGGTGTTAGGGTTAGGGGTTAGGATGAGGGGTGTTTGGATGAAGGGGGTTAGGGTAGGGTGTGTTACCATTAAGTGTTAGGGTGAGCGGTGTTAGGGTTAGGTGTTTGGTGTGTTAGGTTGAGGGGGGTTAGGGGTTAGGATGAGGGGTGTTAGTGTGAGGGGGGTTAGGGTTAAGGTGAAGGGGGTTAGGGTGGAGTGTGTTAGGGTTAAGTGTTAAGGTGAGGGGTATTAGGGTTAGATGTGTTAGGGTGAGGGGTGTTAGGGTTAGGGGTTGGGATTAGGGGTTTTAGGATGAAGGGGGTTAGGGTAGGGTGTGTTACCATTAAGTGTTAGGATGAGCGGTGTTAGGGTTAGGTGTGTTAGGGTGAGGGGGGTTAGGGGTTAGGATGAGGGGTGTTAGTGTGAGGGGGGTGAGGGTTCAGGTACTGGTAGATTATAAGCGTTACACTGACAACAAATTCACAGACATCTCAGGCTGCGCCACCTAGTGGTGGATGGCCACCACTGTGCACGGCCAGTCAACTGGAAAGATCCAATATTTTTAGAAAGGTAAAAAAATAAAAATAACCTTTAAATGTATTACCTTTTTTTTTTTTATTATTGCTACTGTATACTGTTCTGGCTATCTCCATACTTGTGTTCATGCTCTTAACTGTGAGTAAGTTTCCTAATAAGTGGATGGGAACCATGGCGGCCAATTAATTCCTTTTTGTCCATTTATAGAAGATTTTGCTTATATGCGTTTCATGCAGTAAAGAGGCATAACTGATAGCAAGATGTCTTCATAACACAACAACAGTGTTGTCCCCAAGCCGTTTTGGGTATGAATATGAGCCAAAAGTAGAATATATCTTAAGCCAATTAACTGGTCAATTAACTAAACAAATGTACTTGTGAAAATGAAGTCAACTATATTTATTCAAAAATTGGCTAATGTACTATAAATAACACATTGTGAAATCATTCTAAATAAAGATAAATATAAATAAGTGATTACAACTTTCTGTCATTGGATGATGTAATGGAATGTCTTCCGAAGCCTATGATTATATCCTTTGTTGCTTGAGGCTACTAATGTTTGGCCAACAAATGTATTCAGATTTTAAGGATATTTAGGTAAATCCCTGAAAATAAAACACAAGACTACTAATGTGTTAATACACTTATTATCCAATTTGTAGCATGTTTGGCTGAAGTATTAAACTTATCTCTAGTTATTACCTTCAGGTTTGTATGTATGCAGGTGTTGTGCATATTCCTATTTATATAGCGCCATCTAGGTGCACACAGGTGAGGCACAATGCAGTACTGTGTCCAGTTCTTGAGGCCATATCTCCAAAATTATAGCAGATCAACTAAAAGATAAAGCTTACAAGAAAATACTTCATGACCTGAATATGCATAGCATAGAGATAAGAAGTGATGATAGATAACTTAAAGGTATATATAAGTTTCCTGGGTTTCAAATGTTTGGTAAGAAACAGGCAGTGATTATCAGAAAAATATGTGTTATATAGAAAAGTCCAGTATACTTACAAAGTTAAAGGCAGGAAAGTAAAATCCAGCTTTGCAGATCCACAGGGAGTTTACTTAACCAAGGACACAAAGGAAAGACAGCCAGGTACAGAGTTTGACCTTTCTGGTAGAGACGACAGGAAGTACTTGCTACAGGAGGGAATCATATAGTTGGTTGGGGTCTGAGCTCACAGCTGAATCGGAGCACACGGAGAGAGAGACTACATATCCCAGGCTGCTTTGCAACAGATGCATGCATAATCCAGGAAATGTATATATGTCTTTATGAAATAGTTTAATAAAGTATATGATGGAAGTATCTTCAAGAAAAAGTGAAACACAACAACAGGGCTTCATTTGAAATTGGAAGCTGGAAGGGGAGGGTGGAGGGGGGGCTCAATGAGGGGGAAATAAAAGGAGAGATTGGGGCCGGGGGAGATAAGAGGGAAGTGGGCATAAATGAGGGGGATGGAAGATTATGGGGTAAAGGAAGAACAGCAATGATAGGGTGGAGGGAATTCAAGAAGATTGAAAGTTAGGAACATAGGGGATTGAAAGTTAGGAACATAGGGGGAGATAAGGAGAGAGGGGAGATGGAAGGGAGATAAAAGAAAAGCAGATGTTAAGGGGAGATTGGGGGAGATAAGAGGAGAGGGAGGGTTGGGGCAGAGAGGGGAAGATGAGAGAGTAGTGGTTGAAGGGAGAAAAGAGGAGAGGGGAGCTTTAGGGCAGGGTGGACATAGGGGGATAGGTGAGGTTATGTGGGGTTTGGGGTTATCAGAGGATTGGTAAGGTTGGGGGAAGATAAGAGGAAAGGGAAGATTAGGGGCAGAGGCGCTGAGATGAGAGTAGGGGTTAAAGGGACATAGGAGAGGCGAGGTTGGGGTCAAGTCAGAGGTTGGGCGAAATAAGCAGAGAGGGGAGAGATTTTTTTACTTGCAGAAATTATATTCTTTTATTGTTTTTGTAAAATTATATAGAGTCAGGTAGCTGTAAGTGTCCAGTAATCTAGATGAAAAAAAGAAGTAATGCAGTATATAGTGATTTATTATTGGAGAAACATTTTTTTAAATTTTATTATTACATTTGTTCATAATAACATTAACAAATTGACATCCAATATAATACATAATATCACAGCCAAGGCAAATAAAAAATGATAAATTCCTCCCTAAGAAACATAATTTAACTATTTGCATGAACTAGATATCTTTTCAAAACCTTTGATACTACCTCACCAAAAAAAACTCTGTGGAGTTATTTTTTTGCAAAAATTTACTCCATTTGGAATTAAAAGTTTGAGCTCTTTTTTCAATAGAGTCTTCACTGGCAAATAAATATATTAATAAATGTTTCTTCAAACTACTATTAGTTAAGATATTTTAGATGGTTCTAACAATCCATTCTCTCATAACATTTTTCTTTGCAATCAAGATTTCTAAAAATCTTCAATCTATGTACTTGGCTCTATCACCTCACATCAACCTCTGAATGAAATCAATTGTAATTCCAAGGCCACTTTAATATTCATTCATTCCATTAACCAAGTCTCAACTTTACACCAACGTTTACAGAATAGACCGCTAGACCAGAAAAAAATTGTATAAAAAAGATTCCACATCTTACATATTCATTCTTTCCTTTTTATAACCTTGGATCACTATTTTATGACATTCATCTCCCAAAACAAAATTCTTTAATTTCTCAATCTATTTATATAAGTCATAATTTAAATAAATAAACTTCTTCTATACTATAAGTCTTTTGGAGAGCAGAAAGTGTCTTCATCATTTTATTTACTTAAATAAATTATCCAATCCTAACTTTACTAAGAGATCCATTTGACTTTCTTCAAATATTTTCTTGGTTTTTCTAAATTGGCATTTCATATATAATTGTATTATTCGGGAGAATCTTACCATTTATCAATTTCCAAATCTTAATTATTGGATAAACCAAGATATTAACACATAATATAATTGTCGAACTACGAGACGTTGTCACACTTTGTGTGGTGTGTACGAGTCTTGTGAAGCGAGGCAAGCCGTTAACTTGGAGCACTTAGGCGAACAGCGCCTTTGGTGCTCATCGCCTGCAAGCCCCTGCGTAGCGAGGCGAGCCATTGAGGCACTAAAACTTGCAGCACTTGGGCGATGAGCGCCAAAGGCGCTCATTGCCTGCGAGCCTTGCAAAGTGGAGGCAATAAAACATGCGGGACTTAGCCTCCAAACACTTAGGAAACGCGGGATCACCTTAGGCTGCAAGCACTTAACGAACGCGGGACTTAGAAAAAAAAAATATGAGACGCGGAACTTAGAAAAAAAAAATGCAAGACGCGGGACTTAGACAAAAAAAAAAAGAGATAGGAAAAATACGAAGTTAACGGTCAAACCGTGAAAAGCAAAAAACACGAAATACACAAAAAAAATTAATGCAACAAAAACATTGCACACAGCACAGGGGAGCAGCCAGGTTATCTGGGAGTGAGGTGGAACGCGATTTTGCCGAGTTTCCGCACTCTAAAATCGGCTAAGCGAGAAATGAAATGGCGGGCAAAAAAAATAAAAACAAGGCTACACGACCCTAGACCGCACAAAACACTGACAACCGCCTACCACTTTTACCCAGGAACGTACGAGGTACAAAATACACTATTACAAAGGATGGCAAATGCTCGCGAACCGCTAACGACGCTATTTTACAATCCTAACTTGCCACTAGCAACATTATGCATCTAAAGTAGCGCTTTACACAAATAACCCAACGGTTTCCTCTCGCCCACACAGCCTATTTTGAATGCACAGTTGGGACATTCATAAAACTATCTCCTCAGGCCAGCAACAGTCCAACTGGACATTATACGCTGCGGGACAATAACAAGGGATTGTTACCTCTTCAGGCTACTGATTGTTACATATATAAATTAGAAAAACTTAAACTACCGTATATTAATTTATTATTCAATTAATTCATTAATTAGTATTTAAAAAAATATAGAGAGGAGCCAAAGGACACTCAAGGAGAGGGCTCGCAATGAGCGCTGAAGGAGTATAAAAAGCCTTACATTGTGTGCCAAACAGCATTGCCATGGCTTCAGATTGTATTGACAGTCATTTTTTGACGGGCAAGTCGATAGTTACTTATAGATTTGGGAATCTCAACCTTATGATTGTATGGCAAATAAGATTTTTTTTTATTACCATTCATCTCTATCTCCAAACATAATCTATAAATTTCACATTAGGTCTAATAAAATAGATTGAATATATTCCAGTATCGTTTGATAAAGCTCATTTACAAAATCATCTCTTCCAATTAATTGCTTTTTGGGAATCATTTTATAACCCTAAATAACTCTGCTTATGAAAAAGAGCCTCATTCAATTGCTGCGATTTTCAGATCTGGGCTTGCAAATGGAGGTCGCAAGCTACTTTGCTATTCAATTGCCTTCCGTTTGACCGCTACGATCGAGTTACATGCAGAGAGCTGAGAGCCATTGCGATTCTTAAAATCGCAAGTTACTTCCCTCCAAGCCTTTGATCTATCACGGCTACAAGAGTTGCAGCCACTAAAATCACAAATCGCTATTCAATTGCTCCGGTATTCCCTCCGTCAAGCCGACAAATGGCTAAACTCGAACCTCAGGTTACTGGTACAAGGAGGTGTCGCAAAGGGCTTACTGACAAATCGGAGCACTTTAAAAACAAATATAAAATCAATCCAGCACTGTAAATGATGGGGAACAAAATGGGTGACATTGGAATTAAAAGCACAACATTCTCAAGCTCGCACATCACCAAAATATAATACTTTATTTCATGTTTATTTTCCATACAAAGTCCTACAGGCTTCAACCTCCAGGCACTCCATATTTCATAGAAGTCCTATGGGTTTGAATAACTAGTTACGGGCTTGGAGGTTGAAATTAAACATGAAATAAAGTATTATATTTTGGCGATGTGCGAGCTTGAGAATGTTGTGCTTTTAATTCCAATGTCACCCATTTTGTTCCCCATCATTTACAGTGCTGGATTGATTTTATATTTTGCTTTTAGATTGCTCTGATTTTTTGGGCTTGAACCACGAGTTACGGGCTTGCGTCCGCAATCATATTCAAGCCCACAAATGCTACTGTCGAGGGCATGGTTTCCGATTCTCACGACCGGCACCTAACTTGCGTGCCTGGCCAATTGAATAGCAGAGTAAAAGTAGACCTACTGGAGCCCGCAACCCGATTGCAGGAAATCGGCTACTTGCGATCGAGTTGAATATATGATTGTCCAGTTTTTCGTAAGTCTGCGGGCCTGCTGCGCGCCTGCAGTGTCCGCGACTTACGGTGCTATTCAATTGGCCAAGCTCGCACATCCAGGCCCGATAGCGCACATGGTAAACCATGCCATCGTATGTAGAATTTGCAAGCTTGAACATGATCAATTAAGCAAGACCGTAACTCCCGATGCTGAAACAGCCAAGTGAAAAGGAGCCCGTCATCATTATGGACGTACAACATGGAATTAACATGTCAATCAACTCGCGATTCGGGTTCTGATATGTGATTGGTCCAGCAAACCCGCAATGTACAAAATAAACTGAATGCCGATACTGTTCTAGTCCATATGGGTGGCCTAATATGTATTAACTCATTGATTCCCGAGATCGATATAACGCCCAAATGAAACATAAAATTAAATTATTTTTTATTGCCGATTTGCGGGCTTGAGACTGTTGTGCAATTAATTCTAATGTCTTTCATCGCTTTCCATGTTATTTACAGTGCAGTATTGATTTTATTTTTGTATTTACAGTGCTCCGGACATGTTTTTGAGTCCTCCTTGGAACCTGTAACTTGTGGTTCGACTTTTGCCATTTGCGGCTTTGGTGGTTAGCGAGGGGGAATCGGAGCAATTGAATAGCAATTTGCGATTTTAGCTTTTGGAGCGCTTGCGGTCGTGAAAGATTAAAGGCTTGGAGGGGCATTAACTTGCGATGTTAACCAATATAAATTGTCCCAGAACAACTTGTAATATGATATATTGACCCTCCTTATCCAATACAATGATCTTCGTCTTGTAATCAAGTCCCTTTCTAAATACTATTGCAATACCTCTCTTTTTCTTCTCATATTTTGTATATATTTCCATTTTAGCCCATTCTCTTTGCAATTTTTAATGTTTCTTAATATTTCTTGGAGGAGTGCAATATCAAAACCTGCTATATTAAATAATGACAAGACTTGCAATATCTTCCAGATAAAGTTCAGTAATTCTAGAATTTTTTGCTTTACCAGTCCTTGTACCATATGTAATCTGCCATGTCTAATGGACAACTAAAATGCACATTTACTTCAGTGATTATATCAATGGGGCTCATGAAGATTACCTTCCAAGATCATGAGATCTCCTTCCAAGCAGTCAACAGAACCTATATAGGAAACATCCACCTCTCTTTCCAGGCATTATACCAAATGGTCTGCATAACTGAAACATGGCTGCAACTTGGCATTGTGGTTGATGCTGCAGGTCAGGGCATATAGAGTTATTCAAAAACCTCTTCTGTTCCTGGCTAGCAGGGGACCTCCTAGCGCCCACCTTCCAGACTAAGGTCCAAGCAAGTGGACTACAGCGTCTGCGAGCACGCTCGGATCCATGGCCACAGGTCAGGCCCAAAACAGCAGAGGGAATCGGCCCATGACGAGCTGAGTCATTTGGCGTGCTACAGCGTCCAGAAGTCCCACCTCCACCAAAACATTTTAGTTAGAGTGACGAGCTTTGGAGAATTGCATCTCCCGAAGAGGTGCAACTTTTGAAAGCTTGTTATTCTAACTAAAATGTTATCATTATCTACTGCATTACTATCAAAATCTTCCAAACAGTCCCTGCAAAGGTCTGTCCCCACAGCTCATGCATACATTGTTTCTATTGGTACTAGATGTACTAGCCACTTATAGACTGTTTCTCAATAACATTAATAAACATGCTGTTGAGAAACTGTTTTTCATTGGCTAGTACACCACTTATCAAGAGAAACATTGTGTGCATGAGCAGCTGGGGTCAGACATTTGGCGAGTATTAAACCCCAATAAGGGGTTCCATGGTCCAGTGGTTAGGATTCGGTGCCTTCACCTGGGTTTGATTCTAGTCAGGGAACCAAGAGGTCACACCACCCTGAAGCCATGCAGGGTGTGGCCTGGTCATTACTTGGATGGGAGACCACCTAAGAATACCAGGCACTGTATGCTGTGGCCCACTCCAGTATCTCTGTCATGAATACCAAATGGATCAGAATGGTGTGTTACGGTTCATGAGGTCACAGAGAGTTGGATACAACTGAACAACACAAACTGCAATAAAAAGGGATTATACTTGTTACTCTAAAACTCATCATTCTTGATCACAAATTGGTAACATAGCATTGTTAGATCATGAACTGGGGTGGTTTAATATAAATATAAAATTTAGAAATTACCGTTTTCCAATAGCATTGTTCAGGGACGCAGAGTTTTTGATTTCTTTAAAGAATAAATGAGAGGAATTTAGAATGAATCATGTGCACAAAAATTCAACACAGTTATTTTGGGAGATATCTAAAGTTGTTACTAGAGGGAAAATAATAGTTATTTGATCAAACAAAAGAAGGAAAATAGTAAAATATTGTTAAATGAATTGATTACGAGTTTTTATATAAAATAAAGGAAATGATCTAATTATATATCGAGTGTACCAGGGAATAGCAGAAAGATTAATAAATCTAAGAAGATTGTTGATGTCTTTGTAGAATTTTACTTAAAATCTATTTAACAAATGGTGTTAATGTTAAAGGCATATCTACATTTCCTGGATTATTCAATTACTGCAATCCTTAGGCAAAAAACATCCATATGCAGCACATTTCATAAAACATTTTATTATTTATTTATATCTAAAAATCCCTCTAATGATTATGTTGCCCCCCCAGGGGTGCCTACACAGGCACCTGATACCCCCCAATCAGCATGGAAAATTTGGGAACCACTTTTAGCTCTTTTCTAGCCTATTGTGTCTTCCTCAGCCAATAGGAGAGCATTGATGGCAGCGTCCAAGTCACTGCTGGGATGTGACCCACCCAGCTGCTTCCTGCTGCTGTGTCTTTCTCTGAAACAGCAAGGAGATAAGCAGAGGAAGTGCTTGCAGAGATCTGCCCTTACAACCTCAGTCCTTGTACTGAGCATGCCAGAAGCCAGTGAGCTGGAGATGGATACAATGTATTAGCCTGCTTCTGATTAGGCACAACTAAATATTAATTTTAGTTGGGATTTTCTAGGGGCGTACACCATCAAATGCAACAAATCATAGGAAATGTTGCTAACTTCAAAGTAAGCTAATTAATGTTTATTTTGGGATTTCTTCGTGCAAAAAAATGTTTTCATACACTACTAATTCTCCTCTATCAGATGCATTTATAATCCAGAAAATTTAAATATGCCTTTGAAAGCAAGATGGAGTTTTTGAAAGGATTTGAGACATCTATATTATTTTTTAAAAGGATAAGAAAGGGGATAATATTGATGCTTATAGATCAATTTCACTACTCAACATGGATAATAAAATATTTACAAAGATGGTGACCACTAGGCTAATTGATTGTGAATAATCATGAAAGATATTATAGATAGCGATCAAATATGGTTTATAACTGACAGATAAATAACTGCAAAGATCAGGAAAAATCTCAGGGTTATCCAGCAATATCAACTAAGAGATGGTCAGGTGAATATCCCAGTATTAATATTAAGGACATATATAAAAATATCCCTTTAATATTTGCATATCTAAACATTATTTTATTAACAAGTGCTTAAAAGCTCTATATTTACTCACTGAATCCTTAAAAATAGTCCCAATAAAGGTCTGCCCCCAGAGGCTCATACACACAGTGTCTCTGTAGTACTCAATGTACTAGCCAATCACAGATTGTCTCTCAACAGTATTTAAAAAATGCTGTTGAGAAACAGTCTGTAAGTGGCTAGTACATCTCTTTCCAATAGAAACATGGGGCCCTATTAAATTCCAGCCTCGTAATAAGAGGCTTCTACTTAAGCCATACGTACTGCACAGTTTCTCTAACTTACAATGCTATTAAATTAGCCCTGCTGCGAGCAACGTATGAGCTACGCAGCAGGGCCGTACGTATCTACACTGCGTAAATGTACATGAGGAGTGACAGCCTGCGAGATGATATCGCAGGCTCCCACTCCTCATCAAGTGCTGCGGGGGTCCTAAAAGGGACCTCCGCGGCAGTCCCCCACATAAGCCCTGCCGTGGGGGTACTCCGAATACCCCCCGCGGCACCTAAAATTACCCCCCCCCTCAATGCGGGGGTCCCCGTCGGGACCCCCGAAGTGTCCTCACATGAACACCTTGCTGCAGGGGTCCATAGGAACCCCCGCAGCCCCCACACATTAACCCCTTGCAGCGGGGGTCCCCGATCTGCATAGATCAGGCCCTCCGCTGCATTTAAAACTTTTAAATTCCCCGCCGCGGCTCCTTAAAGGGGCCGCGGCACACTATTACCCAATCCCGGCCGCGGGACTTAAAATTAACCCCCCTCTATGCTGGGGGTCCCCATCGGGACCCCCGAAGTGTCCCCACATAAACCCATTGCAGGGGGGGGCCCCGATCTGCATAGATCAGGCCCCCCGCTGCATTTAAAACTTTTAAATTCCCCGCCGCGGCTCCTTAAAGGAACCGCGGCACACTATTACCCAATCCTGGCCGCGGGACTTAAAATTAACCCCCCTCTATGCTGGGGGTCCCCATCGGGATCCCCGAAGTGTCCCCATATAAACCCCCTGCAGCGGGGGGCCCCGATCGACACCGATCGTGACCCTGCTGCAATTCAATTTTAAATTTCCCGCCTCGCGGGTCCTCAAAGGACCGTAAAGGTCCTGAAAGGACTCGCACTAAAAATATTAACCCCAGGCAACTATAATTACCCCATTAACTCATGATGGTCAATCCAGACCACCATAAGGCCTAAATTAACCCATTAACTCATGATGGTCAATCCAGACCACCATAAGGCCTAAATTAACCCATTAACTCATGATGGTCAATACAGACCACCATAAGGCTCTATTTAACCCATTAACTCATGGTGGTCAATCCAGACCACCATAAGGCCTAAATTAACCCATTAACTCATGATGGTCAATCCAGACCACCATAAGGCCTAAATTAACCCATTAACTCATGGTGGTCAATACAGACCACCATAAGGCCTAAATTAACCCATTAACTCATGGTGGTCAATCCAGACCACCATAAGGCCTAAATTAACCCATTAACTCATGGTGGTCAATACAGACCACCATAAGGCTCTATTTAACCCCATCAGTCCCATAAGGGTATATTATTACCATTATGGGCCTGTTACAACCCAACATTAACCACATAAGTGCCATGATGGTCCTCAAGGACCATCATGACACTAACTACAAACACTACACTATAACCCCCAATAAACCATTTAATCTAAACTAACCCCCCTCTACACTAATCTATTAACACTTACACTACCTACCTACACTACCTACCCCCTAATAAACCTCCCCACCACTCTAATTACAAAAAACAAAAAACCTACAGCACAGAAAACAAAAAACCTACAGTACAGAAAAAACAAAACAAATTACAACCCCACCCCCCACTACAGAAAACAAAAAAATACATTACAACCCCACCCCCCACTACAGAAAATAAAAAAATTACACACCTGAAAAGGAAAGACAGATAAACACAATACAATACATACATATAATACATTACATACATTACATACAATACATGACATTACATATAATATATTACATATAATATATTACATATAATACATTACATACATTACATACAATACATGACATTACATATAATATATTACATATAATATATTACATATAATATATTACATATAATACATTACATACATTACATACAATACATGACATTACATATAATATATTACATATAATATATTACATATAATGCATTACATACATTACATACAATACATGACATTACATATAATATATTAAATATAATATATTACATATAATATATTACATATAATACATTACATACATTACATACAATACATGACATTACATATAATATATTACATATAATATATTACATATAATACATTACATACATTACATACAATACATGACATTACATATAATATATTACATATAATATATTACATATAATATATTACATATAATACATTACATACATTACATACAATACATGACATTACATATAATATATTACATATAATATATTACATATAATACATTACATACATTACATACAATACATGACATTACATACATTACATATAATATATTACATATAGTCCTAATCAAATACCCCCTATCTATCTAACATACAATCTATTTAATTTAAAATAAATCCTAACTATATCAAATACATCCCCCTATCTATCTAATATACAAAAAATCCTAACTACATACACAGACCCTTATTCTAAAATAAAATAAAATAATTACAGTCCTAACTACATACACAGACCCTAATTATAAGCTAAAATCAATAAATTAAGACCACTTACCTTTAAGATGTTGCTTCAGATCACTAACCTATGGGTCAAACAAAAAGAAAAATTAGTACAAAACATTAACATCAAATAAATAAACATTATATACATTCTACATATTCAACTCACCTTTACAGCATGTCCCGTCACTGTTTAGCTCTTCCGGCGCGGCCCTGTTAAAAAAAAAACCACAATACATGAATACATGAATACAATATATAAACAATAAATAAAATACACAAATAAACATCTAAATATACATTTAACTTACCTCCCCGCGATGTCCCCGGCCTTCTCTCCTTCAGCCCCGGCTGGGCCGCGGAACCATTCGCGCTCTAAAAAAAAAAAAGAAAAAAAACTAACGGAGGTCTGCACTGGCAGACCTTCCCGACGCTAATGAACCTCCCGGAGTCGTTTCCGGGAGGAAATTGGCATTGTCGGCTTGTGATTGGCTGAAAAAGCTGTCAGCCAATCAAAAGTCGTCAATGTAGGAGCCAATCAGGATGCGCAGATGTCTTCTACCAATCACTCCGTGGGGGTGTATCCCATAGTGATTGGCTGAAGGCATCTGAGCGTTGTGATTGGTTCCCAGAAAGATAGACAAGTGTTTTAGCCAATCAGGGTGGGATATTGGGGTGTATCCCATCCTGATTGGCTCACACATTGACGACTTTTGATTGGCTGAAATTGATAGACAGCTTTTTCAGCCAATCACAAGCCGCCAATGCCAATTTCCTCCCGGAAACGACTCCGGGAGGTTCATTAGCGTCGGGGAGGTCTGCCAGTGCAGACCTCCGTTAGTTTTTTTTCTTTTTTTTTTTTAGAGCGCGGATGGTTCCGCGGCCCAGCCGGGGCTGAAGGAGAGAAGGCCGGGGACATCGCGGGGAGGTAAGTTAAATGTATATTTAGATGTTTATTTGTGTATTTTATTTATTGTTTATATATTGTATTCATGTATTCATGTATTGTGTTTTTTTTTTTAACAGGGCCGCGCCGGAAGAGCTAAACAGTGACTGGACATGCTGTAAAGGTGAGTTGAATATTTAGAATGTATAGAATGTTTATTTATTTGATGTTAATGTTTTGTACTAATTTTTATTTTTTGTTTGACCCATAGGTTAGTGATCTGAAGCAACATCTTAAAGGTAAGTGGTCTTAATTTATTGATTTTAGCTTAGAATTAGGGTCTGTGTATGTAGTTAGGACTGTAATTATTTTATTTTTGTTTAGAATAAGGGTCTGTGTATGTAGTTAGGATTTTTTGTATATTAGATAGATAGGGGGATGTATTTGATATAGTTAGGATTTATTTTAAATTAAATAGATTGTATGTTAGATAGATAGGGGGTATTTGATTAGGACTATATGTAATATATTATATGTAATATATTATATGTAATATATTATATGTAATGTATGTAATGTCATGTATTGTATGTAATGTATGTAATGTATTATATGTAATATATTATATGTAATGTCATATATTGTATGTAATGTATTATATGTAATATATTATATGTAATATATTATATTTAATATATTATATGTAATGTCATGTATTGTATGTAATGTATGTAATGTATTATATGTATGTATTGTATTGTGTTTATCTGTCTTTCCTTTTCAGGTGTGTAATTTTTTTATTTTCTGTAGTGGGGGGTGGGGTTGTAATGTATTTTTTTGTTTTCTGTAGTGGGGGGTGGGGTTGTAATTGTTTTTTTTTTCTGTACTGTAGGTTTTTTTGTTTTCTGTACTGTAGGTTTTTTGTTTTCTGTACTGTAGGTTTTTTGTTTTTTGTAATTAGAGTGTTGGGGAGGTTTATTAGGGGGTAGGTAGTGTAGGTAGGTAGTGTAAGTGTTCATAGATTAGTGTAGAGGGGGGTTAGTTTAGATTAAATGGTTTATTGGGGGTTATAGTGTAGTGTTTGTAGTTAGTGTCATGATGGTCCTTGAGGACCATCATGGCACTTATGTGGTTAATGTTGGGTTGTAACAGGCCCATAATGGTAATAATATACCCTTATGGGACTGATGGGGTTAAATAGAGCCTTATGGTGGTCTGTATGGACCACCCTGAGTTAATGGGTTAATTTAGGCCTTATGGTGGTCTGTATTGACCACCATGAGTTAATGGGTTAAATAGAGCCTTATGGTGGTCTGTATTGACCACCATGAGTTAATGGGTTAATTTAGGCCTTATGGTGGTCTGTATTGACCACCATGAGTTAATGGGTTAAATAGAGCCTTATGGTGGTCTGGATTGACCATCATGATGGGGACCCCCAGTATAAAGGGGGGTTAATTTTAAGTGCCGCGGCCGGGATTGGGTAATAGTGTGCCGCGGTCCCTTTAAGGAGCCGCGGCGGGGAATTTAAAAGTTTGAAATGCAGCGGGGGGCCTGATCTATGCAGATCGGGGCCCCCCCCTGCAATGGGTTTATGTGGGGACACTTCGGGGGTCCCGATGGGGACCCCCAGCATAGAGGGGGGTTAATTTTAAGTGCCGCGGCCGGGATTGGGTAATAGTGTGCCGCGGTCCCTTTAAGGAGCCGCGGCGGGGAATTTAAAAGTTTTAAATGCAGCAGGGAATTTAAAAGTTTTAAATGCAGCGGGGAATTTAAAATATTAACTCCAGGCAACTATAATTACCCCATTAACTCATGATGGTCAATCCAGACCACCATAAGGCCTAAATTAACCCATGCAGATCGGGGCCCCCCCCTGCAATGGGTTTATGTGGGGACACTTCGGGGGTCCCGATGGGGACCCCCAGCATAGAGGGGGGTTAATTTTAAGTGCCGCGGCCGGGATTGGGTAATAGTGTGCCGCGGTCCCTTTAAGGAGCCGCGGCGGGGAATTTAAAAGTTTTAAATGCAGCGGGGGGCCTGATCTATGCAGATCGGGGCCCCCCGCTGCAAGGGGTTAATGTGGGGGTGCTGCAGGGGTCCTGATAGAGACCCCTGCAGCATGGGTATGTGTATAGGGTGCAGGGGGGAGCCTCACACTGCTGTCTCGGGTTGTTCCGAGGCAGCACGTAGAGGCTTTCGGATCCCTTGCGTGGACTTTTTGTCCACGTAGGTATTCTTACGATATGCGAGACTCGTGCATAGATTTAAGGCTACGTAGCTCTCTCGGAGACTATTCTCGGCCATTTTCTCGCAGTCATATCGTAAAGCAGGCTGCGAGAGATTCGGTTCTCGCAAACAGCAGGAAAACTGCCTTTTGCGAGCACCGAGAGAACTACGAGGGAGAATTTAATAGGGCCCATGGTATTCATGAGCTGTTAGGGCAGACATTTGCAGGGATTGTTTGGAAGGATTAAGTAAATGAAAGCAGAGCTTTTAAAGCACTTGTTAATAAAACATATGTTTAGATATATAAACAAACCCTTAGGTAGTTTATTTTAATATTAAAAACAAGGAAACTTCCATATCCCTTTAAGTATCAATGCAGAAAAGGCATTTGACCAAGTTTAATTAAATTTGGTATATATGGTAGATTTTTGAAGATAATTGAAGCTATATAATTCTAAACCAATAGCCACATTACTGATTCATTTAAACATATCAGACAGTATTGATTTACAGAGAGGCACAAGATACGGGTGTCTCCTCTCTCTTCTAATTTTTATATAGAGACTAGCGACTTGCCCGTCAAAAATGACGGCATGATATAGTGTGTCTCTTCACCCCTTCTCCCTCCCCTTTGTCTCTCCTCCACTCCCTCCCCTTTGTCTCTCCCCCTCTTACTCCCCTGTGTCTCTTCCCCCCTCTGCCCCTGGTTCTCTTCCCCCCTTCTCCGTCGCCTTTGTCTCTCTCCCCTCTCCCTCCCCTGTGTCTCTAACCCTCTCTCCCTCCCCTGTGTTTCTCCCCACTCCCATCTCTTACCCCTCTCCCTCCCCTGTGTCTCCTCCCCCCCTCTTACTCCCCTGTGTCTCAGTCCCACCTGTCCCCTTCACCCCTCTCCCTCCCATGTCTCCTCCCCCTGCTCCCTCCCCTGTGTCTCCTTTCCCCCCTCTCCCTCTCCTGTGCCGTCTTTCCCCTCTCCCTTTCCCCTCTCTCCCTCCCCTGTGTCTCCTTTCTCCTCTACCTTCCCTGTGTCTCCTACCCCCTCCTCTCCCTCCCTTGTGTTTCCTTTACCCTCTCCTCTCCCTCCCTTGTGTCTCCTTTCCCCCTCCTCTCCCTCCCTTGTGTCTTCTTTCCTCCCTCATCTCCCTCCCTTGTGTCTCCTTACCCCTCGCCCTCCCCTCTATCTCTTCCCACCTCTCTGTCTCTCCCTCCCCTGTGCCTCCTTTTCCCCTCTCCCTCCCCCCTCTTCCTCCTGTGTCTCCTTTCCCCCCCTCTTCCTCCCGTGTCTCCTTTCCCCCTCTCTCCCCCCCTCTCTCTTGTTCGTTTCATTTCAAATCCATTGTGGAGGCGCATAGAGCCAAAAAGATTAGAATTGTGTCGATGTCCCAATATTTATGGACCTGACTGTATGTAGGGGTTTTAAATCATTTGGCTCTGTTTTAGAGTTCTGTGGGAACTGATACCTAGAAACTTAGGCAATGACTAGGTTTAGTAGATATAGGACAAATTAATGATGATGGCTTGCTGAAAGCCACATGATAGTAGAAGAGGCGTGTCTTTGGGCATGGGTGAAGACAATGAGTGGGGCCAAAAATGATCGAGGTAGTGCCTAGCGAAGGCTGAATTAAGACTTATGGAAAGCTGGAGGCTTGAAGCCTTGTGATGATGAGGGCCGAAATCTGTTGTGAAGGCTTGCTGAAAGCTGACCTTTGTGAAAAATGCTCCAAATCCTGTACCTGAAAGCCAAGGGATGGTGAAGAGAGGAGTGTCTTTGGGCATGTACTAAGGAAACCGATTGTCCGTAAATGATTGGGGTAGTGCCTAGTGAAAGCTGATATAGGATTGCTAATTAGTAGGATTGGCCCAAAATCCGCCAAGTGGGCTTGCGAAAGCCAAATAAGCTTGACCTTGATAATGGAAAAGGACGCTGCACAGTGGATGAGGGTCAAAATCTGTCTTTACCAGGCAGGGGAGCTACTTAGTAGAATTTGGCCAAAATCCACTGTGAAGCTTGCGAAGCCCGTAAAAGCTGTTACCTTGGACATGGACAGGGCTGCTGCACAGTGTATGTGAGCCAGAATCTGCTATGAGCTCTTGCTATAGCTGAAAGCCGTAACTTGCATAGTAGATAAGGGCCTAAATCAGCAAATTATTTTCTTCTGGAACCAATGCTCTTCAGTCAATGCCTTCACGGTCATTTGAACCACTTCTCTCCAGCGATGTGAATGCTCTCACGGACATAGAAGCAAAAGAGAAAAAACAACAAGTGACACCTTGGTGAAAAGAACACTGAGGAAGACCTCCCGGCACAGACTCAGAAATGGACTGAGGTGTGCCCAAGGAAGAGGCGGGCGAGAAAGGGTTCCACCCACAATTCCAGGTAATAACCTGGTCATAAATATATATATGACAATGTATAAATAACACTATGTAAGTGAATAATCTCCAGTGGCATACACATTTGAAAAAAAGGAGGCACAAAGTGTAGATGAGAAGAAAGTAGAAGGAATGTGGAAATATTATATGTTTGACTTGGCTTCGTAAACGAATATTTAAAAGGGATGTTTTCCACATCTGCTGGCTCTCTGGAGGCTGAGGAGGCCAATGCAGGACAGGCAGACTCGACCATAGTGGTTGCACGGGAAGGCTTGCTCTTGAGTGCTGCAGTGACACAATTTTTCCTCCATCTCCTTTTGTCCTCAAGATCAGCCCTGTGTGTTTTCTCGAAAGAGGAGACAACCTGGTGAATGGTACTTCTCCAGGCCTTGCGGTCTGAAGCTAAAGCCGTCCATCGATGATGGTTAATGTGACAGGCATCAAGGGACTGTTTCAACGAGTCCTTGTACCTCTTCTTAGGTCCTCCTCTGTCACGATTATCAGTGGTGAGCTCACCATATAGAACAATGTTTGGAAGTCGATCCCCCACCATCCTAGAGATGTGTCCTGCCCAGCGCAACTGTTTCTTCAACAGTATAGCCTCAATGCCGATGACTCCTGCCTGTTCTCAGACTTCAGTGTTGGTGACGTGGTCATTCCAGTGGATGTTGAGGATGGTGCGGAGGTAGCGTTGATGAAAGCTCTCAAGAAGCTGAATGCACCATTTGTCTTTACAAGTCTGCTGTCAATTTCCTTGTCAATCTTAGTGTCTGGGGAGATGATGCAACCCAGGTGGGTCAACTGGTGGACTGTTCTCAGTAATCTTCCTGAGGTGGGGGCTGGTGAAGAACTTCCGTCTTCTTCAAACTGACTTCTAGCACGCTGAGCTCGGTGACGCAAGATGTCAATCGCTGCAGAGCTGTTGCCATATGGGAAACAAGGGCAGCCTCGTTGGCGAAGAGTAGCTTTCAAATGAGTTGCTCCATTGTCTTGGTGTGTGCCTTTAGTCACCTCAGGTTGAACAGACTGCCATCGGTGCGGTATCGGATGTAGACCCTACCCTCATCTTCAAGGTCTGCTGTGGCCCTTTGAAGCATCATACTGAAGAATACAGTGAATAGGGTTGGTGCAAGGATACAGCCCTGCATTTTGGGAAGGGCTCCGACAGGTCATTGCTGTGTCTGACTTGGCCACGCTGGTTTTCATGTAGCTGGATGATCATGCTGAGGAACTTGGGAGGACATCCTATACGTTCCAGGATTTGCCACAGACCCTTCCTGCTCATGGTGTCGAACGCTTTGGTATGGTCGACAAACGCCACGTAAAGTCTGTTGTTCTGTTCTCTGCATTTCTCCTGGAGCTGCCTGAGAACAAAAACCATGTCAGTCGTGCTCCTGTTGGCTCTAAAGCCACACTGACCTTGGGGAGAGCAGAGTTATACATCGGTAATTGGAGCAGTCTGACTTTTCTCCCTTCTTCTTGTATAGGGTGACGATGATAGCATCACGAAGGTCCTATGGCAGTTTTCCTTGCCGCCAGCAGCAAACAAAGAGCTCATGGAGCTTAGCATGAAGTGTTGGGCTCTCATTTTTCCAGATCTCTGCTGGGATCCTATCAGCTCCTGCTGCCTTACCAGTCTTTAGTTGCTCAATAGCTTTTACAGTCTCTAGTAGAGTTGGGATTTCATCTAGTTCTGTTTTTTTTTGTAGTTGTGGAATGCAACGGAGAGCTGAGACTGAAACTACGCGGTCGGCACAGAATAGAGTCTGAAAGTGGTCAGACCACCAGTTAAGAATCAATGCTTTGTCTGTAAGGAGTTTTTGACCATGTGCAATGCTCAATGGGCTTTGGATCAGGTGCGAAGGGCTGTACACTGCCTTTAGGGCTTTATAAAAGCCCCTGTAGACGCCGACATCTGCGCAATGCTGAGTTTTTTCCGCGATGTTGGTACACCACTGGTTCTGAATCTCTAAAAGCTTTCGGCGGAAGTCGCTACACAAAAGACGGAAGGCTGCTATCTTTTTAGGGCAGGACAATTGAGGGAGATAAGCGGATCTCTTTTTCAACAGTAATTCATGGGTCTACTTGTTGTTGTCGTCAAATCAGTCTTTGTTCTTTGTGGAGAACCCTAGGACCTCTTCAGAGGTTTGCAGGTGGTTTTGAGGTGTTCCCATAGAGCATCTGAAGAGGGATCCGTAAAGCATCTGCGATCCTCACTTCAGCTGATTGGAGGTTGCAGATCTGTAACTTTTCCACTTTGGCTTAGGATTGAAGAGGAAACGAAGTTTGCGGTGCACCAGGCGGTGGTCCGCATTACATTCTGCGATGGGAATCACTCGGGTTAGTAGGACGTCTCGTAAGTCTCGCTGGCGCAACAGAATATAGTCTATAAGATGACTGTGCTTGGACAGAGGATGCTTCCATGTTGTCTACAGTCTGTCTTTCTGCTAGTGATGGTTAATTTACTGCTCCGCGCAAACCTCTAGCAGAAGGTGCCTATTGTCGTTGTAGCTTCCAAGACACTAGTTGCCCTAAGTACCCCTTCTGAATCTTTGCCTACTCTGGCATTGAAGTCACTGAGGATGATGATCTTATCATCTGCAGGGACGTTCTGTACAAGATTGCGCAGTCTAAAACTTTTCTGTATGATCTGCTTGAAGCATAAACACTGAAAATTGTAGAATACTGCTTGTTTTGTAGGAGACGCATTAAAATGATGCGGTCAGAGTGACCCTTTGGCAGATTATCAAGTTTGGAGGCGATATGGGTCCTGACCCTGAAGTCTACACCAGATAGGCGTTTCTCGGTTTCTGGCCTGCCTAACCAGTAGAGGAAGTAGCCTGGTTCCTGAAGGCTTCCTTACTCTATGAGGCGGCCTTCACTGAGGGCAGCGATGTCGATAGCCAGCCTTGATAGTTCATGGGCAATTAGAGCAGAGCGCCATTCTGGGAGACCTCTGTTTGCGGTGTCAAGTATAGTTCTGATGTTCCAACATGCAAGTTTCAGTCCAAGTACACCTTGTGAGGCAGGTGTGAGCCTTTTCTTCTTTTCTGAGTTTCAACCACATTTGAAGATGCCCGTTGACCGCGGCTAGCCAACTAGGTGAAGTGGAGACAAGCTTTCTTTAGGCCACCTTTTCTTTGCCCTTCTCCATGTAGAGATTATGCATAGAAGAGGTTAAGCTACGCACCATTCCCAACTAGTATAATTATAATCACTCTTTTAGAATAAATGAAAATCTGAAAGAGGAATTATCCCTTTATAGCGGCATCAGAGAGTAAATCCAAATGCTATTAAGTTATTCTCATGCGCAAAAAATGGTGATATGTTGAATGATGGGGCTGATTGCTTTTATAATTATACTATATTCAAATAATTGGTTAATTAAGATTCCACTTATATAGTATTGATACTTGCAAATCATATAATTAATAATTATTATTATTAGGTTTTTCTTTATATATAAACTAGCTATTTGCCAGTCCAAAATGACAGGAATAAAATATTCTTGAAATTAAAGAACAAAGCTTCTGATTTCTTAGCTGTATCAGGTTTGACCACTAGAGGGAGTAGATATTTTTCCATAGAACTCCATAACTCAATTGGTACAGTGCCCTGTGTTTGTTTGGGTCTTTCAGTCGTGTCTGACTCTCTGTGATCTCATTGATCGTAACAAACCATGCTGATCCACTTGATATTCATGGGAGACATACTGGAGGTAGGTTCCTTCTCCAGTGGGCCACAGCATACAGCTCCTGGTATTCCTAAATGGTCTCCCACCAGGCCCAACCCTGTATGGCTTCAGGGTGGTGTGACCTCTTGGTTCCTTGACTGGAATCAAACCCCCAGGTGAAAGCACCAATTCCTAACCACTGGACCATCAGGCAACCCTCAAAGTGCCCTGACTAATCTTAATTAGTTAGTAATAAGGATGTGCTGACTTAAAGGGGCATGGAACACAACTTTTTCTTTTTCAAGCATTTAAAATAGTACAGTTTGAAAAAAACTCTGTAATAAATGCTGTTGCACATTATCAAACATCCTCTTTCTGACTCAACAAATAAAAAAAATCCTTTCCATGTTCCTTTAATTTGAAAAGCAGTGTACATAGACATTAAAAAACATTTTAACCATTGCTACATTCATTTCTTACGCACATAACATTTTTTGTAATGTTTATCACATGATCATTGTTCATCAAGGAGAGAGATGGTGGAAGAATATGAGATGGAGGGACCGAGAGAGAGGAAGGGAGAGAAAGAGGGATAGAGGCCAGAGGAGGTATGACAGAGATAAAGAAAAGAAAGGGATGACAGAGAGAGGTGTGAAGGAGAGAGAAGGGTGTGAGAGAAGATTTGATAGGAAGAGAGAGACATGTGAGGGGCAGCTAGAGAGGTGAGAGGGAGGCAAAGGGATTGAAGACGGAGGCAGTTTAAAATAAAAAAAGGTATCATTTTGTTAGATCTTTAGTTGCCTGATTTATCTTCATGCAGAGCTCCTCCTATCAGTGTCCATCGGACAAGGAAGACAGGGGAAGGAGAAAAGAGAAAGAGAAGGAGGGAAGAGAAGGGCAATAGGTGAGATAGAAGAAAAGAAGAGAGGGTAGGAGGGAAGACTGAGGGAGAAGCAAGATAGAGAAATAAGGAAATAAAAGGAAAAAGAAGGCGGGAAGGAGGGAAGAAAGAAGGAAGGGAGAGAAGGAAGAGAGGGGGAACCAGGAACAGTGGAATAAAAGGAAAAATAAATGGAGAGGAGAAAGGGAAGGGGAAGAGAAAGAAAAGAGTGACGGAAGGAGGGAGGGAGAGAATGACAGGGGAAAAGGAGTGGAGAGATAACTTATCTTCCATCTGGCCAAGATGCACCACCACGTCCTCCAGTCACAAGATGGTACTCACAAGTATACAAATTAGAAGGCACCATCCCAAAATAAAAAAAATGGAAAAAAAGAGGGTGTCCAGTCTAAAACTAGAAAATAGCCTTACACAATGCTCAGAGACCTGACTGTCTGGTTCAATGGTGGACACTGACTACCCTACTGGACACACCAGATGTCCACATTGGTAAAAACACATACAAGACACAAGCCATGAATGTCTCTTTCTCCTGAAATCTAGTAAAAAACATCTGGAAAACAACCATCAAAATATCACGTGCATTATATCACATGCATTATATCTACCACTTTTGGGGGTAAAGTACCCTTATATTGTAAGTTTGCGAGTTTTCAATTGTGTGTCCGTGTTTTGGGAACAAACTCTATGTACATTTGATTATATGCTGAAAAACAGGGCCCTCCATTGTTTATAAGGTGTTAAGTTTGTTTTTTGCCATGTACTAAACCCCTGTACAGCGCTATGGAAAATGTTGGGGCAATATAAATAAAGATAATAATAATAATAATAATAATAATAATAAAGTACCACTTTTAAGGGAAACCCCCTCTTCTTCCCCCTAGCCTACAATAGTTTCTCTTTTGAAGTAACAGTGCCACATTTAAGAACAAATGCCTTTGTTCTCTGAATATTCTGCTTTCTCCAAGATTTCAGGAGGAAGTGTGTGTGTTCTGCAGTGTATATGTGTGTATTTACATATTAAAAGACCAATGTAGTTCAAGAAAAAAGCCACTTGTTTGTCATGCAGGTACCAAACTAACAACATTAGCAGCTATGTAAGCCATGGGCATAACATATTTTGGGGGAAATTATTATTTTTTTAAGACTGTTTATGAGTATAGGAATACATTTTGTGTTTGTTACATCACTTCCTCGGTTTAATTAGGAGGGTGTGGAGAGAAGGGTGGGGAAAGAGGGAACAAAGAGCCTTTGTTAAGATAATTAAATAAGATTGAAATTGACACCACACCCCATCCCATAACTGGCACAGAAGTAGACCCATTGCTTTGGGAAATGCAACCATAACATTCCAGAAATGAAACACCCATCTCACACACACAACTTCCACCAACATATCATGAATGTCACCAGGGTCATCAAATTGTATTTTTCAAATTAACTGCCATCTGTATTACTTTTTCCTGCTTAGTTAGGCTCTCTTTTTCTTCTTTTTTTTTTGCAATGTTCAGTCATTTCCAACTCTCCATGACCTCATGGTCCATAACGCATCAGGCACATGGGTTGCTAGTTCCTTCTCCAATGGGCCACAGCATACAGCTATTGGTATTCCTAGGTGGTTTCCCATCCAAGTATTGATCAGGACCATCCCTGCATGGCTTCAGGGTGCTGTGAGCTCTTGGTTCCCTGACTGGAATCAAACCCAGGTTGTAGAGGCAAATGCACCGAATCTTAACAACTGGACCACTAGGGAACTCAGTTATGCTCTTAGTTATTTAGGCTAAACATTTTAAAATATTTTTTATTTAGCTGTGCTGTGGTCCTTTAAGTGTTTATACCTTAAAACCTGCTCAGCATACAAACAGAGAGTAAATAATAATAAAATCTTGCCCTGCATCACTGAGTGGGTCACTACAGGATATCACTGCTTGGCTTTTTTTCAAGCTACTTTTACTGAATTATAGTAAAACTAGGAAATTGCCTGTCAAAAATGATGGGAGTAAAATAGTAAGCCTGGCAATGTTGTTTAGCACAAAATGTGAGGCTATGGGCCCTGTGAGCACTTTTTACGTCCTTAGGCCTTGTTTTCGTCGTTTTGCGTTTTTTCTGCAGACATTTTTTATCTTGCTGTTCGTGAAAAAATGCCAAATATGCCTTAAAAAAACTTGCAACCTCACTCTCCCCCTGTGAGTTAAAGTGGGATGTTTGCGAGCCACATAGTGCATGTAAGGGATTTGCGCGCTCATTGCAGCCTACGTGGTCGACAACTTGCCTCGCAGTTGCAGCCCCCGCGTTGAGAGCCTTTGCTGCTCATTAAGTGTCTCGCAATGAGCGGATTTGGATTTTTGCGATTTTTGCAAGGCGAGCAATGCATGTACGGGTTTCAGTCCTAATCGTACGGGTTGTAAGTCCCGTTTGCGCTGCTGGCGATAAGCGCCTGACGCACTTATCGTGAGCCCTGCAATGAGCGCCTTTGGCGCTCATTACAGCCTAGGTCCCGCGTGCCTCAACCGCTCGCCTCACTTTGCAAGGCTTGCAGTGCAATGAGTGCCTTTGGCGCTCATTGCAGCCTAAGTCCCCCGTGGTAGACGGCTCACCTTGCTTCGCGAGGCTTGCAGAAATGCGACTAACATTGAAAACGATATTGCATCTGTATTCATGAATGTGCGTCAGTCTTTGGTCGCCCAAAATATTGGGTGCTATAAAACAGCAACTGAAACAGAAAAATTATTTTTGCCATTCAAAGTCATATGAACATAATAGAAGCAGACAAATAGGAGGAAATATGGTTCCCAATAAAGGAGAATGGCATATAAGTAAAGGACCACTGTAGTGAATTTACAAGAAAAGCTTATATATTGTTTGCTGTGCATAGTTTGCAGTTTAAAATATGTAAAAGTTATCATTTAAACTGTTCGTTTTTCAGTCAAGTAGAGCTGTATATCTCCTGCAACCTGTGTCTATCAGGGGCGTTACCTGCTCTGCCTTTGTGCTGGAATATCATGGCGCTTGGAAGCAGGCTGGGCTGGTGTCACAGGCCCTGCCCCATGACATAATTTGCTCACTGCCTACACAGAGGTAACAGCTCAATTGTAGCATGCTTGCAGCTGTACCATAGGCCCGACCCAGTTGTGCATCAACACTCATAGCCCCGCCCCCTTTACAGAGCATGCTCAGTCTGAAGCAGAAGCTACACTGGTCAGACTTTATTTTTAGCCCAGCACACAAAAAGAGCTGGCCACGCCCGTGATAGACACAGGTAGGAGGAGATACACAGCTCTGCTTGAGGAGAAAACAGATTAAAAGCAAGTGTTTTATTTATTTTAAACTGAATACTGTTAATAACCTAACCACAACAAACAAACCTATGAGCTCTACTTGTAAATACACCACAGTGGTCCTTTAAAGGTTGAATTTTTAAAACTTAAACATGGGACTACTTAAACCTTTCAAGGAACACTTTAGTTTGGGAAAATCTTCACATTTAAGTAACTAGCAAAAGGCATACAGTCTTTAGATAAAATATTATTTTTTAACAGACTCCGCTTGTAACTGTGAGTTTTCATACTGGACTTTTTGTTGACATGGAGTTTGTGGGAGATTATGTGAGTTAAAGTGCCATACCCTTTACTGTTATGTCCCCGCAAGCGCAGTGACATGCAGCGGCCAGCAGGTGACGCGCCAAGACTTTGTTAAATTTGTTCTTAGGGTTAGAGTTTAGGGTTTTATAATTAGGGTTTAGGTTTAGAGTTAGAGCTAGCCTTAGAGTTTAGGGATAAAGTTTAGGGTTAGAGTTTAGGGCTAGAGTTGGGGTTAGAGTTAGGGTTAGAGTCAAAATTTAAGGTTAGACTCAGGATAGTGACATACTTTACTATGTATATATATATATATATATATATATATATATATATATATATATATATATATATGTGTGTGACTACCCACAGTTGGGGGGCCACATACAGGGGGAATCATAATTATGATCAGGGACATAGCAGTCCAGATACAGTCCATATAGCAATTTGTACAGTCCAGATAGACATTGGAGGTGCCACGTTTGCCCTGAATGGTACTCCTTGTGCCACGCACCCCATGCTCTCCTGGGCCAAGGTTGGTTGAACTAACCCCAAGAGACCCCAGTAGCCCCTGGACATGACAGTAAAGCTTATCATCTGTCACTACCCTAACTATAACCTTAAGAACAAACTCAACAAATTCTTGGTGTGCCACCTAATGGCCACTGCGCTGGTGGGGACATAACTGGAAGGATCCCCATTTAATTATATATTAAGTCCAACAATATTGTTGGCAAACTTTCAACAGAAATGAAGAAATCTTATCATTATTGAAGATCCATGTAGTTAATCCTATTATTATATTATTATTATATTATTATTTGTATTATTGTATTATATATAATTTTCTTACAGTTTTTAGGCCATAATCCAGTGAAAAACACACACTGTAAACATGACACTTCAGAGATCCTTTAATATTTTCAGTGGAATTGCTGAATTGCTCAAATAATAATATATTGTATTAAATAAAAGAGTTGTAGAGGAGATATTACATACACAGGCCCACACACACTGAGTAATGTCTATACCAGAGCCCCCCACACTCCCCAGGCCAGCTGTACAAAATGGCGGCTGGTCAAGTGACATCACAAGCACTGAGGAAAGAGGAGGATGTCTGGGATGAGGCCCCGCCCAGCGGAAGTGACGTCACCAGAGGGAAGCTGCTCCCGCTGGAGGAAAAGAAAGATGTCGGCAGCGGTGGAAGATCGGGTAGAGGATGGCGGCTCGGGGTGCCTGGGATCCTCCTGCAATCAGAGGCCCGGTTCGGCCTCTCCGACCCCGGATCAGCAGCACCAGAGCAACACCCTGCTGGAGCTACCGATAGTGGCCATAGAGAACATCCTCAACTTGATGAACTACGATGAGATCAGCCAACTCCGGCTGGTGAGATGTCAACAGGGGCTGGGGCATCTGCAAGGGGGTTTCACACGCGCACAGCAGCTCAGGGGTTAATAAGATGTATGAATGGGGCAGGTTATAGTACCTCTAAGGGGGATTAGGGCTTCACAGCAGCTCATGGGTTAATAAGGATTATGAGGGGGGCTAGTTTGGAGCATCCAGGGTGCTGGGGCAGTTTATAGTACCTATAAGGGGGATTAGGGCTTCACAGCAGCTCAGGGGTTAATAAGGTGTATGGATGGGGCAGGTTGGAGCATTTTAGGATTAATAAGGTGTACCATTGGAGCAGGTTACAGCATCCAATAAGGAGGGGGTCTGGGGAGATTACACCCCAGGAGGGCATTAGTGCTTCACACAAGAACAGCAGCTTAGGGTTAATAAGGTGTAGAGCATCCAGTGGCAGCACGGTACAGCATCCAGCAGTGTACAGCATCCAGGGGCAGCAGGGTACATCATCCAGGGGCAGCAGGGTACAGCATCCAGGGGCAGCAGGGGGCAGCAGGGTACAGCATCCAGGGGGCAGCGGGGTACATCATCCAGGGGGCAGCGGGGTACATCATCCAGGGGGCAGCGGGGTACATCATCCAGGGGGCAGCGGGGTACATCATCCAGGGGGCAGCGGGGTACATCATCCAGGGGGCAGCGGGGTACATCATCCAGGGGGCAGCGGGGTACAGCATCCAGGGGGCAGCGGGGTACAGCATCCAGGGGGCAGCGGGGTACAGCATCCAGGGGGCAGCGGGGTACAGCATCCAGGGGGCAGCGGGGTACAGCATCCAGGGGGCAGCGGGGTACAGCATCCAGGGGGCAGCGGGGTACAGCATCCAGGGGGCAGCGGGGTACAGCATCCAGGGGGCAGCAGGGTACAGCATCCAGGGGCAGCAGGGCACAGCATGAGGGGGTATTAGTGCTTCACATAAGTGGTATATCTCAGATGAGCTGCACTTATTGGGCATCTAGAAGGAGAGGTTAAATTACCACCAAACGTCACATAAATATGGCATGTCAGGGGTTAATGAGGTGAAGGAATTGCAGCAAGGCAGCGCTGTCTTACAGCCATTTATAGTCACAGTGTAATTATGTTTTAGTGTTGTCCGTGTGATGTGCAGCCCCTGCGTCCAGGGGGAGAGTTTAAGTTGCTACCGGGGTTCACACAGGCTCAGTATCCAGGGGGTAACAAGATGATGATATTTATAGGGTCAGAGACTACGGGCTGGATATGGAGCACGCAGGAGGATGATTAAACTGCAACATACTCCAATCCTCCGTCATTTATATAGCGACAAAATACAGGTATTTAGTATAGTCTGTGGGTTATGTGAAGTTCTAGCGCCTTTATTTATAGGGCGAGTGTTTATGGGTACGATGTGCAGCATCAGGGTTATTAAACTGCAATCCGATTACTCGGGGTTAAAGAGGTGACATAGTGTTGTCATATAACCACATAAGCAGTGGCTAATGAGGTGAAGGGCTAGTAGCCAAGCAATGATATCCTGTAGTGACCCAGCCAGTGTTGCAGGGTAAGATGTTATTATTTATCCTCTAGTCTAAATGTCTGATGTGCAGCCTCAGCATACCTGGGGGGGTTAAATTCCTACAAGGAGTTAATGATGAAGGGATTCTAGGGGGGGGGGGGGTCTTTGGGTATGGTGTGCAGGCCCAGCATCCCCAGGTTAATTTGCCATAGGAATTAACACGGACAGGACACCTTCAGGGTTACTGAGGTGAAGGGATTACACCAATCCAGGCCATAGGGGCTCGTGCAGGCAGGGTAGCTCTGGGACAATGGATTATTGCACGTTAGTGCTATCCTACAGCCAGTTACGTAGTGTTATAGTATCAGTATATATAATATTGTCTCTATATATTGTATGCAGCATCCATAGAGAGAGATCAGACACATATAAGGTAACACTTCGCATTCACAGACAGGTTATCTTCTGGGGTTAATGAGCTAAAGTTATAGCAGCAAGACAATCCGACCCTGTAGGTACCGTCAGTGATATAGGGTATTATTGTCATTATATATTGATTTTGTCTCTGGGTATGATATGCATCAATGGGGAACGCTCAGATGTGCGGTTAATATAGGTGATACAGCAAGGCAATACTAGTCATATATTTACGGTGATGTAGTCTGGGTATGATGTGCAGGATTATATAAACCATCCTATCTAATTCTTATTGTGAGCAGATACTGCAGTGTGATTATTGTGACAACAGTATATAAATCAATATATATGGGAACGTAACTCCTAGGGTGATTCGGATGGCTATGACCTACCCAACATGGACTAGTACAGCTTCTAAGGCAGTCTATGTTGTGCATTATATCAGAATTGTTAACCCTTTCACTATCATTAGGGCCTGCAGTGCAATACTGGGCCCTCTGCCTGGACAATTCCTGATAGTCTGTGCTACTTAATGTATCTTGAGGATAAAGGGCCACAGTCTCTTAAAAATGTATTTCTGGTTCTACATTTTTTTTTTTTCTCTTTATTTTGCATAAATCCATATGTAGTCACCATTTAATGGCTGGGTGGATCCCTACTAATATCGCTGGCTCATTAGTTTTATATAAATTCGTCATTGCTGGTGGAGACTTGTGAATCAGTGTAATATCTGCTTTATGGGGCATTTTAAGAAAATCACTGGAAAAATGTTTTCTATGCTCCTACATGTTTGTTGGTTGAGATGGTTACTGTAAATTGCCACTAAACAATACAAATCAATAGGTTAACCCTCACGCTACAAGCAGACTGGGCGCCCACAATGGACTCCTCCATGACACAAGCAGAGTCTGATACATTGCAGATGTAACGTGGCTTGTTATATACTTTATAAACATGCCACGTATATTCCAAACTGCAGTGGTCCTATATGATGTCTTATGACCCCACCGAGACTTAAGATGATGATACTGGGTTAATCTTCAATAGCTAAAAACATTAAAGGGACATGTAACACCAATGGTGCTCTGGTGCATTTATCAAAGCATACTTTAAAGATTAGAAAGATCTGTTTTAAAGTTTAATGAAAGTAACAGGAAATGCAAAGAGCATGTTTAAGTAGATGGCTGACATAGGGCAACCATCAAAAGCCGTTTGAATAGGTTTTGTGCTCTGAGACCTTATTTTGCAAAAACAAAACGCACCGTGACCAACTTTTTAATGTAACATAGAAAAATAACTGTCCATGTCCCTTTAACATCAGTATAGGTTCCCTGTTAGGTACGTGTTTTTTTTTTTTACCTTGGAATTGGCCGTGACACACAGCGATTAATAAAACATGGGTCTGGTCATATACTGAAAGTCATTTGTGTGATTAATGTGGCAAGGCAAGTAATAAGTGAGGGGCCGGAGCTGGTGGCGAGATAACTGGGCACTGACCAATTTGTATCATGATGACCATTAAATACTGAGGTTTGTGATGCAAAATAGAGGTATAATACCAAGTACGTGATTGTTACTGATCCCATTACTAGGTTTTTGTTCCATTGGAAATCCATTTCCCATTAGCATTTCCAGCACAGAGGGATACATTGCTCTTTGTCTGAAATGACACAGGGCTGCTCTGTATATCTTGTCTAATACAAGACCATATCTATATTCCTGCAGCCATGCGGCACTATGTACATTAAGTTTGCACAACCTGTGTATGTTAAACTGACATTTACTTGTTGGTTTTTGTGTATTTGACTTGTCTTGCTTTATTTTATATATATATATATATATATATATATATATATATATATATATATATATATATATATATATATATATATATAATTTGCCCACCATAAATGAAACTACCTCCTCATAAAATCTACTACACAAGCTAGGAACTGGCCCGTGTTGATGAGACAGTAACCTTGAAACAGCTGTACGTGGGTGTGATTCCTAGCTTGTGTATAATCCATACCGAGCTTTACAAAATAGCTGTGTAATAAAGCAGGCATATGTTTCAAGGAAGCCATATTTAAAATGGTTATGGATTGCAAGAGTGAAGTCTTTGTGGGCGCATTTGAATGTCCCTGCCCAGGCTCACAGGAAGCAGTGTAATAACTGTATTTCTCTGAATTCTGAGTTGGAAATACGTTTAAGTTGTTAGACATTCAAATGTGATCACTAATTTACTATATATATATATATATATATATAATTTTACTGACAAAGAACTTATTTAATAAGGTCTAGAGCAGTGCATTACATTTCTTTTATAATGTGTAAAAGTAAGATGAGATGTGTTCTTCCCACCCATTGTTCAGTTCTTGAAAAATGTACATAGATGGTAATGTCTACTGAGGTCATTAATCAAATTAGTTCTCCATCTTGTTCTAAGGAAAGTCCAATCCATTCGTGACCAGTAAGTTTAAGAAAGTACACATACAGAAGCACAAAACACTTTAATGTGGAATGGTCAACTTGTTTGATCAATGACCTCCGCAAACATTTTGTCATTTGCTTGCACTTTTTATGGTCAGTATGGCTGTTAGGAAAAGACAAACCTTTACTGTTGCTTGCCTGCTACAATTTGACCCTATTTACTGGAGGCTTACTTTTTTTCCGAACCTGATTTCTGAATGGGGAAAGGCTTTGGCTGATGATATGATCTTTATTAAAAGAAGCCTGCCACAATGTTGTGGAAGTACAGCTAACAATTGCATGACACGTTCAGGTGACAAAGCAATGGATGTGTACAGTAAATTATAAACAACCTTTGAAAAACATCTATTTTACTTTTAAAAAACTTCTTTTTTTTTTTTTACTATTTTTTTCTTTTGTTTTCCTTATCTAGTTAAAAAAAAAAAAGAAAATGCAGTAAATATTTATCTCCAGTTGTCCCTTAACAAGGAAGAAATACATTCTACAATTCCTAATTTGGTCACCAGGCCCCTATGCAATTTTCAAGGGGATCTTGGTTGATAACATTTTGGAGCCGCTGCATTAAATTGCTGCTGTGTAGTTCCCATATTTACATAGTTGCGGTTACACAAGTAAACCAAATGCTCAGAAGCATTTTTGGAGAAAATATAATTTTAGCAGACATTAATGTTTCAAGGCTGACAATACAGTTATGTTTCCTGTCCAGTGCATGAGGGGGTGGATGCAGGGCAAAACTCATACAAGATCTGTATTTACTTCTGTTTAAAACATCCTCTCAAATAGCACACTTGACAATCTAACTCAATGGCAGAGTGAAGCCCCATAGTATAACTCTCAAGCTAGACAGACTTGCACTATAAGATGGAATCGCCCATAAATGTAAGATTTTCTCCAAAAAGCCCGTTTTAGATATCTTCTAATGCTATTTTGTTACATTTTTAACAAGCATGTGAAGATTTTCCCAAATAACAATGATCCTTTAACTTCTCCAAAAAGCTGTAAATGTTGCTAATCAAATGAAGGTTTTCCTGAACTGCAGTAATCCTTTAGGCTGGTTATATACAGCCGTATATTAAAATGTTAGCGTTCCTGCAATGCCAATAAGATTTATGGGAGTGTTCAGAGCAAACCCGTCAACAAGTTCATTCTCCAAGGGCAGCAAAACAGAAATGTAATAACTTCAAGAAACAATATCATAAATGCACTCAAATACTGCTCACAAGCAAAGAATAAAACAAGAGGGTTTCCAAATTTGCAAGGTTCACACTTCGCACGTTATAGCTCTGTAAGTTACTATATTGTATGTCAAAGATGTGTAAGGAAACTAAATACAGTAGTCTCTCGTTATCCGGCACCCATGGGGCTTGGTAGATGCCGGATAAATGTAGTTTCTGGTTGCTTGAGAGTTACTATTAAAAGGCCTAGATTAGCTGCACATAGGATGCTCTGCTAGGTATATTTGTCAGTTAGGGCTGTTCTAGCAGCAGCAGCTTTCACTCCTCACACACAGGTACGTTCGGCTGGATTGTGTGGTGCTGACCCCGGGGAATGTAACCCCAACACTGCCCTGGCCCGGTCACTCATGCCCGGGGAATATAACCCCAACACTGCCCTGGCCCGGTCACTCATGCCCGGGGAATATAACCCCAACACTGCCCTGGCCCGGTCACTCATGCCCGGGGAATATAACCCCAACACTGCCCTGGCCCGGTCACTCATGCCCGGGGAATGTAACCCCAACACTGCCCTGGCCCGGTCACTCATGCCCGGGGAATATAACCCCAACACTGCCCGGGCTCAGTCACTCATGCCCGGGGAATGTAACGCCAACACTGCCCATGCCCGGGGAATGTAACCCCAACACTGCCCTGGCCCGGTCACTCATGGCCGGGGAATGTAACCCCAACACTGCCCTGGCCCGGTCACTCATGGCCGGGGAATGTAACCCCAACACTGCCCTGGCCCGGTCACTCATGGCCGGGGAATGTAACCCCAACACTGCCCTGGCCCGGTCAATCATGGCCGGGGAATGTAACCCCAACACTGCCCTGGCCCGGTCACTCATGGCCGGGGAATGTAACCCCAACACTGCCCTGGCCCGGTCACTCATGGCCGGGGAATGTAACCCCAACACTGCCCTGGCCCGGTCACTCATGGCCGGGGAATGTAACGCCAACACTGCCCATGCCCGGGGAATGTAACCCCAACACTGCCCTGACTCAGTCACTCATGCCCGGGGAATGTAACCCCAACACTGCCCTGACTCAGTCACTCATGCCCGGGGAATGTAACCCCAACACTGCCCTGACTCAGTCACTCATGCCCGGGGTATGTAACCCCAACACTTCCCTGGCTCGGTCACTCATGCCTTGGGTATGTAATACCAACACTGCACTGGCTCGGTCACTCCTGTCCGGGGAATGTAACCCCAACACTGCCCATGCCCGGTCACTCATGCCCGGGGAATGTAACGCCAACACTGCCCATGCCCGGTCACTCATGCCCGGGGAATGTAACGCCAACACTGCCCATGCCCGGTCACTCATGCCCGGGGAATGTAACGCCAACACTGCCCATGCCCGGTCACTCATGCCCGGGGAATGTAACGCCAACACTGCCCATGCCCGGTCACTCATGCCCGGGGAATGTAACGCCAACACTGCCCATGCCCGGTCACTCATGCCCGGGGAATGTAACGCCAACACTGCCCATGCCCGGTCACTCATGCCCGGGGAATGTAACGCCAACACTGCCCATGCCCGGTCACTCATGGCCGGGGAATGTAACGCCAACACTGCCCATGCCCGGTCACTCATGGCCGGGGAATGTAACGCCAACACTGCCCATGCCCGGTCACTCATGGCCGGGGAATGTAACGCCAACACTGCCCATGCCCGGTCACTCATGGCCGGGGAATGTAACCCCAACACTGCCCATGCCCGGTCACTCATGGCCGGGGAATGTAACGCCAACACTGCCCATGCCCGGTCACTCATGCCCGGGGAATGTAACGCCAACACTGCCCATGCCCGGTCACTCATGCCCGGGGAATGTAACGCCAACACTGCCCATGCCCGGTCACTCATGCCCGGGGAATGTAACGCCAACACTGCCCATGCCCGGTCACTCATGCCCGGGGAATGTAACGCCAACACTGCCCATGCCCGGTCACTCATGCCCGGGGAATGTAACGCCAACACTGCCCATGCCCGGTCACTCATGGCCGGGGAATGTAACGCCAACACTGCCCATGCCCGGTCACTCGTGGCCGGGGAATGTAACGCCAACACTGCCCATGCCCGGTCACTCGTGGCCGGGGAATGTAACGCCAACACTGCCCATGCCCGGTCACTCATGCCCGGGGGAATGTAACCCCAACACTGCCCATGCCCGGTCACTCATGCCCGGGGGAATGTAACCCCAACACTGCACTGGCTCAGTCACTCATGCCCGGGGGAATGTAACCTCAACACTGCACTGGCTCAGTCACTCATGCCCGGGGGAATGTAACCTCAACACTGCACTGGCTCAGTCACTCATGCCCGGGGGAATGTAACCTCAACACTGCCCATGCCCGGTCACTCATGCCTGTCTGCTTCCAGGTAAAACTGAATTGCAGAGATGTACAGTGGATTAGATCTAGGTGCCTGTAGCATTTTGTGGCATCACATCCTGGCATTTGTTGAGCCTGTACATTTTTATTTAAAGTATAGTATTCAATTATTTTTCTGGTTAACTGAGAGTCTACTGTATAGAAAGGGAAACTGACGTTTTATCCAAAGTATTTACGTTCTTAAAAGCCCCGTTCTGATATATTAGGCTATTTTGGAAACTGAGATTGGCTCATTGCCATTTCGTGAAGTTTCATTTGCATTTTTAAACTGCAGATAAGTTTTAGCTTATCTGCCCTTCAAGCATGGAAGATTCAGTCAAGATATAGGAAGGAAGTCTTTATAAGGCATCAATGGACATGGCCAAGACTTCATATACTTGTAGTCGGTTCATTACCGGTTGTTTTTGTCTTAACATTGTAAAATAATTTAGTCTTATGAACTCTAGCTCCTTATATTGGCACATAGAAGACATCGGGCCATAGCGCATTGTGCACATACTGCGGTTATTCCTAAATTGCGTCTTGATGGTTTTGCATTTTGGTGAACGAACCCTGGTTGGTTGGTGGATAGAAGTTGGAGGTGGACTACCGAGGAAATGAATAGATACTAAAGAGCTGCTCAAAATAATATTCAACACTTTAAGAACTGTTTTTACTGCCTAAAGTCTCAAACAAATAGTCCCTGTATGAGTCTGCCCATTGCCGTGTATGCAGACAGAGTGGATGTCCAGTGTAGTGTTGTAGCCTATCAGGGACCATGCCCCAACAGCATGTTTCAAGAGATGGTCACTGATTGGTTAGTATGAGACCCAGCACAGTCAGTACTACATAATCTGTGTCTTTGTGAGCTGCAGAGGGCAGACCTAAGCAGCTAATATTTGTATGATTTTAGGCAGCAAAGACCGAGCTTATAAGCACTTCTTAATAAAATAAATACATGCAGAGATATTATATACCTAGTAAAATCCAGGAACCTTCCATATCCCTTTTTAATGTTTTTTTCTGTGCCCATTTAAAAAGACAAAACTACATTTAGTATGAATGGCAAGATGGCGTATACATTTTTCTTAATTCGTATAAAATAAAAAAAAGTACAAAATAAGTTTACAGGACTCTTGTAGTCATCCAAAAATAATACCTGAACCGCGCAGTTCAATTACAAATTGCTAAAAATCAGCAGTGTCTGAGTAGGAGGGACACAAATGGTTAAAGCTGCGCAGATCCCATACTTGATCTCTGCACCGCATCGGCGCGGGTCCCCACCAGTGGGCTTTGTTGTTATTGCTGCTAAGGAATTCCCATAGAAGCAACCTCCGAGGGGTGACGGCTTGAGGGAATATTGCTGTGCGGGTTTTAATAAAACCCAAAATAGAAAAGCCGCCGGCAAGAGGTGAACATACAAATAACGTTAAATATGTGAAAAATGTCAGAGGATTAATCTTAAGTGATGCCGAAAGTATTGGAATATTTCAGCTTCTTAGTACTTTAAGCAGCAGGAAAGCTGCAGGCAGGTGTTTGTGTCCAGTATTTCCTAATGTAAACTGTGTGTAGGTAGCATGGGCATCCTCTGCTGAGGTCATTAATCAATCTAGTGCTTTAAACACCCTACTCCCTTTTAAGGGGGAGTGTTCTGCTTCTATAAGTGTGCTTCGACTGGTCATCTAAACTTGGCAAATGTGCAGCTCAATCTCTTAAAGAAGGTTATCAATCATGCAGGATTGGTTCTTTGTATTCAAAATCGGGGTGGGGGGGGTGGGTGGAGAAGTTCTTCCTGTTTACACTTTTTAAAATTAGTCTTTTTTTTTTTTTTAAATATTATTATTATTATTATTATATAAAATACATATTACATTTTGGTCGGCTGTAAAATACTCCAGTGGAATAAGATAATTTTAAAGGGACTCTGTCACTCTTAACAAGAAGTTGACATTATTTTAAAGTTCATTAGAAACTTGCTAAATGTTGTACTAGCAGTTTTTTTCTACAGCAAACTTTCTGAAATACTTAGAATTGATTTTGCGCTTTCCGTTTGATAATGTGTGGCTCACTATTGTGTGGCTCAGAGTGCTTGATGAGGGTGGGAGAGCGGTCTAGCTGCTGGGTAACATTGGAAGTCTTTATTTTGGCCACTGCCGTCTTTATTTTGGCCACTGCCGTCTTTATTTTGGCCACTGCCGTCTTTATTTTGGCCACTGCCGTCTTTATTTTGGCCACTGCCGTCTTTATTTTGGCCACTGCCGTCTTTATTTTGGCCACTGCCGTCTTTATTTTGGCCACTCCCGTCTTTAATTCTAAATTACTGTGTGAGCGGCTCATTTGCATGTAAATACAGCAACATCGGCATAGAAGTTCTCAGGATTGATTCTCTTTAGAAAAAAATGATACCATAACATATAGCCTGATATTCATGCTCTTTAAGAATAACCTCGAACAGCTTGATTTTGTTGCGACAGAGTCCCTTTAAGGGCTACCAGAGTGATCATGTCCTGGACGTGACATCCCAACGTCTGCTTAGTATATAACTGGCTTTCAGGTATGTTAAAGATGAAGTGTTTTGTATGTAACATAGAACAGGGGTTTATTCTTGTACAATGAGATCATTTTGTCTGCTTGATGTAAATGTGAAAGGTAATCAAATTCTCCTTGGAGTGTCTGCGGGAATGATGGATTACTATCTACATACAGAGCGGCGCAGCATGCGACGCGCTGCGATTAGAGGAGATATGTCTGAAATATGATTGGGAAAACATTGGTTCATTATCAAGTCATGTTCTTCATAAGAATGTACTAAGTTTTACATTAAATACAGTGTGTGTATATCTCTATCCCACCATAAAGTGGTAAACAACCTCCTCATAAAATCTAATACACAGGCTAAGAACCGGCCCCACGCTGATGAAGCCGTAAGCTTGAAACCGCTGTACAGGGGTAGGATTCCCGACTTGTGCATAATCCATCCTGGGTTATGTAATATAGCAGACACTAGAATATTGCCCGTCAAAAAATTACGTCAATGAAATTGTAAGTGAGCTAAGGGTGTTTGGTGTATATGATGTAGCATCGTTCGTTTTCTATGACATGCGACTTTTTCGGAATATCCGTAGCTGTTTGGTGTTTTGCGTGTTTAGGGACCTTTAGCCTCGTTTTCGTTTTGTTCGGCGGCCATTTTTTCTTAGGTGGTTTTCGGGTCTCTAAACTCTGAAATTTGTGGTTAAATGGAGGTGTAACTTGACTTGCAGAGGTCCTCGGTGCCCCCTTGCTGTGAGTAACCTTTTAATGTGTTTGTTGTTTGTATTTGTTGTGTTTGTAATGTTTTTGGGGTTGCCCAGGTTGCGTCCTTGTTTTCTAATCTCGTAGGTGTTTTTCGGCAAATGCGTAGGTGTTTGGTGGTGTTTTGCGTCTTTAGACTTTTTTGGCGGCCATTTTTTGTTGTCGTAACGTGTCTCGTATTTTGTTTGCGTTACGACGTAAAGTTTGCAAGGGTCGCAGTTGTAAATTTTGTGAGGGTCGCAGTTGCTGGCAAGGAGCGCCTTTGGCGCTCCTTGCCAGCAACTGCGACCCTTGCTTCGTGAGGGCCGCGGGCTCGCATAGCGTTAGCAACAACTCGCATGCTCACAACTATAGCAGACATATGCTTAAAGGAAGCAATGTTTAAAATGATGATTGACTGCAAGAGAGAAATAGATATAACACACACACACACAATGTGTTTTAATGCATTACCAGAACACATGTTAAACATTCCAGAAGTTGGGGTCTTGCATAAAAAAAATAGTCCGACCTGTTTGTGCACTTGATGTTCATTGCATAGAAGCTTAGAGCATACTTTAGTGTATATATCATGGGGGATTATTACTTGTACATCTACATTTCTGACTGGGTTAAGCTCCAAAAGCAGTTAAGCGTTTGAATCTGTTTATTGTACTCTGAGCCTTCCATTTGAGAGGGGGAAACACTGACAACCAAATCTTTCCATTCCCCTTTTGTTGGGGTACATGAAGTCTGGGTATAATAACAGGAGCTGTTCGATTTGAGCGCTGCTAAATGTAATAATCTCCTTTAGGGATTTTGTAGGAGTGCGCAGCTTTTTGCATGGGCCTTATTTATACATTACGTGTGTGTGTTGTTTTTTTTATTTATTATTATTTTTAAATCGAATCCATATCCTTTTGCTAATATTTGTTCTTTTCTCTGGTAGGTTTGCAAACGCATGGATTTAGTGTGTCAGCGCATGCTGAATCAGGGCTTCCTGAGAGTGGAGAGGTACCATAATTTGTGTCAGAAGCAGGTCAAAGCACAACTACCAAGGTACGTACAAGATGCCCTTGCCTATAATGGAAGGAGTGATCCCTTGGGCTGTGTAGATTTCCTCCGCAACCTGAATAACCATGCCAAAAAAAAATAATACAAGACCTTCTGCTTTCAACCCTTTTTCCAACCCCTGTCCCGCACATCCCATTAGAATTTCCCTTCTTGGGAAGAAGTCTTTATTGCAGCGACGTACAGAGGTGTACAATATAGGATGTGTTTATAAAAATTAAGGATCATTGTAGATTAGGAAAACTAAGTCTGTGGGGTATGCAGCAACTAACATTAGCAGTTATGTTCATCATGGCCAGAAGAGCATTTTCAGAGAAAATCGTAATTTTAGCAGACTCCTGGGGTACGGAAGCTGCCATACAGTAATACTTCCTGCCAAGGCACAAGGTGGTGGTTAATGAGCAGAACAAGCAAGGCTTGGAAGATTACTTGGGTGTACCACCTACTGAGCATGTCCAAAAACAAGCAAGGAATCCTTCAGATACAAGCAGTATGTGATAACGTAGCGGTTTTACCTAAAAAAATGTTTTTATGTCCATGACTCTCTTTTTTTCATTCAGTCGTTTCGTGACCTCTCGGACTGTAACTCCCCAAGCACACAAGTAGGCAGAATAATTGTTACGTGGTCTGAGAAGTCTCAACAGAATTCAGGTGGCCCTCCGAGAACCTGACCAACTTTTTAAGTGGTCCATTGGGGTTGGGAACCATTGACGCAGAAAATAACTGCCTGAAATGGTTGGCACTAACCATGAACATGTTTGTTTTGCTGGTCCACTTGGTATTCATGGCAGACATACTGGAGTGGGTTCCATCTCCAGGGGGGCACAGCATACAGCTTCTAGTATTCAGGGTGGTGGGACCTCATGATTCCCTGACCGGAATTAAACCCAGGTCGCAGCAGTGAAAGCACTGAATCCTAACCACTGGACCACCAGGGAACCCTATAGTTTGTTACATAGCACTACATAAAAACATAGATTTGATGGCAGCTAAGAACCAATAGTCATATTCTACCTACCTAAATGTTTTGCCTCGGCATAGCCTTATGCTTATCCTACCACTGCCACATGAAGGCTGTTCCACCTGTCTACTACTTTCTGTAAGGTAGTTTCTCACATTACTCCTATTCCAACTTAAAATCATGGCCTTGCATTTCTCTTTCTTCAAGACACTTCCCTTGTGACTTTTTATTAAATATTTTAAAGTGTTTGAAAGTTTCTAACATATCCCCTTATGTCCTCTAAGCTATACATATTGGTGTAATGACATATTTTGTTATAAATGTTGTTTTTCTGACCATGCACCATTTTAGTTGCTTTTCTTTGAACTTTTTCTAATTTAATATCCTTTTGAAGATACAAGATATCCAGTTCTGGAAATTGTATTAGGTGGTGTCTAATCTGCATCGCTACCTGGTCGTGGTGTGGGGGCTTGTGTACGTCAGTGAAGTTGTGAGCTAAAACTATGTAGGGTCACCCAGGATGGGCGTGTCATAGCCGCAAGGTCAGACAAATCAGGCCCACTGGAGAAGGAACTGGCAACCCACTCTAGTATCTTTGCCAAGGTAACCTTTTGGATAAGCACAACCAGAGAAATAGACGTCCCTGTCGTGGTTCACAGATGTGTGACACGACTGAACAACTAAACAAACTAGGGATCTATATTGACATCGCCTCTCTTTGGGGTAGGTCGTGCTCAGACCGGACCCCTCGCTATGCTGCGCTCTGCTGGATGTCATCAAGGGTCATGGATTCTGCCTAGATCCTACAGAGACATCAAGATTTTTTATTTTTATTTTTTTTAACTAGACATTTTTTCCCTGGTTAATTATGTACAGAAATGTACTTTCTTCAGTGTATGGAGAGCAAAAAAACGCAGAATTGTTAATTCAGCCAGTTGGTAAAATCCGATGCAGGGAGATTGTATTTTTCTATTTTGGAGGCAACATTTAATTATGCAAAAAGAGTAGATAGAGGTGATTACCTAACCAGACCTATAGAAAAAACCCACTGAGGTATTTTTTGTTCAGATGAGGACCTCTACTCCTTTTTTTTTTTTTTTGTGCATACGCATTTAATTATGCAGCAAATTTTAGTAGTAATTGTGTTCGGCGTTCAGCTAGTTTTGGGGCAGAGCTGTGAGGCTTGGCCTTCCAGTCAGGAGGAGCCCTTTAAGGCTCACAGCCACACCATATTCCTATCTACGGATTATTACTTTGTATGGTTGAGCCATAACGTTTTTTATGTACTGTATGACTGATGGAGGTTGTGTTGGGTCTGCTTGACCTTCTTGGTTTCTAATTTAGTACAGAATCCACATTTTTAAATGGAACAGCTGGTTGCAACATCTGCTTTTCTCGTTTTAATGCATGTTCAGCGGATTTTTAATGTGATTTCTTAATAACCGTTATATTTTAATTATGGATCAATCCCTGATCTGCAAAATTTTAATCTTGAATCAATTGGGGTTTATATGCTTGTATATTGAGCCATTTACATTTGTTGTCTATGATCTTGTAAATCGTAAGATTTTTAGGTATTTATTAATTCTTTCAAACGTGTACATTAGTTTGAATACTACTGCTGTCCTCAAGGGTCACGGATTCTTCCTAGATCCTACAGAGACATCAAGATGTATTTTTTTCGGGGGGCTAGACCCTTTTTTCCTGATTATGTACAGAAATTTAATTTCTACAGTATATGGAGGAAAAACAGCAAAATTATTAACTCAGCCAGTTTTCTATGTCCATATCTTCCACTGCATAGCTACTATGTTTAACTATTCCTCCAGTATTTATTTTTTATTTTTGCTAAGAATATATACTAATTATCCCAGACCTTTGTACCTATAATTAAAAAGGAAAAATAATTAGTGTTGTATACAGGAGATGATTATACATAGCAAATACTTTAACTATAACCCTATGTAACTAATATTGAGGAAATCAAATATATAGGATACAATATGCTATAATTATAAGTAAAAAAGCAAACCAATTCTTAATACATTTATATATATATATATATATATATATATATATATATATATATATATATATATATATATATATATATATATATATATATATATATATATAATTTCCTTTTTTTTTTTTTTTTCTCGTTTGTGTTTTTTTTTTTTTATGCCCGTGTTATTACTTTGTTCCATTGCCTGGATCATTAATACATTTGGGTCCCTCTGCGGTAGATTATCACAGGCTGTTGAGTCTAGTTCAATTAATTTCAATCTCTAGGTAATCAGATCCATGCCATTCCCTGCCTTGAGCTAATCAGCAAAGCTGATCAATGAGACTATAGATCTGTAGATCACAAACATCAAAGCTACTATTTTTAGTATTCGGATAAGCTAAGCACTTTTCATTGAAGATAAAAAAAAAAAAAATGATTCTACTAAGCCTAAAATATATTGGCAATACCTTATTTATTTTTTTTGATCTCTACTAATGGTGTTAAATAAATTATGTAAAGTAAAAGTATTTATATTTTGAACCTACAGATTAAATATTGAAGCATTGTGTATTAAACTAGAAGGCATTATTCTTCTATAATTCCATTGGCTAAGAAACAGTACTGTAACTTAAAGGTGTGTGATAGATATATATATAGAGATAGATATGTATATAATTTTCTGGCCTTAAACAGTTTGGTAAGAAACAGGCAGTGAGTATCAGAAAGATATGTACTATATAGAAGGCATCCTATAAAAGTTCAGTGTACTTACAAAGTTATAGACAGGAAAGTAAAATCCAGTTTTGCACACCCACAGGGTACTTGCATAATAAAGTACACTGAAGAGAGCAGCCAGGTACAGAGCTCGTCTTTTCTGGTAGAGACCACTGGAAGTACTTGCTGCAGGGTGGAATCACATGTTTGGGCTGGGTCTGAGCTCACAGTTGAATCGGAGCACAAGGAGAGAGAGATGACATATCCCAGGCTGCTTTGCAACAATGGAATCTCAGAGTTTGATAAAAATGTTTCAGCTAACTCCTACTTTCTCCTGATTGGCGAAACAAAATTATGAATTTTATGCTAATCTTAGCAGGGATTGTCAGGGCTGTCAACTAACAAAAGCTGCAGCTTGCCAACTGAAAAGATTTAGCAAACATCAGGGTGAGTTTGTAAATGTTTTTTTTTTTTTTTTTTTTTTTTTTTTTTTAAATGTCTGCATATACTACGGATTCTCCTCTATCGGATGCATTCATAATTGACTTTAAGAAATTCATATGGTGTGAGTTACAAAATGTGTCCAAATGCACATAAGGTAAATATTTAATTTGGTGCATTTGTAGAAATATGCATGTTTATCTGTTTTGTTAGATCTGTGCACTAATGACTTTTATTGGAGATTATTGATGGAAACACATTCAATAACTAGGAGCTAGAAGCTGTGCCCAATGAGTTAATGGAATATAGATTGTTCAGCAGTTACATTTTCAATATTAATGATTTGCTTTTCTGGTCCAAGTGTCCCACTTTTTTTTTTTTTTTTTTTTTGCTACGTGGAATTAGTTTTATTTTGTCTGTCATTGTCGAATATAAAAAAAAAAAAAAAAATCAAGTGTAGCACAGAACTAATAGTTTTAATATAATGAAGAAAAGTGCAATTGCCCTCCAGGCACAAACTCGCCCACCCCTGGTCTATAGGTTTGTGCAGAAATATTTTATATACCCGACTCCAGTATCTTTGCAGATTAGATCTTACAAATGGGTACAACCAGAGACATAATAAACCTTCACCTAGGGCCTCATTCAATTGCAATTTGGTCAAGTTGAATAGGGCTTTATATAAGCACAGAGCATATTTTTTTTACAAAAGTTTTTTTTTTAGTTAATGAAGATTTTGCATTTGGATAGAAGTTCACTAATTAAAAACTTCTGTTAAAAATATATGCTCTGTGCTTACATAAAGCCCTATTCAATTGGCCAAATCGCAATTGAATGAGGCCCCTACAGGGGGAGAATTACATGGTAGCTCAAAGTTGAAATAGATGCTAAACATATTGGCCCACATTCAATTGAAAGCCCGCAACTCTATCGCTGCTGGACGAATGTCTGCAAGTGATTTGCGGGCTACCGTTCATCTCGGATTACAATGCTATTCAATTGCTCATGCCCGCAAGTTTTGGGCCTAAAGCCACAACTGTAAACCATGCACTGGTTCGGAGCAGTTCAGGCCGGGAACATGATCAATGCAGCAAGCCCGTACCCTCCCATTTCAATTCGGCCAATAGAGAATGAGACTGACGTGTTTTACTGCCGTAATAATGTCAGTCTCATTCTCTATTTTGTTTTGAAGATTTTAAGGTCTGATCACACATCGACCCCCGAACCTAATTGATTGACATGTAACCTCCATGTTTTACTGCCGTACTAATGTCATTCAATTGGGTTCGGGGGTCAATGTGTGATCAGACCTTCAAACCCGCAAAATAATGAATTATGAAAACTAATGTCAATACTGTTCTAGTCCATGTCGGTGGCCTGTTATCAATTAACTCATTGATACCCAAGATCGATTCAACCCCGAAATCAAATATAAAAATTATTTTAATTTCCTGCTGACTGTTGTGCAATTAATTGTAATGTCTCATCGCTTTTCCTGTCTTTTTTTTTTTTTTTTTTGCAGTGCAGGATTATTTTTTTTTATTTTTTATTTGCATTTACAGTGCTACGAATGGGTGTTTAACCCCCTTGCCAGACCTTTCAAGCACTCGTAGGATATTCTCCTTCATTTGCCATTTACGGATGTAAAAACATTTGTGGGCTTGGGGAAATTGAGCAATTAAATAGCAATACCAACTGGGCATGCCTATCTTCTTCATTATCCATTTTAAAACTCTTCCACTCAGTTTTCATTTCTTTAGTAATTGCACCTTTTTCCATATCGAGAGAGAGGATTCCAAATCACAATTTACAGCTCTAAAACAGATATCTTTAGCCCAGGTGGTTAAGATTCAGTGCTTTTCACCGCTGCAACCTGGCTTTGATTCCTGACCAGGAACCAAGAGGTCACACCACCACTCCATTATCTCTGCCTCCCTCCCTCCCTTTGGTGTCATAGTCTGAACCTGGTAATTTAGACATTTTCACATATCTGGTGCTATACAAGCAATAACTAAAAATGACATATTTTTTGTTTGATTGAAACAACTTTTACCTGGAGCAGTGGACACATTGTGACTTCAGTGTCCCTTTAAATAACATCTCCACCATCAAACAAACATGCCTGGGTCATAGGTTGACTTTTTTTTTCTCTTGGAAAGTATATGGCAGTGAGATAGAAGCCTGGGGGGGAGGGGGTCTTTAAATACACAGTAAAAAGGTTGAAACTCCTGTGGCCCTTTAACTGTACCAGCATGATTTTTTTTCTTCTTCTTCTCTTGAAAAATGTCTGTACAATAGTGTTGACAGTAGATGGCGCTGTTGCATAAGGAATTATCCAAGACTAGAGCACATGTCCAGGTTATGTGATGCATCACTAACATTAGTGAAGGTGTCTTTCAAGGTGATCCCCATCATTAGTGTGAGCCCCCCCACTCGTTCCACCAAAGACCTGCATGGATGACCCAATGATCCATCATCCATTCTTGTGCTTCATTTAGCAGTTTATAGACTTTGTAAGGTTGTGAAGATAGATTTCCAGGAAAACTGCCAGCATCTTGTTCTACCGCTGGAAAAGATACTGAAAGGGACAAAGCAGAGACATGAAAAGTATATCCATTAATAAATAACATTGCAGCTGGTGTTTGTTGGCTCAATTATCTAACACTTCCACTCAAATCTAATTATTTAAAGTATTAATTACATTGCCCCACCTAAAGATGCCCATATAGCAGCAAATGATTGAGTGTCCATTTTATTTATCTAGTAACTTATGTAGAGTTTTAGCTTCCAGTCCAATCTCACGCCTGACTGTAACGGTATTCGGAGTCCAATCCAAAATGGTCTACTAAAGAAAAAACGTTCTTTTCTTACAGACGGATGAATTGGTGCTAAACATGAGTATTTTATCTTATAAAAAAAAAAAGTGGACAGCCATGTTTGAGAGACTTGATTCAGCTGATTTCCTGATGAAAGCGCTTGCACTTAATACATTTCAATTAAAGCAGTTAAAGGCATATGGAAGGTTCCTTGTTTTTAATATTGAAATAAGCTAAGTGTTTGTTTCCATATCTAAACATCATTTTACTAACGCGTTTAAAAGCTCTGTTTTTACTCACTGAAACCATGCAAATAGTCCCAACAAAGCTCCACTCCCAGTAGTTCAGGTCTCTGTTGGTACTATATGTACTAGCCACTTGCAAATTGTTTCTCCGCATGTTTTGAAATACTGCTGAGACAATCTGTGATTGGTTAGTTCATCTAGTACTGCAGAGACTGTGTGCGTGAGGGTAGACCTTTGCATGGACTATTTGGTAGGTTTCCGTAAGTAAAAACTGTTATTTGAAGCCCTAATTGGTAAAATGATCTTTAGATGCAAACACACTTCGGTATTTATTTTTTATTTTTTTATATCGAAAACATTTTTCCATATCCTTTTAAGTGATTCTCTGTATTCAAGGTCATCACTGATTTGGCAACCGTCACAAAAAATAGTTAATATTTATATTTAGTATGTTTGCCTATAATTTACATTGATGAATTGGGGCTCTTCAAAAGAACATGTCGAAAATAAAGCGCTTCAGTGGTCATTAAACGCAGAAGTGAGCAAACTACATTTAGTATAACTTCTAAGCCTGCAATTTGGTTTCCTTTTTTTCTCCTCTTTAGGCGGGAATCAGAAAGGAGGAATCACTCGTTGGCGCGTCACGCGGACATCCTGGCGGCCGTGGAAACCAGACTTTCCTTATTAAACATGACGTTCATGAAGTACGTGGACTCCAATCTCTGCTGCTTCATTCCTGGAAAGGTAAAAACCAAAAACTCTACGGCTTCCTGTTACTGTCATTCACAACTATTACAATGTACATTAGGGCTGGGTTCAGTCCTGGGGAGTCACACACAGGCTGTGATTTCAGGATATCCCTGCTTCTTCAGTCATCCTGATTGACTCACCTTTGCACAGAAAGGATATCCTAAAATACAGGCCTGTGTGGGGCTCTCCAGGACCGGACTTGCACACCCTGATGTACATTATGACAACAAGCTCCATGTTCTTTACCCACATTCCCCCATATTATGTGATTAAACACTGTTCAAAACTTCAGATTTTCCCACAAAACTGCTTTTATGCCCACGGTTTACACAGATCCTAATCCTAATGTGAGTTTGCTACATACTTACAAGTCGTCTTTCTTTTTTTCTTGAACTACAGTGCTCCTTTAGCATCTACAGCCTATTAGACAATATCTGTCTAAGATGTTTGTGTTACAATCACATATTATAATTGTCGAACTATGAAACGTAACGCTTTGTGTCGTGCGTACAACTTAGGCGATGAGCGCCCCCAAAAAAAAAAACTAGACTTAGGACATAGAAGAAAAAAAAAAAACTAGACAGAGAAAAACACGAGATAGGAAAAATACAAAGCTAACGTCCGAACCGCGCAGAAAACACGAAACACATAAAAATGCAACAAAAACATCTCACACTGTACGGGTGAACAGCCAGGACGTCTGGGAGTTTGGTGGAAAGCAAATTTAAGTCCATTTCGGCACAATAAGCGCCAAAGGTCCTCAGTATAAAAAGCTTAACGTTGTGTGCCAAACAGCATTGCCATGGCTTCAAATTTTATTGACAGTCATTTTTTCTCGGGCAAGTCGCTAGTACTATTATAGTGTGGTAACCATTTCATGTTCCTTTTTTTTTTTTTTTAAAGAAGGTATGATGATTAGGCACATTTTAGTGAATATCTACTACAGAATAACTAACATGACTTGGAGCTCTGACTGCCTTTTTAATCCTTGTCCAGCAGAGGGCACTAGTATCATGCTTGTAAGTCACCTGGCTGCTTTTACCCACAGTGTTAATGAAGCAATATTAAAGGACACTGGTCATTTTTTTTTTTTGTATATGTGTCCTTCGTAAATTATCATGTTCAGTAGTTGTCAAAGTAAAAAAAGCTTAAATACAGCCTTTACATTTTCTGCTTTTATGTGCAGCTATCCAGGGTTCCTTCTCTTTTTTATAGGGCTGTTTCAGTAAGGTGTGCTGTTGTAAACCAAGCTCAACTTATTTTATTAGTACAAATGAAAGCACTGTCCGTTTTAGTCGCCACGTTTCCATTTTACAGGTAAAAGCTTCCTGTGATTTTTTTTTTTTTTTTTTTTAAGTCTCCTTCCACCTTGGGAAGTGCCTATTTTAAAGTATCTCTTCAGTATTGTCCTCAATGATCCTCTAATAATGTCTCCATATCCCATACTTATACAACAACTGGTTATTCCACATAATGTAACTTACACTGGATCTACTGTGTTGCAGTTACATTTTTTCTTCTTAATGAACGTGTAGTTTTTCCTTGAATTATATAAAAATAATAAAACAAACAAAAAATAAAAATCTATCTAAAAAAAAAAAAAGAAAACTCCAAGTTTTCAAACCTATATACTTTAACTGCTTTCAAATTGTTTGTAATTGCAGGTTATTGATGAAATCTACAGAGTTCTCAGATATGTTAACTCCACAAGAGCTCCTCAGAGGGCCCATGAAGTCCTACAGGAATTAAGGGACATCTCATCCATGGCAATGGAGTACTTTGATGAGAAGATAGTTCCCATCCTTAAAAAGAAGCTGCCGGGTTCCGAGGTCTCTGGACGACTCATCGGATCTCCTCCAGGTAAAATCGCTCGCTCTCGTCACTGCTCTCTGAGACACTGGGTGAGGGGCATGCAAATCTAAATCTCTTTATATTAGTATTAGCAATGTAGTCCATGAGCTACACCAGGGCTTGCACAACTTGTGCAAAAATCACCTTATATAGGGAAATACACACCCGAAGATTGTGTTCTCTTGAAGACCTCTTTAATTTTAAAATAGCGGGTTTTATACATTTTTTTTTTTTTTTTTTTCTTCAGCCTAAGGCATTTTTTGTTATGCCCGTTAGAAGGGGTTGTGATAAGAGAAGTCTGTACACAAAGGTTTGAGTGTTTCCAGATCTAATTTCTACCTACATAGTTTGCATTCTTTTACATCCACAAGACCAGCAGGGGAAATCAATCATTTGTCTAAAATAATAAAAAGTTATTTTATTTTTTAATTGCTTATGCTTTCTAAACAACTTCTTAACATGGTTCCAATTATGGAAGGGTCGTAAAGTACTAATAAAACTATATTCTTGTGTGTGTTTTTTTCTTTTTTTGAGCATGTTATCATAATACTCACATTTTTATTTTTAATCCATGTGACTCAATTTGTAGCTCTGATCAAGCACTACATTCCTCCTCCTTTGCTGCCAGAATCTGTCTAGAAGATTTCTATGTAAAGTATGAGGGTGCATGGCTATGTATGGCGTGGCTTCTGGGCTATGTATGGCGTGGCTTCTGGGCTATGCATGGCGTGGCTTCTGGGCTATGCATGGCGTGGCTTCTGGGCTATGCATGGCGTGGCTTCTGGGCTATGCATGGCGTGGCTTCTGGGCTATGCATGGCGTGGCTTCTGGGCTATGCATGGCGTGGCTTCTGGGCTATGCATGGCGTGGCTTCTGGGCTATGCATGGCGTGGCTTCTGGGCTATGCATGGCGTGGCTTCTGGGCTATGCATGGCGTGGCTTCTGGGCTATGCATGGCGTGGCTTCTGGGCTATGCATGGCGTGGCTTCTGGGCTATGCATGGCGTGGCTTCTGGGCTATGCATGGCGTGGCTTCTGGGCTATGCATGGCGTGGCTTCTGGGCTATGCATGGCGTGGCTTCTGGGCTATGCATGGCGTGGCTTCTGGGCTATGCATGGCGTGGCTTCTGGGCTATGCATGGCGTGGCTTCTGGGCTATGCATGGCGTGGCTTCTGGGCTATGCATGGCGTGGCTTCTGGGCTATGCATGGCGTGGCTTCTGGGCTATGCATGGCGTGGCTTCTGGGCTATGCATGGCGTGGCTTCTGGGCTATGCATGGCGTGGCTTCTGGGCTATGCATGGCGTGGCTTCTGGGCTATGCATGGCGTGGCTTCTGGGCTATGCATGGCGTGGCTTCTGGGCTATGCATGGCGTGGCTTCTGGGCTATGCATGGCGTGGCTTCTGGGCTATGCATGGCGTGGCTTCTGGGCTATGCATGGCGTGGCTTCTGGGCTATGCATGGCGTGGCTTCTGGGCTATGCATGGCGTGGCTTCTGGGCTATGCATGGCGTGGCTTCTGGGCTATGCATGGCGTGGCTTCTGGGCTATGCATGGCGTGGCTTCTGGGCTATGCATGGCGTGGCTTCTGGGCTATGCATGGCGTGGCTTCTGGGCTATGCATGGCGTGGCTTCTGGGCTATGCATGGCGTGGCTTCTGGGCTATGCATGGCGTGGCTTCTGGGCTATGCATGGCGTGGCTTCTGGGCTATGCATGGCGTGGCTTCTGGGCTATGCATGGCGTGGCTTCTGGGCTATGCATGGCGTGGCTTCTGGGCTATGCATGGCGTGGCTTCTGGGCTATGCATGGCGTGGCTTCTGGGCTATGCATGGCGTGGCTTTTGGGCTATGCATGGCGTGGCTTCTGGGCTCAAAAAGGCCCTGCAGGAAAATTGTGCCTATGATTTAGCCCCGTACATTTTCACCGCAACAAAGGAGGACTGTAGTGCCTGATCCGAGATGTAAATAGTCACATGGAATAAAAATGTATAATTTGCTCAAATCTCATTCTTGGGCATATTGCATACACTGACAGCGGGCCATTGGGGGGGGGGGAACGACTCATTCTGTGGTCATTTTAAATATATTCTATAATAGTTTTGTGCTCTTCCTTCCTACATATTTTCAGCTATGGGAAGTATTTTTCTCTAATGTATATAGCGCTGAGACGCTCTGTTGCACGCTGAGACATTCTGTAGCATGTAAAACATGGGTATGACTATATATAATTTGACAGGCTGATACAAACTTGCTCTTGATCCCACAATCGTACACATTTTGTTTCTGTTTTTTTTAATACAAAGTGCTTTGCAAGACAGAGTTTGCCAGCTAGCAAACTAAAGGATTAATGAAACACAAAGGTGTAGCAATTTTACAATGGAGAAACTAGGGCTTGGCAAGTAATTACATTTAGTATAGGGTTAATTAGGGATGGAATGTGTTGGTGTTTCAGCTGTGAAAAATGGAGGTGATAGTGCAGAAACCTGTACTATGACACATTGGTGGGAGGGCATGTTAGCCGAGTTCAGAATGAGATGAGAAGACTGTGGTAAAAGCCTTCTGCTCAGGTGAATGGTCTGTTATTTAAGACTCCGCCTGATGCTTATCCCAGGGTTGCTTATATTCCTTAACTGTTTCACCCTACCGCTTCCACTTGAAGTTTGGTCCACTTATCTACAATCCTCTCTTAAAAAATAAATAAATAAAATCGGACTTTTGCTCATTGCCCTAAATCTTCCACTACACATCTAAGTGCACAAACTTGTTTTTTCCCACCATCTCCCAAAGGAAAAAAAGAATGTCTGCTATTAACACATGTCCATTGATTCTGTTGAAGACCTACTTAAAAAAAAAATATATATTTTTTAAATTTAGATATAGAAATCTTTCTTTTGATTTGCTCTTCGGGTAAACCTGATAGTAAAGTACAGGTATGCCAGTTTTTACCAAGATGCAGTAGCCTGCAATGTTGATTTATTTTATTAACTTGCCTGATTTTCTACTCCAAATGACAAATGTTGCAGCTTGAGGTTGGTTAGTTAGTTTTTATTTATTTTTTGCTTTCCGTGAAATGCAATGTCTACATTGTACGTGTGTTTCAGTTCCAGGTCCTTCAACGGCCCTCAGCACGATGCAGCTTTTCTCCAAACAAAATCCATCAAGGCAAGAGGTGACGAAACTTCACCAACAGGTGAAGGCGAATGGAGCAGGCGTGACCGTCCTGAGGCGGGAAGTGTCAGAACTACGCACCAAGGTACAAGAACAGCAGAAACAGCTCCAAGACCAGGACCAGAAACTGCTAGAACAGACCCAAATAATAGGCGAGCAGAACGTGCGCCTGACTGAGCTAGAGCACAAACTGCGAGATGTCATGGAGAGCGCAGTAGGCACCTCCTCTGGAGCAGGACCGAGGGATGATTCCCCGCGCAAGAGAAAGAAAGTACTGGAGGTGGTGGACTGTCCTAGAAAATCCAAGCGTCTTCGAAGCAGAAAGTAACTATTATATAAACTGCTTAATAAATGGCATGGTTTTTTGGATTGAGTATTGGTTGGAGATCAAGGTGCAACCACTCAGAATCCATGGGGATATCTTCACTTTCCCATGTCATAAAATGCCATGTGACAAATGTCAGCCCCTTGGCAGGTTCCTCTACAATCCAACCTTTTAATTTGTGGACTTTGGGAGGTAGGTTACTTGTAGGATCTCGAAGCTTACACTCCATTATAGCACTGTCCCAGCCTTACTGTTACACCAAGACTGCGTTCATGTATAAACAGTATATTACTGGAATTTCCCCAAATATCAAGTGTAATTGTATCTGTTCAGTTTCATTTTATTTAAAACCAACTTAACATTCTTAAAATAATGGTTTCCACTCGCAGTATGAATTAAACCAATGCTTTAAAGGGCCACTGTAGTTCTATATTAAAGGACCACTGCACTACTTGTTAATCATGGACACCGTTGCCAATATAAGCAGCCGTGTAAGTCATGGACATTAAATATTTTTTTGATAAAATAAGAATGTTTGAATTCAGACTGTTTATGAAACGGGAATCCGTTTTGTGTTTGTTATATCACATCCTGAGAGCTGAATGATACGGAGGTGGTGTTTGTAGTTTTAAGTGGAGGTAGAGGTGGATAAGGAAGAGCAGGCAGAAGTCCTTCTCCTCCTAGTCCTCCTTCTCCTCTCAAAACTAGTTGTGTGACATTTTTTCCTGATCAGAGCCCATTTTTTAGATGTCGCACACGTTTTTTTCATTGTGCGGTGGTCCTTTAAAACATTTTTGGGAAAATTATACTTGACAATAAGCAAATTGTTTTTTTTTTTCCTCCTTTTTTATATGTAATCACATTGCTCCAGAAGCTGCCATTTTGTTTTCACTGAACTACATCATGAGGTGGGAGGAGATTTTGGCATATTTAGATGACATTGCCCAAAACCTTGCTGCCTTCAGTGTTTTTATTAGGACTCCTGAAGAGTGTATTGGATTACACCCACCTGAGACAGTCTGCAGGAAGCAGCCCTGTAAAGAATTGTATGTTAGTTAAAAAAAAAAAAAAAAAATTATATATATATATATATATATATATATATATATATATATATAATTTTTTTTTTTTTTTTTGCTTATTTTGAAGTCTAGTTATTCCAAGAAAAGTATAAAAAATTAAATGGCTGCTGTGATCCTTTAAGAACTGCGGTAAAACAATACAGATGTGAAATCTTTGTAGGATCAAGGAAATCAAAATAAAATTAAAATGTAATATATGAAAATGTACCAGAAAATACTGTTCTTTACTTCCATTTTGTTCTTCTGTACTACTCCCACCTCCTGTCTAAGCAGCACAAGTGTTTATCTGCTACACTCCGATTCAAATAACTACTTGGTCTGTAGTGCATCTTAAGATGCAACCAAAAGTAGCACATCTTTCTGTTCCCACATTTTGACCCTGTGCTATGAATATATAAAGGCCGGGGGGGGGGGGTGCAGGAGGACAATATGTGAAACTCTAGAGGTGAACAGTGTTTTTTCAAAGTTAGAGGGACCTTTTCAACCCAAAATAATGTTTTGTTATTTATTAACGTATTCTTAAATAGCACGAAAAAGAGTATTATTCATTGTACTAGACATGGTTTTCTAAAGTAAATCCATCCATGGATATTCAGCATTGTTTGTGTATTATTTTTATTGCAATAACCGCAATATACTAATTAAAGGGCCATTCCCTCACTGTAAGTGCCTTTCATGGTATGAAAGATCTTTTTTTTTTGATTATACTAAATAATGGCTGAAAAAAAGTCTTAAGTCTGTTTACAAACTAGTCTAGCCTGCCCACTGGCTGTTGCATGAGTTATATAACAGACTGCTGAGTGCATGTGCGTGCCATTTGATTTATGGGGAACGCTAGGATTGATAGCAACAGCATCCTGTGGACTCAATTTACACTGTACTGACCAGTTAACCCATGGCTGACATGTTTTACGTGAGTCCGGCATTCCATGCCTGCACAGAGGCAAGAGAGCAGAAACATGATTTTTTTTTTTTTTTTTTTTTTTTCTGCCATAAGAAACGTTTAAAATTACGATGGTCTGTTCCATTCAAACTGGAAATATAAGTATTCCTACCATTGAATTGAATGGGACACTCCTGCAACCTGATTGGCTGCAGTAACAAATTTTATGCACATATTTAAAAAAATTCAGAAAGTATTTCAACATGCTTTTAGGAGATCATTACTGTGATGTGGCCCAAATTGTGCTGAATCAAGGGGCTTTTTAACTACAGTGAAATTCTGATTAGCAAGTTAACGTGTTGGTTTCAGTGGTATCAAAAAATCCATTATACTCATTTATCAAGGTTTCTAAGCTGAAAATGAGCATATGGAGCCACATGCTTGCATAAAGGGACAATAGAAAAAATGCTGAATATCTCTGGAATTACCATAGGGAACATGTCTCGTACAATGTATAGACAGTTTTCAATGCTCTGATTAAACCGTTAAGGAAACTATTTACTGCCTTACACGCAAACTTTACACATTTTAATTTCCTTGAATTTAGAGAAATATTGCAAACCATCTTTCTTAAAGCTAAAGATACCCAAACAAAAGGCTTTTGCACATATTGGACAATATTGCCCAACCCGTTGGTATCCCTCAATCTCTTCTCCAAACTTATGTTCAGATCCCTGTTGGTAACCGAACCCCAGTGCCTGTTTCCATGTTGACGCAATTGTAACTAAATATTGGACTGTTTTGGTGAGGATTGTAGCTTTTTTTTTTTTTTTTTTTTCCTCTCTCCCAGTTTGTCTCTGGATAAAAACTGACTAAATATGTCAGTAAATCTCATTATTTTCACTTCAAAGCTGGAATACACATCCTGGCATCTGCTGGTGTAAAAGGAGTCATCTTTCTAAAACACTTGAATATGTATCCACAGTTCATATGTACCCGTATAAATATATATATAATCTTTTATTTTTTCTCATGTGCTTCTAATGACATGTTTTCCTTTTTTGTGTCTAATTTTCTCTAAACCATAATCTGCACTTTTTTTGTTTGTTTTTTTGTAGCAAAAGTCAAATCTATTCTGCCTTTAGATGTAAGTAGTATAAGTACCGACATTTCCTAACCTGAGTGAAAAAAAAAATAATCCATTGGGATCCCTGACCTGGGTGTGTGTACATGCAGGTTCTACTCATAAGTGACCTCGCCTGAAATTACTACATATTTATTGCATTTCTGTATTCTTCTTCTGTTTTTTTTTTTTTTTTTTTTTAAACATTTAGTCTTATAGTTTCTGATATTTTTCTCACATTAGTTCAACTGGATACATGTATCCAAACTTAATTTGTAACCCTTCTAGCAGTAAAATTATATATATTTATATAATATTATATCTCGGCACCCCCACCCAGACTACTCCTGCCTCCCCCAGCCAGGCCCATTCTGATCCGACTTCAGCTCCTCTTGGGCGCCGCCCCCCCAGCACCTCCCAATGTCACTCAGGGTTCTGCGCCCTTGTTGGAAGATGCTGGCAGGGGAGACAGGTGAGTCCGAGGGGGTGGGGGCAGGAGAATCTGCTGTGGGTGGAAAAAAAAGGGGCCGAGCTGGATGGGGGCTGGTCAAGAGAAGCTGGGCTTGTTTGGGGCAGGGGACTGGGAGTGCTGCCCGGTATGGGGTGCCCACTACCCACTGCTCCACCCCCCAGCTATGCCACGCCATCGATATATATGTATACAATCAAGGAACTTTCTATATTTCTTTAAGATTGGGCTGTCTGTCCAGTTGCCTCTTGAAACATGCTCCGTATGATAAAAGTATTAATTGGTTGATCTTCCATCTTGAGCGAGAGGCTTAAATAGGGATCTATGATCATTAATAGCATTAATAACATTCCCATTTAATGATTTATTAACACGGCCCCGGAGGGCCACACGTTGGCCCCCCCGGATGGCCACACGCAGGCCCCCCCGGAAGGCCACACGCAGGCCCCCCCGGAGGGCCACACGCAGGCCCCCCCGGAGGGCCACACGCAGGCCCCCCCGGAGGGCCACACGCAGGCCCCCCCGGAGGGCCACACACAGGCCCCCCCGGAGGGCCACACGCAGGCCTGTATTCAGGATAAGCTTTCTGTGCACACGCGAATCAATCAAGATAACTGTAGAAGTGATTCACTCACCTGTAATCCTGGCCTGTCGGGCTCTCCAGGACTGGACTTGGCCACCTCTGGTTTACACTCCATGCATCTTGCACCTTATTGAATCCAGACATGTTCTGATTATCCTTCACCAGCAGTTGGCCAAGGCAAAGATGTTTTATTGTTAAAGGGCCGCTGTAGTCCAAAAATGGCAACAATCAGTTTAAACATTGAAATACAGTTTTGTTTGAATGAGAAATGTTTTTTTTTGTAATCTATAGAAAAAATAGACAGTTTGTCATTGTTTTCTCATCCTCTATCATGTTACACGAGGCAGTGAGCCTTATGAATGTCTGAACAGCATTATATTGGCTTTTGTTACATTGTTTGGAATGTAAATCAGATAAGAAAACATTTTAAGTCTCTCCATGAATCCTTATTTATACTTCCTCTAGTATAATATAATAGACAGAAAAAATAAAAGAACAATGATTTGATCTGACTGTATGTATGTGCCCAGGGAGTTAAGTGTTAATTAATATTAATGTAAATTTTCCATGTTAAAAAACAATTTATCATGGGTCAAGAGCTTTTTTTTTTTCTGTTTTTTTTTTTTTTTTTTATGTCTTTTGGACTACTTTGGCCATGTCGAGGCCCCCTGTTGTCGTACATTTTCAGATGTATACTATGTTTGATATTTTGAATAACTACAGCCAACTGGGTTGGAGCATAAAAACAAAATACAGCCTTCAATGTATTGCTTTATTAAATTTAGATTCCACAGTAGTATCATTTAACATTTTTTGTTTCTGCTGAGCAACTTCCTGAGTTGGAAGGAGACTTTGAATACAAAAAGGTAGTCTGGATTTGCACCGTGGGAATGTGACATCTGAAACTGTCAGTTCTGCCATTTTTTCGAATAGTGCATTTGTTTACAAGTACACATCCTCCTGAGAATGTACCGCACCAAATCAGATAAAAATACTTTTTGGAGACCTACTGTAAGGAATAATTGGATAAAAGGTAACAAAGGGTTTTTATTTAAACTTGATAAGAAAGTGTTTTGTTCACTATAGAAATGGTTTGGCTACAGTGGCCCTTTAAAGATGGCGGCCCCCACTCCACACATTAACATTGAAGTCTGTGCAAGGTACCTTCTTGTATCCTCCATGGCTGATGGGTGCAGATATTCTTTATTCATTGCTGTAATCTTTATATATTTTGTTAAATATATAGCTTTATTTTTAAGCCTTGCCCAATATATCCGTTTCTTAAAGTGACGCCGCAAAAGTCCTGATTGATGCAGAATTAAAACAAATACATATGTATAATTGCTATTGGTTGGTTTTAAACCTAGATTCGTTTTACATGGCTGTCCTAGCACTAACTCTCCTTGTGTCGGACCATTATATACCGTAACTCCTTCAGTGGGAAGAGGAGCATGCCCAGTTGGTATAAATATGTATAATCATACTGACGAGGACGTTTTCTGTTTTTTAACTACGTATATAATATTACTATTTATCTATTTACTTTTTTTTTATCAAGAAATGCTTATAATCTCTATTTTTACTGCCTAAAATTAAATAAATAGTCCCGTTCTTCTCTCTGCAGCTCACAGACACATACTCTGTATTGCTGAATGTGCACTGTAGTGTCCTAGCCTATCAGGGACCAAATCTCAGCAGCATACTGCTGTGAGTAGAATGAGACTCCACATAGCAAGTACAACAGAGCCTGTGTCTTCATGAGCTGCATAGGGCAGACAGGTAACATTTCTTTGATTTTAGGCAGTAAATACACAGAGCTTATAAGCACTTCTTAATAAAATCAATGTATATAAAAGTAAATGGTTACACAGGTATATTATATCTAGTAAAGTCCAAGAACCTTCCAAATACCTTTTTAATAATTAAATGTCTCGGATTATTTATCCAACTGGGCATGCTCTTCCTTATCAACCACAACCGTCTAATGGCTAAAAGAAAGAGTTAGAGGACGCCTGTGTACGTAACTTTCACTTTCCAATGTTTATAAAATAATTTTGACCTTCGCTGTCACTTTAAATGTCATAGGAAATTACCAATATGTGAATTTGATTTGTTTAATCCCAATATAACCCATGATGAGAGATCCCGATTTTTTTTCTTTTCTCCCATCTCACCCTTGTGTTTAGTTTCTAATAACTATATTCTGACATTTCTATTTGTGAACCCATTGAAAATAACTTTTTTTTTTTTTGTTTGCACATTATGTAGATGCCTACAGAAAAAAAAGCATGCCTTGCACTGTTCCTATTCCACATGGTCACTTTATCAGATTGTACACCCGCACCCCGACACCTGTGATGGAAAAATAAATTATTTGGATGGGTTAAATGTGCACTATTTCTAATATTTTAATTAAGAAACCTCTGTGCAGGCTCATTAAAGGGACACTATTTTGTTTTCTTTGTTGCATCAGAAAATGGGTATTTTATAATGTGTCTGATTTTTATTTTGCTGAAAAACTTCTTTAAACTGCTCTCCGATGCTTGCCTCTGTCAGCCAATGAGCTCTTCACTCGAACAAGAAATGCAGAGAGCATACTTTAGTCTGAAGTATGTGTGCGTATGTATGTATGTATGTATGTATGTATATATATATATATATATATGTATATATATATGTGTATATATATATATATATATATGTATATATATATGTATATATATATATATATATATATATGTATATATATGTGTGTATATATGTGTGTATATATATATATAATTAAATAAATAGTACATTTATGTTCACATTTGAAGCTCTAAAACAAGTTAAACGTGTTTCCTGCTCAGAAATCGGTATTACACTGCATTCTGGGAACCTGGGCAGGGCATGCAAATGTGGCCACAAAGGCTTTGCACTTGCAATCCATAACAATTTTAAACATGACTTCCGTTTAAGCTTGTCTGCTGTATTTGCACAGCTTTGAGCAAAGCTCTGGATTATACACAAACCAGGAATCCTAACCACATACTGCAGTTTCAAGGTTACTGCCTCTCATCAGCGTGGAGTGGGATACCAGCTTGTGTAGTGGATATTTTGAGTAGGTAGTTCACCACAAGAATCATTTAATATATGGTGGTCAAAAGAGCAGAAGCCGCCTCCGTATAGTAAGTAAATAGTACATCTGTGTTCACATTTGAATGTCTAAAACAAGTTAAAAACCTGCTTCTGTCAGTTATTTATTTTATTTTTTTTCTCATGCAAAACCCTTTTTTTTTTTTTATATATATATATATATATATATATTTTGCAAATGCTCCTTTAGAAACATTCGAAAAGGTGTTCAATTTTCCTTTTTAAATACCATCCATCTTTGTTACTCGGTGTAAATGTATTAATGATCTGTTGCACTTTTTTCCCTGGATTATGGCCCTGGCACCATTTTTGCAGATTTTCATCTTGTACTTTTCTTGATTACAATTGATGATCTTTTTTTTATTTTCCTGACAATGGTTTTTGATCCGTTTCCATATTTTAATCCTAAGGAATCCGTTATGGGACAGAATTTAAAGACATGTCGTGGTCCTATGTTTTTGGCTTTAGAATAGGATTTGTCAAATAATGTGCAATTTAGGAGCCAACCAGGTAAGTTAGGAGCCAGACTATGTAATATATTCCAAAATATATATAAAAGCTAATACCCCAGGAGCACCATAGAGCCATCACTCCTCCTGGGCATTGTTAATGCCAGCTTTAAAATATAAAAGAAAAAATTTGGACCTTTTTTTATTAAATTAGTTTTGAAACATACCTTTTTTTGTTGTTTTTGTTTCAGCCCATCGGCTTCCTGAGCTGGGAGGAGACTTTGAATTCAGAGGAAGTTTTGATATATAATGGGAATGTGGCAGCTACACCTGCCCCTGCTTACAGCAGTTTAGTTTTTTAAAAGGCCATATAGCAAAATGTGGTTGGTCCTTTAAGTAAAAGAGACATTTAACAGTCTGCTATTTAAAAAAAATACTTAAATTATATTTTGACCCAGTTGCTAAATAATGGGAACTTAATCTTGAGCAATTCCCATAGAGTATAATGTTCTTCTTATAGTTTGTGTTTCTGCCAATCAAAGAGTCTCAGGCGGTGCTTTCCTTTCTCTGTACATAATGGCTCTATTCATTTGTATATAAATTATTTTTCTCTCTCTTACCTCTAGGCGAAGGCCATATTGTAGCATTTCACCTCATCCTGTAGATCAAGTTGCTGTGAATCTCCATATTTCCTATTCTAATACACACTACTGTAAGTATCCTATTGCTTCACACCTTCCTGCTGGTCCATGTACTAAAAGCTTCATCAAGTGGGCCAGTAGGAGGTGGCTGTCTGTGTTGTGTGCATTACAAGATGCAATATGGTGATTGTTACCAGTTTTATCTCCCATTGTGACACAATCTGGGGCATGGGCCCAAGAAGTGTGGCTAACATGGCAGCATAAGGAAATTAAAACAGAAAAAAAAAATAGTGAGGATTGATAACTTTCTATCATTTGGCTAATATGGATTTCAATAAATTATATATAACTCTTAATGGTCCATTACTTGTTTTATTACTATAATGCACTAAGAGTGCGGCTAAGCCAATAAAAATGGTTCATTTGTCTGTCTGATTATATACAATGCCCAGAACAGCTGGGGTTAACTTATCTTGGATGAGGAGTCGACAAAAACTGGTCTTTGTTTTAAAGAAGTAATCCTATACCATTTATTTTTAGGAACGTGTTTATACCGCACCCCTATTATTCCTAACATTGAGTAATGGATTATGGGTCTCTGTGCTAAACAAGCAGATAGAAGAAGCCCTCTAGCTTGGAAAAAGAAAAGGACCAAGATAATTTGAAGGAAAATGCACTTTAGAAGAATGTAAAAAACAAATATTAGCTGTGTAAGCCATGGATATAAAAATATTTGAGAACTTTATTATTCTTTTTTACATTGTGCCCAGTCTTATCAGTGCAAGGAGGTGGATGTATTAAATTAGTAGATATTTTAGAATTTGTCACCTGCTCCACATCTCTTGCACATGCTCAGAAGCTGGCAGCTTGCAAAAACTTCAGCCATTGCTCATGCAGAAATATAAACACCCCTCATACAAACGCCCTTCACCAAAGTGTCATGGATGCTTCCACCAGAGCCATCAACCTTTATTTTTATTTCTAAATAAAAACTAGATTTATGATATTTTCCCTGCCTAATGTTTGCTGGGTTTTTATAAACACATTTTTGGGTTAGTTTGACGCATTTTGTACTGAAGGAGCTTACAGGCTGCCCCATAATTTTATAGTATTAGTCAATCCTTTATTATAGCCTTTAATTTCTTGTAGTAGCTACCATTTTTCCACTGAACAGTTTTCAGAAGGAGGTGACCTTAAATGCAGAGGAGCATTTAGAACCCCCAAAAGTAGTGAGGAAACCCTCTGCCTCAAAAAAAAAGTTTCTTGCCATACCACCTTTTCTGTATTAAAATAATAATAATTTTGTCCGGATTCAGGTGAGTTTTTCAGCCCTCAACATGAACCCCGCAGGTTCTCAGAAACTATTTCAATGGAGATCTTGTCTCGTGGAACCTCTGGATTCCATGGAACACCGTTTGGGAAACTTCTAAATAAAGACCACAGAGGTCCTTTTAACACGGCATCCATGTTATCACGTGTTAACTTGTGTTTCTGCTATGGTACCTAAATGAAAATGTTCAAAGCATCACTATTAGTCCAATAATGTCTGATTAAAGATTACGGTGGTAATTTTAAAAAGTAAAAAAAATGTAAAATACCTTTTTGATTATTTGTGATGTATGTTACATTGGCAATTACATCCGTTCCAGTCCATCCTTAATGTTTTATTTTTAATTTCAGAACCCCAGGTGTAATGGCTCTAAAACACAATCAATTCAAATCTGCAACAAAACACGAGGTCTTAAATTGTCATATACATTTAGGCCCAAAATGGTCAATTTCCGTATTTGTTTTAGTTTTTTTCATGCTAATGACTTTCAGAACTTAACAAAATGTCAGAATATCTGTAATTTCCAGGAAAGTAATATTATCACTATGGATTCAGATTCATCTGCCCACTCCAAATATGTCCCTTTCCAGATTGCCGCAATTGTTCAATTTAGGTTGGACCAATGCATGTATCGACAGATCCGACTGGTGATGGACACTAGGAATCCGGTCATTTCATATTTCCATAGCACTTTGTGGCATGCTACAGAACAATTATCAGATAACACTCCAATTAAACTAAATTACCAACCTGTCCCTATATGGGAGCCCTATATATTTTTCTGCTTGCTCTTGGTATTCGTGACATAAAGTTCATATTTGCTACTGTTCTACATTCAGGTTATATTGAATTAAAGTTCTTAATAAAGAAACATGACTCTTAAAGGACTCTCTAAAGAATATGTGGATAGGGCTTGAAGAAGAAAAAAAAATATTTTTATTAATTTTACTGTGCATTTAAACAACAAATAACTTATTATTTTTAAGTCATGCCATGGCTTTCCTCTCCAGAAGCAAATTTCTTTTAATTTCATGGTTAAGAGATCTTGGATCCCAGGAAAATAACATCTGTCACTACTCCCACATCCATTTGCCATGATCTTCGTCTTTTTAACATTAAGTCCTTTGGTTCCTCCCACTTTCATCCATCAGAGTAGTATCATCGGCGTATCTGAAGTTGTTTCTTCCAGCGATACTGATTCCGGCTTTGGATTCATCCAGTCCAGCCTTACCCATGATATATTCTGCATATAAGTTGAATAAATAAGGTGACCATATACAACCTTGCCGCTCTCCCTTTCTGAACCATTCTGTTGTCCCATGTTCGGTTCTGACTGTGGCTTCTTGGTCCACATACAGATTCTTTAGGAGGAGGATGAGATTATCTGGTACTCCCATCTCTTTAGGAACTTGCCACATTTTGTTGTGATCCTCACAGTCAAAGGCTTTAGAATAGTCTATGAAGCAGAAGTAAATGTTTTTTTTGGAACGCTCTTTCTTTAGTATCCAGTGGCCATTGGCAATTTGATCTCTTGTGATTTGATTGGCTTGCACATCTGGTAGCTCTCGGTCCATATATTTAAGTCATCACTGCTAAGATCCATTCTGTGTAGATCTTCAGTGTATTCCTGTCTCCTCCATCTTTATCCGATCTGCTTCTGTTAATTGTTTAAATGCACAGTAAAAGTTTTTAATAAAGGTGGGTTTTTTTTGTTTGTTTTTTAAACACCCACCTCTTCTATGAATGCTAAAGTGGCCCATTATACTTTTTATTTCTTTTATTTAGTTATTTAATGCTTCAACAATTTTTTTAAAATATGTATTACATTTATATCACCAGATGTAAGGTGAACAGGTGAAGTCAAAGATAAATACATTTGTATTGTTACATTTTGGTATCTGTTTGACATGGCTCTTCTTTATAACCATAAGCAAACGCAAACAAAAATTAACAAAAGGGTATTCTGGGCCCTTCTATTTGTTTTGTTTTATTTAATTTAAAACTCGGCCGAAACGGTCACCGTAGATCTTAGGTTTCTGCCATGAACTTAGCAGGCTTTAAACATTGCACAAACTATTTTGTGCAAATAAGGAGCCTATAATGTATTTAATTAAAGTGACAGTGAGGAGTTTTCTTTTTCTCTGTCCTCATGATAGAAATGGCCAGTGAGTTTTATGTAATTCTGAATGGCAACATAGTGTACTTTTGCCCCATTTTTCTATATGTGAATCAGATAAGAAAACAGATTGGTTTTCCTTGTTCTTGTTTACACTTCCTCTGAATTCACTAAAAAGACAATGATGGACCAGACTCCTCCTTCTTTTTTTTTTTTTTTTTTAATCTGATTGCAGTTTTTTTTAATGTTCATATTTTTTTCAATGGTTATTTAATTCCCATTCAAAAATAGTTTTATAATGAATAAAATTCTTGATAGAAAATTGTGAACTACAGTGGCCATTTAAATGTCTCGTTTATCTGTAATGAAAATTGTGCAATAATGGTGTTTTGGAGCAGGATGTCCAAACTTTAGGTTACAATTACAAAATATAATATAACAAAGGCATATGTATCCTGACCCCCACCCCACCCCTCCAATAAATGCTCCTTGGGAGGCTTCTTCCAATACAATAAGATTATGTTTTTCAAACTTTTTTTTTTTTTTATTGTGTGCCTTTAATTAGGCAACATTTTGTATACATTTCACATACTGCATATTATAATGTATATTTTAGTTACTGTTCCTCAGTAATTAAAGTATGATGTCAACAGGTCCTCCAAAGGCACATGCCAGGTGAGACGGTAAAGTTATATCAGCCGAAGGTTGTCTCTAGATTTGTGGTGGGCAACCTAAGGACCAGGGGGCAGCCCTCAAGCATTTCCCATGTGTATTACAGGATGCTCAGTAAGGGGGAGAGCATGCCCTCTTCATCAGTATACAGTACATTGTCTTCCTAAAACTAGCGAATAATACCCAACTGCACTCCTAAATACTTCTCATTATTCCTTTGCTACAGAAATGTTGCTTTGGGTAAAATAAAAATATTTAATGTCCCTTGAGGTCCTTTTAAGGGACGACAGATTAGGACGGTCAAGTGCAATAAGTTGTTTGTCACTCCTCAAGGAGGCTGCCAGGTGGTCCTTGCTCCTAGCAATCGTAGCATGTTACTCTGCGAGGAGAGAAGGTCACAAGCTGTGTATCTCCATATAGCATCTTCAAATGCACCCAACAAAGCCAGACGTTTCCTATTGGTCATTGCGATCATGTGGTGCAGCTTCTAGTATAGAAGCCAGTTTCTCCCATTACTATTTGACTGGTCAACAATGTAGGAAGTCCAACAATCCTACGCTTGTTTCCTGAATGTAATTCTTCTACACTACACTCTGCTCATTAAAATCTATGATGGCAAAGATGTACTTGCAGTTTCTTGTAAATACAAAGGCCTTGATTCAATTGAGCTATTGTTGTCTACAGAAGCCCGTAATGGAGCCTGTAAACTCACTTGCTATTCAATTGGCGTCTTTTTGTGAGCCGCAAACAATCTGCGGGTTACAGGCTGAAAATTCAATCTAAGGCTTTGATCTTTCAAGCCCCCAAGAGTTACAATCGCTATTCAATTGCTACAAATTCTCAAGCCCGCAATTGTTTTTACACCCGTAAATGGCAAATGTAGAAGAAAATCAGGAAAAGCAATGAAAGACAACAGAATTGCACAACAGCCTCAAGCTCGCAAATCTGCAATAAAATATTTTTTTGTTTCATTTTGGTGTCATATTAATCTCAGGAATGAATGAGTTAATACATATCAGGCCACCCACATGGACTAGAACAGTATCGCCATTCATTTATTTTTGCGAATTGCAAGTCTCATCGTATATTCGACCTCTAAACGCTAATTGAGTGTAACCTCCATGTTTTGCTGATGGTTCATTTTCTATTGGCTGTTTCTTAATCGGTAGTTACGACCTTGCCTAATTGATCTGGATCATGCTCTGAAATGCTGCTTACAATTGCATGGTTACGATTTAAGCTTTCGGCCGTAAGTTGCGGCCTTGTTCAATTGAATCGCTCTGTAATTGTTGCAAATCTCAAGCCCGCAGACATACGGCTTGTATAACGTAAACTACGGGCTTGCAATTGAATAGGGGCCAAAGTATTTTATCCTGTGTAAAAGTCTTTGGGTTGATGGTTATTTTCTCAGCTCAGCAACGATTCTTATATCACAACTAGCGACTTGTCCGTCAAAAAATGACGGTCAATAAAAGAAAGTGTTTGAAATGCTGTTTGCCACACAATGTGAGTGTACTGTGTGCCTCAACTATATAGACCCCTCTAACACACTAATGAACGCATGTAATAACACTATAAGTGTCATGAGGGTCATCCAGGACCCTCATGACCCAAAGTGTAAGCACTACACCATTTTAACCCGGTCACTTATGGGGGTCTATCCATACCCTCATAAGCCTCTATTTAACCCCATCAGTCTCATAAGGGTATATTATGACCATTATGGGCCTGTTACAACCCAACATTAACCACATAAGTGCGATGACGGTCCTCAAGGACCATCATGACACTAAGTATAAACACTACACTGCACTATACCCCCCCCCCCCAATAAAACATGAATTATCAACTAAACACCCTCTACACTAACCTATTAACACCTACACTACCTACCTACCTACTCCCTAATAACCCCCTCCCCCACCACTGTAATTACATAAATCAAAAAAACTAAAGTCATCAAAAATCCACATTAAAAAAAAATAAAAAAAGGAACATTACAGAAAATAAAAAAATACATTACAACCCCCCCCCACTACAGAAAATAAAAAAATTACATTAGGTAATTACATTGGAAATGCATACAATACAATACAATACATACAATATAATACATCCCCCATATCTAATATACATCCCCCTATCTATCTAATATACAATAAATACTATCTATGTACTATACATCCCCCTATCTATCTAATATACAATACATGCTATCTGTATATAGCAACCTTAATTCTAAGCTACAATAAAATAATTAAGACCACTTACCTTTGAGATGTTTCTTCAGATCATCAACCTAGGGTAAAATAGGTTAAAAAAATTAAAACAACACGTTTACATAAAATAATTAAATATTCTAATTATTCTACTCACCTTTCCAGCATGTCCCGTTCCAGCATGTCACGTCCCAGCATGTCACGTCCTTCATCTTTGCTTCTGCGGCGTGGCCACTGTTAAAAAAAAAAAAAACATTACATTACTACACATACGTAAACATGAAACAAAGTAAAATAAACACAATCAACATTATATTTACCTCCCCGCGATGTCTCCGGCCTCCTCGTGTTCTGCCCGGAAGCATCCGTGCTCTTTAAAAAAAAAAAAAAAAGACATGCATCCGCCCTGGCAGATGTCTCCGACGCTAATAAGCTTCCTACGGAGTGTTCAAGAATCAAATTGGCAATGGCGACTTCTGATTGGCTGAAACGCTGTCTATCAAATTCAGCTAATGAGAAGACACCAATTGTGAACCAATGAGAAAGGGATACACCCCAAAATACCACGCTGATTGGATAACGCACCTGTCAATCTTTATTTGAACCAATCCGAAGGCTTTATTGCCATCAGCCAATCACAATGAAATACACCCCCACGTACTGATTGGTGAAGACATCTGCGCCTTCCCATTGGCTGTAATACTGATTGACATTGACAATAGCCAATGAAAAGGCGCAAATCCTTCACCAATCAGTACGTGGGGGTGTATTCTATTGTGATTGGCTATTGCCAGTGCAACCAATCACCCTGTGGGGGTGTATTACATTGTGATTGGCTGAAGCCATCTGCGCCTTGTGATTGGTTTAAATAAAGATTGACAGGTGCATTATCCAATCATAGTGGGATTTTAGGGTGTATCCCTTTCTGATTGGCAGGAATTTTTAATTTTTATTGCAGCGGGGATCCCTGATCGCGTGAGATTGGGACCCCCACTGTGATGGTTAATGGGTTAATGCAGGTTTCCGAGCTTATCTCGGATCCCTACTTGGGTAAGTTGTATGTGGCTGGGCTTTGAGCCTCGTTTTCGTTTTTTTCGGGGGCCATTTTTTCTCTTGCTTAGGGGATTTTCATGTGTCTGAACTCGGGAATTTGGACTTAAATGGACTTAAGTCATGCGTGTGTGTTTTAAACCACGTGTGAGGGGCCTTTGAGCCTCCACCTCCGCAAATGCGGACCCTCGCTTCGCAGTTGGACTAATATAATATGTGATTTATCAAGAGAGACTGGTTTTATTTTATATTTTTACCAAGTAATAAATAGGCTCCATAAAAAAACATCACAGATAGCTTTTTGAAAAAAATAAATAAATAATTTAAATAATTGTGAAACTTTCTTTAAATGAGGATATAATGCAGCATAAAAGTACAGATAGACATACAGTGCCTTGCATACGTATTCACCCCTTGATTTCTACTTATTTTGTTACATTACAGCCTTAAGTTCAATGTTTTGTTAATCTGAATTTTATGTGATGGATCAGAACACAATAGTCTAAGTTGGTAAAGTGAAATGAGAAAAATATATACATTAAACTATTTTTTAGACGTAGAAAACTGAAAATTTACGTACGTATGTATTCACCCCGTTTGTTATGAAGCCCATAAAAAGCTTTGGTGCAACCAATTACCTTCAGAAGTCACATAATTAGTGAAATGATGTCCACCTGTGTGCAGTCTGTGTCACATGATCTGTCATTACATATACACACCTTTTTTTAAAGGCCCCAGAGGCTGCAACACCTAAGCAAGAGGCACCACTAACCAAACACTGCCATGAAGACCAAGGAACTCTCCAAATAAGTAAGGGACAATGTTGTTGAGAAGTACAAGTCAGGGTTAGGTTATAAAAAAATATCTAAATCATTGATGATCCCCAGGAGCACCATCAAATCTATGATAACCAAATGGAAAGAACATGGCTAAACAGCAAACCTGCCAAGAGACGGCCGCCCACCAAAACTCACAGACCGGGCAAGAAGGGCATTAATCAGAGAGGCAGCACAGAGACCTAAGGTAACCCTGGAGGAGCTGCAGAGTTCCACAGCAGAGACTGGAGTATCTGTACATAGGACCACAATAAGCCTTACGCTCCATAGAGTTGGGCTTTATGGCAGAGTGGCCAGAAGAAAGCCATTACTTTCAGCAAGAAACAAAATGGCACATTTTGAGTTTGCGAAAAGGCATCTGGGAGACTCCCAAAATGTATGGAGGAAGGTGCTCTGGTCTGATGAGACTAAAATTTTTACTTTTCGGCCCAAAAAAACGCTATGTTTGGTGCAAACCCAACACATCACATCACCCAAAGAACACCATCACCACAGTGAAACATGGTGGTGGCAGCATCATGCTGTGGGGATGTTTTTCAGCAGCGGGATTGGGAAACTGGTCAGAGTTGAGGGAAAGATGGATGGTGCTAAATACAGGGATATTCTTAAGCAAAACCTGTACCAGGACGGAGGTTCACCTTCCAGCAGGACAATGACCCCAAACATACTGCTAAAGCAACACTTGAGTGGAAAGATGTGGCAAGCTCATAGAGACTTATCCAAAGCGACTTGGGGCTGCGATTGCCGCAAAAGGTGGCTCTACAAAGTATTGACTTTAGGGGGGTGAATAGTTATGTACATTGACTTTTTCTGTTATTTTGTCCTATTTGTTGTTTGCTTCACAATAAAAAAACATCTTCAAAGTTGTGGGCATGTTCTGTAAATTAAATGATGCAAAGCCTCAAACAATCCATGTTAATTCCAGTTTGTGAGGCAACAAAATACGAACAATGCAAAGGGGGGGTGGTGAATACTTTTGCAAGGTACTGTATATAAAAAGGAATCCTGAGCGCTCTTGCCCATCCATGAAGATTTTAACCTTTAAATAGTATCGCACCTTACCTCTGACATTTTAACTACATTTCATTCATGAATATTTATTTGGTCTATATTTCAAATATCTTCTTTTCAAGAACTTAAAACTTATACCGGCTGTATTTTTTTTTTCATTCTAAAAATGTTGCCTTTTTTAAACTTTTGATATGTAATTATTCATAATGGATTCTACCGTTTTTTTGTTTTTCCATTTAATCTACTAAGGCGATTGGAGATTTGAATGCATAAACCCTTTTTATCTGCACAATGGAAATGTGACATCTAAAACTGCCAGTGCCTCCAATAAGACTAATGGAATTCTCACATTGCAAGAACACACTTTCTTGAAAAAGTAACAGATTTGGCTGAGAAAAGAAAATGTAATTCTGCAGTAAAGTAAGATTGCATGAAAAATGTAAAGGTTATGTTTGCTTATTTTTGCTTTGGAAATTGTTTTGTCCGTTATCAACATTGGTGTGTTTCAGTCTAGACTCGCCAAGCCCAGGCCTAGGGCACCAAATATCTTGTGAGGTTGCTGATACAATATCATGGAATATGCACAGAGAATATTCTGTCTGTAAGTGTACCTGGTATTTTCTGACTTACTATACTCTATACTCACATAGATACATATACAATTGCTGATCTTCTATGGCGTGGATTTTCATATCTAGCCCCCCTAGGTACACATTCTTTAGGTGTCCCTGGCGTGCAGAAGAGCTGGCAGAGTGGTATAATGAATTTGATATCTCCTGGATATCAACGTGCATGGAGGAGCACTGTGAACATGCCCATACATTCCCATGCCCTGTTTGATTTAATATAGTGCAGCACACTGCAAGCCTGGCACCCCCACAAAAGAACTTGCTCATGGCATCTGGCTAGAGAATGCCAGGTGCCATGAGTGTGAAAATATAAACACATATTAAATGCGGTTTTATGCACTTGCCTCTAGGCAGCTGTCTTGTTTACCTAGTTATAAATCTGGCCATGGGTAAACTTATGAGTGGGATATCTCAAGAGGAAAAGTTTAGTTACTTCCGGGCGGTGGGGTGGGGGGGCACAAATGTGCAAGGGGCTACAGCAGGATAAAATATAAATATGCCCATGGTAATCATGTTTAATTATTCAAAAGCCCATATAAAAATATATGGCCTTGTGTCATTGAGTACCTGAATACAGCTGCCTACCTTTGTATTATCTCATAATAGTACTTGGAATTATTTGGAGCTTCGCAGGATCAGACAGGTCTCTGTCACACCCGGCAGTTGTTCTGCAGCCATGTGGCGCATCTCCAAAGTCATTAAATGCTCCTTTGTCTCTTAGCAGCTGATTTCTTCCACAGTAAACAAATCCTCACAGATCAACAAGGTTTGCGTAAACAATGCTTGCATGCCGCAGGGAATTGGTGTTTGCCAAAACTAATTACTAGTCATTTTGGTAAAATTGCATAGATATATATATGTAAATTAATACAATAATGACAGATTTTTTTCTACCAACTGTAAGATCCTGATTGGGATTTCCTGGTGGTCCAGTGGTCAGGACTTTGTGCTTTAATTGCTGCGACCTGAGTTTGATTCCAGTCAGAAAACCAACAGGTTACACCACCCTTAAGCCGAGCAGGGTTGTGCTTGGTCACTACTTTAGATGGGAGACCACCTAGGAATACCAGGAGCTGTATGCGGTGGCCCACTGGAGGAGGAACTGGCAACCCACTCCAGTATCTCTGCCATGCATACCAAGTGGATCAGCATGACCATGGACATAAAGATGTGCCTGGTGTGTTACGGTCCATGACTTCAATATTGGTCTCCACACATTAAGGTAATATAATTCATATTAATAAAATTTAAAAGAAAGTAAGAACATCATTTTTTTTCCAAGTATATAAATAACTAATGTTTATAATGGAAAATAAAGGGTTCTAGAAATCCAAATAGTAAGTTACTTGATGATAAGGGACGACACAGGTGTTACATTATGTGCAAATAAGGAAGGAACCGCTTGCACATACTACTGTGATCTTCCCTAGAGGCTACAGACTGATTGTAAATAATTATCCTGGGTGCACATCTCCAAGTGCTCTTCAAGAACTTGTCCTGAAAAAAAGCAATACAGTTAAAGGATCACAGTAGTTCAAGCAATATGTCACTTGTTTGTGACTTGCATCACTTCCTGAGAGCTCGATCATGAGAGTGTGTTTTTTTTATTTTTATCTATCAATGTGTAGAAGGGAGGAAGGAACAAGACAAGCTAAGGAGGCTTTGTCAATAATATATTATATCTGAGTGACTGAAGTTGACACCACATCCCTTCCCCCTAATTGATCCAGAAGCAATCAGTTTGCATCAATAGATGGAAGTATTGCTTTCCTGAAATGTAAATGCCCTTCACACACGCATCTTCCACCAAAAATGGTGTGGTTTGCCCTAAACTGACCAAACAGGGGGCAAAAATGTTACTCAATTTCTGGCTTTCATTATCCTGATGTCAAAACTGTCACTCATGGCATACCCTCCAACATCCATAAATGGTATTATTTTCTAGATGTGTAGTTGTTCAGTCGAGTCCGACTTCGTTTTTTAAATAATAAAAAAAAAAAAAAATTTCCTTATGTTTATTTAAAATATTGTTGTTGTTTTTTTTAATAAAATATACAATATAAAGTGCTACAATATAAAATAGTGATATTATTGATTTATTAATATAGAATGTTATGTATTATTTCTGCATTATTGTACTATTAGATTAATTAGGAATAATCTAGCCAGATATACAGTGGATATAAAAAGTCTACACAGCCCTGTTGAAATGTCAGGTTGAGACAAAGATAAATCATTTCAGAACTTTTTCCACCTTTAATGTGACCTATAAACTGTACAACTCAATTGAAAAACAAACTGAAATCTTTTAGGTAGAGGGAAGAAAAAATCTAAAAATAAAATAATATGGTTGCATAAGTATGCACACCCTTAAACTAATACTTTGTTGAAGATCCTTTTGATTTTATTACAGCACTCAGTCTTTTTGGGTATGAGTCTATCAGCATGGCACATTTTGACTTGGCAAGATTTGCCCACTCTTCTTTGCAAAAACACTCCAAATCTGTCAGATTGCGAGGGCATCTCCTGTGCACAGCCCTCTTCAGATCACCCCACAGATTTTCAATCGGATTCAGGTCCGGGCTCTGGCTGGGCCATTCTAAAACTTTAATCTTCTTCTGTTGAAGCCATTCCTTTGTTGATTTGGATGTATGCTTTGGGTCGTTGTCATGCTGAAAGATGAAGTTCCTCTTCATGTTCAGCTTTCTAGCAGAAGCCTGAAGGTTTTGCGCCAATATTGACTGGTATTTGGAACTGTTCATAACTCCCTCTATCTTAACTAAGGCCCCAGTTCCAGCTGAAGAAAAACAGCCGCAAAGCATGATGCTGCCACCACCTTGCTTCACTGTGGGTATGGTGTTCTTTTGGTGATGTGCACTGTTGTTTTTGTGCCAAACATATCTTTTGGAATTATGGCCAAAAAGTTCAACCTTGGTTTCATCTGATCATAACACCTTTTCCCACATTCTTTTGGGAGACTTCAGATGTGTTTTTGCAAAATGTAGCCTGGCTTAGATGTTTTTCTTCGTAAGAAAAGGCTTTCGTCTTGCCACTCTACCCCATAGCCCAGACATATGAAGAATACGGGAGCTTGTTGTCACATGTTGTGCCGTATTTTCTCCACTTGGTGATGACTGTCTTCACTGTGTTCCATGGTATATCTAATGCCTTGGAAATTCTTTTGTACCCTTCTCCTGACTGATACCTTTTAACAATGAGATCCCTCTGATGCTTTGGAAGCTCTCTGTGGACCATGGCTTTTGCTGTGGGACGCGACTAAGAAAGTTTCAGGAAAGACCAATTAGAGCAGCTGAACTTTATTTGGGGTTAATCAGAGGCACTTTAAATGATGGCAGTTGTATGCCAACTCCTATTTAACTCGATTTGGAATGTGATTGCTTAATTCTGAACACAGCTACATCCCCAGTTATAAGAGGGTGTGCAGACTTATGCAACCACATTATTTTTATTTTTCTTCCCTACACCTAAAAGATTTCAGTTTGTTTTTCAATTGAGTTGTACAGTTTATAGATCACATTAAAGGTGAAAAAAGTTCTGAAATGATTTATGGTTGTCTCATTTTTTTACAGCACAGAAACATGACATTTTAACAGGGGGGTGTAGACTTTGTATATCCACTGTAGTAACTTAGTTTAAATGTTCTTGATTTGATGATGGTTTCACCAGCAAAGAAACACACAACCCCAATTATATATAATAATATACAAGTATAAGGATTATTTTATTACTATTATCCTTTTTTTTGTATTGCACCAACATATTCTGCAGCTCTATACAGGGGTCAACAATGCAAACGAATGGAGGTCCCTGTTTTTGAGCTCAGAATCTAATATACAAAATGCTTTCCCAAGCACCTTACAAAATTAAAAACTTGCAAACTTACAACCCATAGTGTTTGGTTGTGATACAGGAGAGCGATAGATGCATTGTGCATATTAAGAATGAAGGTGATCAGCTCCATTAAACAGCTGTGTTTTTAGTGAGGTTTTAAAGGTTTGGAGGCAGGAGTATAGTCTAATGGAGCGAGGCAAGGAGTAGGGGCAGCACCAGAAAAGTCCTGAAGGCAGAGTGAGAGAAGGTGATAAGAGAGGAGGAAAGAAGAAAGTTGTTAGCAGAACAGAGAGGGAGGAATATTTTGAGACAAGAGCAGAGATATACATATAGTTACATAGGGCCTCATTCTATTACCGGCCGTAAATCGGCCGTAAGGCTGCGATTCCTTGCAGGGGTTCTGTTAACTTGCGATTCTATTATACGGCCCCGCAAGGATCTCCTCTTACGGCTAGCCGCATATCTTGGATCCGGGCGTAAGCTCAGAAATATAAAAACGCAAAAATAAATTCAAGCCTGCACTGTACAGCTCTGTAAATGCTAGGGATCATATTGGGGGACATGAGGATTAAAAGTAACCCCCTCTCAAGCTTGCACATCAGCCCAAACCCGAGTTCAAATTAACTGTTTATTTTCCGGCTGCGGCGTGGGCGGGTCTGAGGTGCTCCAAGCACTCTGGACTTTTTACATGGAAATTTTACGGATATTAAAAAATATATATTTTACGGATTTGAGTATATGGTAATTATGTGCTATTTTTGCTAACACCGAATATCACTTTATAGACTCTGCAAAGTGCAGGATGGCTTTATTTGGGCTATTTTATGTGCTTAATTGGTGCTAGCGGGACCTCTTTCCTGCAAGTAAGCTGCGGCTCGCTTTTAGCCTTGCAGAGAGGGTTCCCGGAGCAATTGAATTGCAAATAGGAATTTCTTACGGCCGATTTCCTTGCGGCCGTTTAAGATCAAAGGATTTCCTCTGGCGCGAGCGGCCGCAAGAGATAGCAAGGCACCGGCCGCAAGCCTGCCGGAATCCCCGGCCGGAGGGGAATAGAATAGCCGAATAGCTTGCGGCCTGTCCTTGCTGCCCCGCAACGGCTGCGGCCGCTAATAGAATGAGGCCCATAGTATTTAAGGTTGAAAAAAGACTTTCAGTCCATCAAGTGCAACCTTTTAAGATGTCCTCTGATCTGCAATATGCGGATTAACTATTAATTTATTAGTTGTTAATTAATTATGAATCAATTATTTAATGTTTTTTTTTTTTTATTATTATTATTAATTAGTCCAGAGGAAGGCAAATAGAAAAAAAAAAAAAAAAAACAAGCGAGACTTAGCCAATTGTCTCAAGGGGAAATGTAAAAAATTTGGATCATTACTGTCTCTCTAATTATCCATGATAACCCTGAATACCCTTTTTAATTAGAAATAAATCTAGTCCCCTTTTAAAGTTATCTATCGAATCCGCTGTCACCACCTCCTCTGGTAGAGAATTCCACAGATTAACCACCCTTACTGTGAAGAACCCTTTTCTTTCTTTGAGGTGGAATCTTTTTACTTATATTACTTATTACTTATAGAATATTAATACTAATATTCTTTTGGAATTTGCTGCTCCGCTATTTAACTCTACCCACAAACATTCAACTTTATCACTAGGTCCACATATCTTCTCTGACTATAGCCTTAAATTCAGGCTCGTTTACCATTGCCTCTATCTTTCCTAAATAGGTTATAACCATCCAGATTAACAGTCCAGTCATGAGATTCATCCCACCACGTTTCGGTAATGCCTATTAAATCCCAGTTTTCATTAATTGCTAATAATTCTAACTCTCCCATTTTTCCTGGCAAGCTTCTGGCATTAGCAAGCATACACCTTATGTTATGAGTCTGTAGTTCTGAAGTGTCTGCCACTGAACTTGAATTACTTAGTACTACCTCCCTATTGACTATACTACCCCTCCCCCCATCTCCTCCCCTATGAGTTGTTAATTCATCCCTTATACCCTCTACACTTTCTACCCCATTACTTATATCTAGTCCCTCCCCCCCACCTACTAGTTTAAAAACTCCTCCAGCCTTTCTACCATCCTATCCCCTAGTACAAAAGCTCCCTCATCATTAAGGTGCAATCCATCCCTACTGTAGAGATTGTACCGAAGTGAGAAGTCAGCCCAGTGCTCTAAAAAGCCAAACCCCTCCTTAGTGCACCACATCTTTAGCCACACATTAACCTCCCTAATCTCCTTCTGCCTCCCTGGGCTAGCACGTGGCACTGGTAGTGTAATGGAACCCATCACTGTTTTACCCTGTTTTATGGTTATTTAATTCTTGGTTAAAATATGATCCTACTATTATACTGTATGTATGTTGGTTTATGCTCTGCAGAATATTAGCCCACACTATTGCAGACCTTGGCATAATAGATAATCCTATTATAGAGACTCCTCATAAGATAAGGAAGTCTATTGTATAAAGTGTTTTCATTCTCAGACATAAGAACAAAGGGAAGGATGATCTAATCAATGTCTGATTGTATCAAAGTTGCCAGGTAGCCTCAGGGAGGTGTGACCCACCTATTGTCCCTCTATGTGTATTGTGTGGCCAACTATGGGGGATGTGTATTGCCTGTGGGAAGAGATGTGTATATATATTTCTGCACATAACAAAATAAAGTCAGTAGTCTTGAACTCCCTATTGAGTGTCGTCCAATATGGGAGGTTGGGAATGGTGAGACTGTAGTGCCTCTTGGGTATTTTACCGTATACCAGCGGAGATATTGGATTCGTGTTCCAACTCCGTTACAGGTAGTATCTCAGAAAATACTACCTTGGAGGGCCTTGCCTTCAGCTTATTACCTAGTTCTCTAAAATCATTCTTTAGGACACTCCATCTTCCACTAACTTTGTCATTGGTACCAATATGTACCAAGACCGCCGGTTCATTTCCAGCCCCTCCCAATAATTTGTTTACCTGATCCACAACATGACGAACCCGAGCACCCGGGAGACAGCAAACTGTTCGATTGCTGGGATCTGGGTGACAAATCACCCTGTCTACCTTCCTAATAATAGAGTCCCCTACAACCAAAACCTGTCTGTTGTTCTGCCTATTCTGCCCTCCCTCTTCTCCAGTAGAGCTGTTCGCCCGGCTGTTAGAGGGAACAGCTCTATCTGGCATTGCCATTCCTGAATGCACATCGCCAACAGTTTCACTCAATCTGGCAAATCTGTTGTTGTTTGCCAACTCAGAACTGGCCTGCCTCCTCCTGTTCCCCTGCTTCCCCTTGTAACTGTAACCCAGCTGCCTCCCTGGACATCCTCACTAGCCCCAGCTCCACCCTCCATGCTAGGCCCAGCTAAACTTGCTCAGTGAGCACCAACCCCCTTTCCAGTGGAGCAATATCACTAAGTGCTGCAATTCTCCTCTCCAGATCTCCAATTTGAGCTTCCAGAGAGGCAACATGCTCACACCTCTCACAGAGGTATGGACCCTGGATCATCTGTTCCAGTATTGTATACATATGACAGGATGTACACTGAATAAGGTTGCCACTGGACTGACTCATAATTATTATTATTGTCTACGAAATTTCAGTGGGAAAAATAAAGAATATAAAATAATATATTTATATAAAGTTTTCCTCCTTTGCACTATAAATCTGCCCTCCCTTTTCTTTGAAGGCCCTCCTTTTATTTAAACTCCTAGGCTTTTACTAGAATTGCACTTGATACTGAAAATGTTCGCAAGCTCGCAAGTTCCCCTTCTCCGGTTTATATTAACTTCTGCCTTCTTGCCTGGGCACAATTAGTGCACTCTGCAGTTTATCAGCCTTTACTTTTTAAGGTAAATCCACTTGTAAACAGACCCCAAACCAGCTCACAAACCTTTTATACAAGTTTAACATTCAAGCCACACCCCTCTCCCCGGGCACAATTAGTGCACTCTGCAGTTTATCAGCCTTTACTTTTTAAGGCAAATCCACTTGTAAACAGCAAGGGGGTGCAGTGTTGTTAACGGTTTTAAATGTTAGCATCATGATTTTATCTTTTGTTCTGGAGGCTACGGGAAGCCAGTGGAGTGACTGACAGAGAGGAGCTGCAGACACTGAGCATTGAGTGTGGTAGATGGGTCTAGTGGAGGCATTCATTATGGATTGGAGAGGTGACAAGCAGGTGATCGGGAGGCCAGCGAGGAGAGAGTTGCAGTAGTTGAGAATAGATATGATGAGACAATTATTAGAATTTTAGCTGTATCTAGTGTAAGATATTGACGTGATTTAGATTTATTAGGTGAAAAAGACAAGGTTTTCTGTGTGAATTTATATGAAGAATGAAAGAGAGGGCAGAGTCTAGTAGAACTCCAAGACAACGGGCCTAGGAGGAAGGAGTGATGATGGCAACGTCAACAGTCAGGGGTATTTGAGCAGTGGACATTGTAGTAGGGGGTGGAAAGACAAGGAGCCCAGTCTTTGACATGTCCAGCTTGATATGGTGAGCTGACATCCAGGAGGATATGCTAGAGAGACAGTTCAAAACTTGTGCTAGAAGAGAGGGGGATTGATCTGTTGTTGAGATGTAGATTTGAGTGTCGTCTGCATAGAGATGATACCGAAAGCTGAAATATTTTATTAGGGTTCCAAGTGAGGATATTTAGATAGTAAAGAGGAGGGGGCCTAGGTCTAAATTTTGGGGTATGCCAACAGACAGGGTGAGGTGAAAAAGTGGTGCCAGAGAAAGATATACCAAATGTTTGGCCTTGAAGGTATGATGTGAGCCATGAGAGAGAAAGGTCATGGATGCTAAGAGAGCGGTAAATTTGGAGTAGAAGAGGGTGGTTAACTATGTAAAAGACAGCAGATAGTTCCAGGATGATTAGAATAGAGAAATTACCCCTTTGACTTGGCGGTGTTAGCAAGTTATTAGTGACTTTTGTGAGAGCGGTCTCTGCGTAGTGTTGGGGCCGGAAACCGGATTGGAAGATGTCAAGAAGGGAGTTGGAGGAAATAAATTGTGTAAGGCGGTTGTAGACGAGCCGCTCCAGCAGTTTTGAAGCCAGGGGAAGTAGTGATATTGTAAAATAATTAGATGCACTAGATAATGACATTAGCAATACATAACTAACTGACTATTAATTAGATTATTGTGAAAAATCAACTATAATAGTTGTGGTAGTTACGAATTGTCGGTCATGCCATGTTTAAAAGTTACGAGATTGCCAATGAGCGCCAAAGGCGCACATTGCGGGCCGCACAATGAGTGCTATAGGCGCTCATCGCGAGGTCCGCACAACTTTGCAGCAATGAGCACCAAAGGCAAGACTGTGCAAGAAATTGTGGGCTTTCAGGCTCCCTCTAAGGGTCATCTGTTCCGTCGTGGTTGTTATTTTTTCGCCCCTAGGCAGCACCGAAGCCGTAACTGAACCAAAGCCCTGACATGCTATTTCCAACCACCATTGTGCTAGCATCCAAAACCCAAAGAAAAGCCTTCAATGCAATTGGAAATAAGCAGATTGAGGCCCAAATTATCCAGGTGCACCCTATCCTTAAGGAATATGCAGTCATAATCCAAAGATTCAACCACAGTGATGCGACTTGATATAACTCCCACATTACACACAAAAAGAGGCCTTGGCCCTAATCACTTCCTTCTGCAGAACTCAATCCTAGCAAGGTCCCTAGCTACGTGGCATTGCCTCCTTTGGACCATACTATTTTTGAATTAGGGCACCTTCTTAGCACTTTACACAGATCACCTTGCACCCATTTAAGGAGTACCTCTATAGTTAAGGTGCTGAGGTCATTATCCCCTATATAAATCAAGAACACCCCAGCTTCCCCAAATTGATTAACATAGTCCAAAAAAGCTACCAGAATGCAGTATAATAACTGTATTTCTTGGAATTCTGAGCAGGAAACACGTTTTTTTAACCTGTTTTAGACAATCAAATGTGAACACAAATGTACTATTTATATACTGTCCTACTGTACAGTGGAGGGCTTCTATCGCTTTTTTGCCCACCATATATTAAATGATTTATAAAATATCGAAGATACATTTTGGCTTATATCTTATATATATATACTAGCGACTTGCCCGTCAAAAATGACGGCAATAAAAACTGAAGCCTGGCAATGCTGTTTGCCACACAATGTAAGCCTCTCCCCCTCTACTTTACTGGCCTTGTGATGAGCGCCTTTGGCGCTCATCACAGGCCTTGCAATGAGCCCCTTTGGAGCTCATTGCGAGTCTCTCCCTCTGTCTACTTCCTCCCTCGTGTCTTATTTCCCCCCTCCTCTCCCTCCCTTGTGTCTCCTTCCACCTCGTCTACCTCCTTTGTATCTCCTGCCCCCCTGTGTTTTTACCTCCCTCTCGTGTCTCTAAACCCCTCCCCTGTGTCTCTTTCCCCCTTCTCCCTCCTATGCATCTCTCCCCCCCCTGTGTCTCCCCCAACCCTCCCCTGTGTCTGTTCCCCCCTGGCCTGTGTCTCTTTCCCCCTCAGCCCTGTGTCTGTTACGGCCTTCCTCGTGTCTCCATTTCCCTCCCTTGTGTATCTTCCCCCCTGCACTCTCTCCCCTGTGTCTCTTCCCCCTCCTCTCACTCCCCTGTGTCTCTTCCCCCTCCTCTTTCTGTGCCTCTTCCTCCCTGTCTCTTCCCCCTCACCCTCTGTGTCTCTCCCCACTCTGTGTCTTCCACCCTCTCCCTCTGTGCCTCTTCCCCCGCCTCTCTCTGTGTGTCTCACCACTGTGTCTCTTCACCCCTTCCTCTGTTCCCCCCCCTCTATGCATCTTTTCCCCTCTCTCTGTACCTCTTCCCCCCCTTCCCTCTGTGTCTCTTCCTCCCTCACCCTCTGTATCTCTCCCCCCTGTGACTCTTCCCCCCTCTCCCTCTGTGCCTCTTCCCCCCTGGCCTGTGTCTCTTTCCCCCTTCCCCCTGTGTCTGTTCCCCTCTCCCCCCCCCCCATTTCCCTCCCATGTGTATCTTCCCCATGTTCTCCCTCCCGTGTGTCTTTTCCCCCTCCTCTACCTCCCCTGTGTCTCTTTCCCACATATCCCTCTGTGTCTCTCCCCCCTCCCTCTGTGTCTCTTCCCCACTCTCCCTCTGTGCCTCTTCCCCACTCTCCCTCTGTGCCGTGCCTCTCCCCCCCTCTTCCCCACTCTCCCTCTTCCCCACTCTCCCTCTGTGACTCTCCCCCCCTCTTCCCCCCCTCTTCCCCACTCTCCCCCCCCTCTTCCCCACTCTCCCTCTGTGACTCTCCCCCCCTCTTCCCCACTCTCCCTCCCCTCTTCCCCACTCTCCCTCCCCTCTTCCCCACTCTCCCCCCCCCTCTTCCCCACTCTCCCCCCCCTCTTCCCCACTCTCCCTCTGTGACTCTCCCCCCCTCTTCCCCACTCTCCCTCCCCTCTTCCCCACTCTCCCTCTGTGACTCTCCCCCCCTCTTCCCCACTCTCCCTCCCCTCTTCCCCACTCTCCCTCCCCTCTTCCCCACTCTCCCCCCCTCTTCCCAACTCTCCCCCCCTCTTCCCCACTCTCCCTCTGTGACTCTCCCCCCCTCTTCCCCACTCTCCCTCCCCTCTTCCCCACTCTCCCTCTGTGCCTCTACCCCCCCCCCCCTCTTCCCCACTCTCCCTCTGTGCCTCTACCCCCCCCCCCCTCTTCCCCACTCTTCCCCACTCTTCCCCACTCTTTTACCTGCTCTCGGGCCGCGCTGCGCGCAAGCGTGGCTCGCGCCGCGCTCTGCGCAAGCGCGGCTCGGGCGCAGAGCGCGGCTTACGCCGCGCTCTGCGCATGCGCGGCTCGCGCCGCGCTCTGTGCAATGCGCAGCACTCTGCGCAAGCCGCGCTCTGCGCATGCGCGGCTCGCGCCGCGCTCTGCGCAATGCGCAGCACTTTATAATTGTCTAACTGCGATTCGTCTGAAGCGTGACGACGAATCGCAGTTAGACAATTATAATATGTGATATATATATATATATATATATATATATATATATATATATATATATAAACAGGTGAGGAGTAGCTGTAGTGTGCCAGAGGTTACTGAATCATAGCCTGTTTAGAGGGTCAGATAGCCATGATGTAGACAAGGCATGTCCAGAAAGTGTGTGTTATATATGTAGCCAACATCTGACATGAGGCTTGCTAGTAATGATGGAGGCGTATCTTTGGACATAGGCAAAGACAGCCGTAATCAACAATGTGATGCTTATTGAAAACTGAAAAACAAGTAGAAATGGGCTGAAGGGTGTAATAAGGGCTTGTTGAAAGCTGCGTAACAATGAAAAAGTGAGACCTGGACGTGGGTTGAATTTGGTGATGTGACAATGAGCGACAGATGTTTAGGGCTTATTGAAAGTCCTTGGTGCCATGGCTTTCCAGCAATGGTAATGCCATTATGGACATATTGAAAGCATATGACAATGAAATGCTAATTGAGAGCATATGACAGCACTGGGGAGCTACAGCTCATTGAGGGAACCATGAATGCCAACATATACTGGGACATACTGAAGCAGAGCATGATCCCCTCCCTTCAGAGACAGGGCCGTGGGGCAGTATTCCAACATGATAACGACCCCCAAACACATCTCCAAAACGACCAATGCCTTGCTAAAAATGCTAAAGGTAAAGGTGATGGACTGGCCAAGCATGTCACCAAACCTAAACCCTATTGAGCATCTGTGGGGCATCCTCAAACGGAGGGTAGGGAAGTGCAAGCTCTCTAACATCCACCAGCTCTGTGATGTCATCATGGAGGAGTGGAAGAGGACTCCAGTGGCAACCTGTGAAGCTCTGGTGAACTCCATGCCCATGAGGGCTAAGGCAGTGCTGGAAAATAATGGTCGCCACACAAAATATTGACACTTTGGGCCCAATTTGGACATTTCCACTTAGGGGTATACTCACGGTTTAGACATTAATGGCTGTATGTTGAGTTATTTTGAGGGGACAGCAAATTTACACTGTTATACAGGCTGCACACTTACTACTTTACATTGTAGCAGAGGGTAATTTCTTCAGTGTTGTCACATGAAAAGATATAATAAAATATTTGCAAAAATATGAGGGGTGTACTCACTTTTTTGAGATACTGTGTGTATGTATGTATATATACACACACACAGTGGAGGGGGGGGAGATTTGATCCCCTGATGAGTTTGAACGTTTATCCACTGACAAAGAAATGATCAGTCTGTAAGTCTATAATTTTATTATAACAGTGAGAGACAGAATAACAAAAAAAAAATGCATGTCAAAAAAGTTATAAAAGTTATAAGGATTTGATTTGCAGGTCAGTGAGGGAAATAAGTATTTAATCCGTTAAAAATCAGCAAGATTTCTGGCTCCCAGGAGTGCTCCTAATCTCAGCTTGTTACCTTTATAAAAGACACATGTCCACAGAAGCAATCAATCGGATTCCAAACTCTCCACCATGGCCAAGACCAAAGAGCTGTCCAAAGATGTCAGGGACAAGATTGTAGACCTACACAAGGCTGGAATGGGCTACAAGACCACCGCCATACAGCTTGGTGAGAAGGTGACAACAGTTGGTGCGATTATTCGCAAATGGAAGAAACCCAAAATAACTGCCGGTTTTAATGATCATGAGAACGGTGAGGAATCAGCCCAGAACTACATGAAAAGATCTTGTTAATGATCTCAAGGCAGCTGGGACCATAGTCACCAAGAAAACAATTGGTAACACACTACGCCGTAAAGGACTGAAATCCTGCAGCGCCCGCAAGGTCCCCCTGCTCAAGAAAGCACATGTACAGGCCCGTCTGAAGTTTGCCAATGAACATCTGAATGATTCAGAGGAGAACTGGGCGAAAGTGTTGTGGTCAGATGAGACCAAAATCGAGCTCTTTGGCATCAACTCAACTCACCGTTTTTGGAGGAGGAAGAATGCTGCCTATAACCCCAAGACCCCCATCCCCACTGTCAAACATGGAGGTGGAAACATTATGCTTTGGGGGTGTTTTTCTGCTAAGGGGACAGGACAACTGCACCGCATCAAAGGGATGATGGACGGAACCATGTACCGTCAAATCTTGGGTGAGAACCTCCTTCCCTCAGCCAGGGCATTGAAAACGGGTCATGCATGGGTATTCCACCATGACAATGACCCAGAACACACAGCCAAGGCAACAAAGGAGTGACTCAAGAAGAAGCACATTAAGGTCCTGGAGTGGCCTAGCCAGTCTCCAGACCTTAATCCCATAGAAAATCTGTGGAGGGAGCTGAAGGTTCGAGTTGCCAAACATCAGCCTCAAAACCTTAATGACTTGGAGAGGATCTACAAAGAGGAGTGAGACAAAAAGCCTCCTGAGATGTGTGCAAACCTGGTGGCCAACTACAAGAAATGTCTGACCTCTGTGATTGCCACAAAGTGCTAAGTCGAAGGGGTCAAATACTTATTTGCCTCATTGACCTGCAAATCAATTTATTACTTTTTTTACATGCTTTTTTTTCTTGTTTGTTTTTTTTTGTTATTCTTTCTCTCACTGTTAAAATGCACCTACCATTAAAATTATAGACTGGTCATTTCTTTGTCAGTGGACAAACGTTCAAAATCAGCAGGGGATCAAATACTCCCCCCCCCCCCCCCCCCCCCACTGTATGTCTCAAATCTTTCTCTAACTGGATTGGCCAAAACAAATTGGAGGGGGTGTTAACCTTCATTTTAAACTGTCAGAAATTACAATAGATTTTGCTAACTTCAAGGTAAGTGTTTAAATGTTCATTTTGGTATTTTTTCATGCAAACATTTGTTTTTAATACACTTCTGATTCTCATATATCAGATGCATTCATAATCCAGGAAATTTAGATATCCCTTTAATTGCCCAATTCTCCAATTTATGCAAATCCATTTGGAGGGAAAGTACATCATTATCTGATTTAATTACCTTGCACAACTTAGTGTCATCATAAATTATGTTTTATTTCTCTCTCTCTCTCTCTCTCTCTCTCTCTCTCTCTCTCGCTTGCTCTCCCTCCTCTCTCTCTCTCTCTCTCCCCTTTTATTTATATCCCCCTTCTGTTTCTCTCTCTCTCTCTCTCTCTCCCTTTCTGTCTCTCTCTGTCCATTCTCTCTCTCTCTTTCCTTCATTCTTTCTCCCTTCTGTCTGTCTCTCCACCCCCTTCTGTCTCTCTCTCCCTTTCTGTCTCTCTCTGTCCATTTTTTCTCTATATTCCCCCTTCTCTCTCTCTCTTCCCATTCTCTCTCTCTCCCTCCTCTCTCTCCCTCCTCTCTCTCTCCCATTTTATTTATACTTATATTCCCTACTATCTCTCTCTCCCCCCTTCTATCTCTCTCTCTCTCCATTTTCTGTCTCTATTCCCCCTTCTCTCTCTCTCCCTCCTCTCTCTTTCTCTCCTTCTCTAGCTTTCCCTTCTGTCTTTCTCTCTCCCCTTCTATCTCTCTCTGTCCATTTTCTCTCTCTATTCCCCATTCTCTCTCTCTCTCCCTCCTCTCTCTATCTCCTTCTCTCGCTTTCCCTTCTGTCTGTCTCGCTCCCTTTCTGTCTCTCTCTGTCCATTTTCTCTCTCTATTCCTCCTTCTGTGTGTCTCTCTCTCTCTCCCCCCTTCTCTCACTCTTTCCCTCATCTCTCACTCTCCCCTTTTATTTATACCCCCTTCCTTCTCTCTCCTTCTCTCTCTCTCTCCCTTTCTGTCTCTCTCTGTCCATTTTCTCTCTCTATTCCCCCTTCTGTCTCAATCACTCTCCCTTCACTCTACCTCCTCTCTATCTTTCTTCCCCTCCCTTCATTCTCTCTCCCCTTCTCTCTCTTTCCTCCCCCTCCACTTCTCTTACCTATATGCTCCCGGGTCTGGCTGCTCCTCCCACTGCCAGCTCCTTCTGTCCTTCATGGGTTTGAGGACTCAGAGGAGAAAGCGGGGGAGGGGGCAGGAGGGTAACTGGTGGTGGCAAGTTCATCAGCAGATCATTAATCAATCCCAGGCATGTGTTAAAAGGCTGCATTCACCTTGACAGCACCTTGAGCAGTAACAGGCACATGGCAACTCTCTCCAGCACCTTGCATCTCCACCTGGACTGGAGCAGATGGGCTTCTTTTTTTTTTTGCCACTCCAAAAGAAGTGCCGACTGGGATGGACTGCCCCGCACACACTTGTTACACCACTGCATATGTGTGTGTGTGTATATATATATATATATATATATATATATATATATATATATATATATATATAAATTATTTATTTCTTTACTCACCATGAGATGCACATGATATCATGCACCCTGGGCGACTAAGGAGTTTGTGTCCAGGGTGCCAGATTGTGACCCTGACTATATCACTTTAAGTTTATTTTATGTTAAAAAAACATCATAAACTATACAACAGTTATGAAACAATATAAAAGCTATTTCCCCAGTTACTGGTCCATGTTAGACCAGGCATTAGATGCAAAAAGTATTTCTGCCACTGACACTCAGGGTGATAAACCAAACAAAAATATAATATCCACCAAATTTAAATAATTTAAACGTGCAATTTGAGTAAAAAAAAGTAATCTTCTGTTAGTGCAATTCACATTATTTCATCATTGATAAACAAAAGAAAAAAAAGATAAGAACAGTCATAAATTAGTTAGCACTCCAAAGCACTTCAATAAAATGTCACTTTTATTCATTTTCAATTAAAATTGAATTCAAGCAGTAACTTTAAAATTATTTAGTACTAGCGACTTGCCTGTCAAAAAAATGACAGCAATAAGATTGTAAGGGCGGTAAATTTTGTTGGTGTTCCAAGATGGATCGGCGCTCATTGCGAGGTTGTTGGTTGTTTGTGTGCTATGAGCATAGTTTTTTTTTGCTAATGCTAATGAAATAATTAATAAAATAATACATCAATATACTTTACCTATTTTGAAGTAATATATGCAGGAAGCATTGTGCTGAAGAGCTGGCAATCTGTTTGAATGTTGCTGCAGCATGCAATGTGTGTTTTGAGGTCTGTGGAGCTGAGGTGTAAGTGTCAGCAATGTGTGCAGTGTGTAGTGTAAACAGTGTGCGTGTGCGAGCCAAATCCGTTAGGGTAGCTGTGTACTTCCGCATTGTGTAAGTTAGTGTTGTAAAATGGCGCCTGTGTGGTACGCATCTGTGGCTGATTTTGCACGCTTGTTCTTGGATCTCGTCTGTCTTTTTGGGAAAATCTGTATGAGTTTGGTGGTGTTTTGCGTCTTTAGAGTGCTGTAGCCTCGTTTTCGTTTTTTTCACAGACATTTTGTCGCTCGCTTAGGTGATTTTCAGGTGTCTAAACTCTTCTATTTCGACTTAAATCGAGGTGTAACTTCAGTTTTCGAGGTACTGGGTGCCTCCCCTTGCTGTGGGTAAGCTTTTTATGTATTTGTTGTGTGTATTTATTGTGTTTTTAATGTTTTCATGTGCGCGGTTTCGGGCATAAAGCTCGTATTTTTACAAGGTCGTAATGTTTTTTTTTCTAAGTTCCGCATCTTGATTTGTTACTCGTAAGTCCGTAAATTTTGCGAGGTCCGCAGTTGCTGGTAAGGAGCGCCTTCGGCGCTCCATGCCAGCAACTGCAGCACTCGTTTTGCGAGCCTGCAGCGTTAGCAACAACCCGCATGCTCACAACTATATATGTGATAATATTTTGAAAAGATTTAGCCCAACACATACACATGAAAAAGTCACAAAAGTTCATTCTTGTTCCATTAAAAACCATTTCTATATTAGGGTACACTGCCTATTTGTTAGCAAAGTATCTTTTCTTGAGTGAAAGTCTAGGTAGACTATAATGATTTTAGAATAGTGAGTAACGGATACTTATAGTGTAGCTATTGGTAGAGGAGAGATCTAAAACTAGTCAAGCATGGCCTCTGGACATCAGAGACGCAACTCCTCGGCAAAGAATAACAAAGCCAAAAAGAGAGGCCCTTTTTAAACCAATGGTATCCAATCGGTGTGAAGCAGATATCCAACCAGCTTTTATTGTAGCCAAGCTCACATACTGGAGCGGGACACCCAGGTATTTGTAACAGCTCATTTATTAATTTGTTCTTTGTTGCATATTTGCTATCACTATTTATAGAAGGCTTTTATAACTAAGTAGTTCACATAATAATTTCAATATTTTTTTAAAATAAACAAATAAAACAAACAAGAGAATTACCTCATATTGACACATGCTTTATTATATAACCTAAAGAACATAAAACAGTAAACAAAAAATTAGTCTGTGTAGGGATATGAACCCAAGACCTTCAACACCATGGACTGCAGCATTACCTATGTTATCTATGTTGCTATGTTATCTTTTACAATATAATGAAGTAGTTATACATGACTACTTGATTTAAAGCGTTTACACCTGATTCCAAATTAATATTCTTTATGTACCACGCAGTACAGAGCTCATTACCCATTCAGATAGACAACACACTGAAATAGCCTAATCTATTGATCATAACTCCACAAATTCAGCATTCATTTTAAAAATTAAAACACTATTTTCATTTGTTGTTTCACCCTCTATCTAATTGCACAGTTCACATATGGGGACTTTTATGGTCCTTCAATCTGTACAATTCCATTAAGTCTTAATTTTTTATTTATCGAGCATGTTATGTTGTTAAAACAATAGATAGACCGTACATTATTCATAAGATAAGGTTGTTTGGACAGTTAGGGTGATTACTGTATATACTTGAGTATAAGCCGAGTTTTTCAGCCCTTTTTTAAAGGCTAAAAAGGGCCCCCTCGGCTTCTATTCGAGTCACTCCCCCTAGTGTCTCTCTAACCCCCACCCCCCGTGTCTCTCTACCCCCCCGTGTCTCTCTACCCCCCCGTGTCTCTCTAACCCCCCATGTCTCTCTACCCCCCTGTGTCTCTTTCCCTCCCCCCTCCTCATCCTCAACCCTTCTCCTCATCCTCAACCCCCTCCTCCTCCTCATCATCAACCCCCCTCCTCCTCATCAACCCCCTCCTCACTGTCTCCCCTCTAAATACCTCCCCCTCACTTACCTGCTTCTTCTCCGGCCTCTGCTCCGTCTTGACCCAGGCGCGCATGTGACGTCACATGCGTGCTGCATCATTAGCATATACTGGGTGCCGATGAGGAGGAGGGGGGTTGAGGTTAAGGGGGTTGATGAGGAGGAGGGAGGTTGAAGTTTAGGAGGGGAGTTGAGGTTGAGGGGGGGTGAGGAGGGGGTTGATGAGAAGGAGGGAGGTTGAGGAGGGGGGTTGAGGTTGTGGGGGGGGGTGCGGAGGGGGATGAGGATGGAGGGGTTGAGGATGAGGATGGGGGGTTAAGGAGGGGGTGAGGAGGGGGTTGAGGTTGAGGAGGGAGGTTGAGGTTGAGGAGGGGGGTTGAGGTTGAGGGGGGTGAGGAGGAGGGAGGTTGAGGAAGGGGGTTGAGGTTGAGGGGGGATGAGGAGGGGGTTCAGGATGGGGGGTTGAGGATGAAGAGGGAGGTTGAGGATGAGGAGGGAGGTTGAGGAGAGGGTTGAGGATGAGGAGGGAGGTTGAGGATGAGGAGGGAGGTTGAGGATGAGGAGGGAGGTTGAGGATGAGGAGGGAGCTTGAGGTTGAGGAGGGAGGTTGAGGAGGGAGGTTGAGGTTGAGGAGGGCGTTGAGGATGGGGGGGTGAGGATGAGGGGGGAGGTTGAGGATGAGGAGTGGGGTTGAGGAGGGAGGTTGAGAATGAGGAGGGGGTTGAGGAGGGTGATAAGGGAGGGGGGAAGAGACACAGGGAAGGGAGAGGGGAGAAGAGACACTGGAGAGAGAGGGGGGGGCACAGAGGGCAGTACATTTCCCACCCTCGGCTTATACTCGAGTTACTCATTTTACCCAGTATTTTGTGGTAAAATAGGTGCTTCGGCTTATACTTAGGTCGGCTTATACTCGAGTATATACGGTAGTTTATATTGTATATTTTAAGCTGCATGGTAATCCTTCTTAGATTCTCCCCGCACAAGATACACAGTTCTTAAAATAGATTCAAAGGTTTAAAGTTGATTTGTGCCTTATCTGGCTAATAGTTAAAAACAGAGGATACGGGCACAGTTTGTCCCAGATGGTAAATAGATACAATTTTAAGACATTGGCAATTAAAAAATAAGGAATAAAACCATTGAGATATATTACATAAAAGTCTATGAAGACCTCCATTATGGTGATAAGCCATAAAATCATGTCCAGTTACATTAATAATATTAGTCACAGAGACCTTTAAGTGTTGAATTGTTATTATTCTTTATATACAAGCTCTTCATACTTTTCAGCTCCATTGTGAAAGGTGAGTAATCATGTGAGATAAAGCCATAAAAAGACAGGGAGGATATTTAAGTGTAGTAACATAGTAATTGGGGTTGAAAAAAGTATTTTAGTCCATCTAGTTCAACCTTTTTAGATCTCCTCTGACCTGCAATATGCGGATTAATTGTTAATTGTTTATTGATCCAGAGGAAGCAAGCAGAAAAAAAACCAAGTGAAACTTTGCCAATTGTCTCAAAAGGGAAAACAATAATTCCTTCCTGACCCCAGATACTGGCGATCGGAATCCTCCCCGGATCAATACTCTATCTCTAATTATCCAGGATAACCATGAATGCCATTTTTATTAAAAAATAGATCCAATCCAACTGGAGATAACGTCAGGAAAACATTAAGATTATATATCTGGCCGGTCAAAAATAAGACGCCTATTTGTGTCCTCGCGCTGGATATAGAAAAGGCGTTTGACTCAGTAGAGTGGCTTTTTTTTATATGCAGTGCTAGCAAGGTTTGGATTTTACGACTCCCCCCTAGCTAATCTGAAGCTACCTGGATCCCATGAAAAAAAACAAAAAAAACATCTCCATTATAAGAGGTACGAGGCAGGGGTGCCCTCTCTCTCTGTTGTTATTTGACTTAGCAGTTGAACTCTTAGCCCAAGCCAACCGCTCCAGGAAAGAGATTAAAGGCCTCAAAGTTGGCCACCATGATTTTGCACGTTATCAGATCCTGTAACCTCCATAGAAGCACTAATGTCCACTATTAAACAATATAGCGATTTATCGGGCTTATGGCTCAATCTTGACAAATTGGAAGCTCTAGACATTGGCTTACTCCCTAGTATATTAGAAAATGTAAAATCCACTTATAGATTTATTTGGCCTAAAACATCTATTAAATACCTAGGAGTTAACATTACTAGGACAATTCCGGAATTGTATAAGGCTAATTTCCCTCCCTTGATTAAAACCCTAACGGCAAATATGGAGACCTGGTCGAAATGTAACATCTCCTGGACGGGCTGCATAACCTTAACATTCTTGCTAGGGTGCTCTACTTATTCAGAATGTTGCCGATCCCAATTGACAATATAGAACTAAATAAATTTCAAAAATGGATTTTTCGCTTTATTTTGAGGAATAAGTCTCCCAGAATAGCCTAAAATATTATGTACAGACGTAGAACTGAAGGAGGTCTATTGTGTCCCAATCTTCTAAACTACTATTGAGCATCTCAATTGGCATTTATATCGCTGGCTCATTCCATTAATCACCAACCAATATGGACATTCATAGAAAATACACAAATGTTTCCCTACTCTTGGGACACAATAATCTGGTCTCCACACTTACTCCCTCTAAAATCAAATTTCTCCAATCCACTAAATTCTCTTACTATGAAAATTTGGGTGATGGCAAACCTTCAGAGACAGCTGGTCCATTCTCTTTCGCCTCTCACTTCAATCTTTTCAGATAAACAAATTGTATCTGACATGCTCTGATACTTCACAACATTGGTGGATGGTTTCTAAACTGGACAGATTAAATTCGTGGTTCAGGAATGGCTCTCTAATATCTGCAGCCCAGATGCAGAGTGAACATAATATCCCAGCAAAATAAACTTTTAACCACATTAAATTAAGACATTGGGTGACTACAAATAATAGGGAATACAGCCCTCCTAGATCATCCTGGCTTTCAGTAGTGTGTCTAAAACTTCCCTTGTCCAAAGGATTTTGGGGTCACTTTACGGAATATTGAACACACCAGACAGAGGATACAAGCCTTCCAATGTTCTCAAGTGGGAGGAAGACCTGGGTCATGTCTGGGAGCCTGAAAAATTGACAGAAGCCTACTCTACTCTTTCCAGAGGCTCCATTACATATAGTCTCTTAGAGACCTCAATTAAAATCTTACACAGAGCTTACTTCACTCCATTAAGGATACATACAATTACAAAGTCTGGAAATAAGCTTTGCTTTAGAGGGTGCCAGATTGAAGGCGACTTTATACATTCCTGGCAGTATTGCCCAATTGTTCAAGGACTATGGTCCAAGACTCTTCGCTTAGCTTCAGGACTACTCAACGTCACGCCAAAACCCACTATGGAGGTATGTCTTTTAGGTATCCATGATCCTAAATTAAGCTCCTCTCAAAACAAACTGCTCTCATTCTTTATGCTAGCGACTAAAAACATTATTGCCAGAAATTGGAAATCCCCTTCCCTGTAGCGTAGGGATGTAATAAACAAAATTAATTAAACACTGATCAATGAAAGTCTGACACATATGCTTAGCGATACTTCACTGCTGTTCCTTAAGATCTGGGAACCCTGGCTAGCTTCTTCCGAAAGCGTAACAATCACATAGCTGTAACATAGACCTCTTCGATGTACTGACTGATGGGAAGCAGGAGACGGAGACGATCTGGACCTGGGTGCTCCCGGATAGTCTGGATTATGAGGTACAGTGAGTCTGCAAAATATTTACATTTACCATAGTGAAATCAGGGGGGGTCAAGTGACCACTTTCCTACTTTGATTTTCTAATACATCCTACCAGGGTAATGAGTCATAAATGTATCAACTTATTATGTTTTTATGTACATAGTTTATTTGTATAATATGAGTACTCATCCATTAGCTCAGCGGTACCAAAATGGCGGCTCTGGACTACCTCTTGGGGTTGTGATAGGGATCTAACCTTCTGAGAAGGCAGCCGGGTGAACTAATTATATGTTTATATTTATCTAGATTTTCCCTAGCTATTTCTTTTATTAGTTATTTGTTAGATTTTTCTATTAAGCCTAAAAAAATAAGAAAATTGAAGGATAATTATAATATATAACTCTCTTAGCTAATATTTTGTTATTATTTACATTTATATTAGGGACTGTAAAAATGGTAATGTTATTTCGGCAAGATGGTGTAACTTTTGCTCTTCTACATTGACACTTTTGTTTGAAATGACTTATTGTTATTTGATTTTTGGTTATCCTGAATAATAAAAAGTATTGAAGTAGAAAAATATATCCGATCCCTTTTTAAACTTATCTATGGAATCCCCTGTCACCACCTCCTTTGGTAGAGAATTCCACAGATTAACCACCCTTACTGGGAAGAACCCTTTTGTTTCTTTAAGGTGGAATCTTTTTAGTTCAAACCTCAAAGGATGTCCTCTTGGCAGTTAAAAACCTCTTAGCACAAAAAGTTCACTTGGATCACATATAATAGTTGTCAAACTACGAATCATCGTCACGCTTTGCGAGCTCGCGAGGGACGCAGTTTGGTCCGCAAATACGGCCCCTCGCGAAGCGAGGGGCCGCATTTGTGGAAGGTGGAGGCTCCAACGTTGGCTGCAATGAGCACAACGCTCATTGCAGGCGCGAGGGTCCGCATTTGCGGAGGTGGAGGCTCAAAGGCGCCTCACACGCGGTTACAAACACCCACACAAGCGGCACCATTACGACCTCACAAAAATACGACCCTAACGGAAGAACCGCGCGCACATAAAAACAGTCAAAACACAATAAATACCCACTAAAAATACATAAAAAGCTTACCCACAGCAAGGGGGGCACCCAGGACCTCTGCAAGTGAAGTTACACCTCCATTTAAGTACTAATTCCAGAGTTCAGACACACGAAAATCCCCTAAGCGAGAGAAAAAATGGCCGCCGAAACCCCCCGAAAACGAGGCTCAAAGACCCAGGACCGCTACTCATGGAGATCAATACAGACCCCCAAAAGCCCTTCATTAACCCTGTCACTCATGGGGGTCAATACAGACCCCCATAAGCACTTAATTAACCCCCTCACTCATGGGGGTCAATATAGACCCCCATAAGCCCTTAAATAACTCTGTCACTCATGGTGATCAATACAGACCTCCATAAGCCCTTCATTAACCCTGTCACTCATGGGGGTCAATACAGACCCCCATAAGCCCTTCATTAACCCCGTCACTCATGATGGTCAATATAGACCCCCATAAGCCCTTAATTAACCCTGTCACTCATGGGGGTCAATACAGACCCCCATAAGCCCTTCATTAACCCCATCACTCATGAGGGTCAATACAGACCCCCATAAGCACTTAATAACCCCCTCACTCATGGGGGTCAATATAGACCCCCATAAGCCCTTAATTAACTCTGTCACTCATGGTGATCAATACAGACCTCCATAAGCCCTTCATTAACCCTGTCACTCATGGGGGGCAATACAGACCCCCATAAGCCCTTCATTAACCCTGTCACTCATGATGGTCAATATAGACCCCCATAAGCCCTAATTAACCCTGTCACTCATGGGGGTCAATACAGACCCCCATAAGCCCTTCATTAACCCCATCACTCATGGGGGTCAATACAGACCCCCATAAGCACTTAATTAAACCCCTCACTCATGGGAGTCAATACAGACCCCCATAAGCCCTTCATTAACCCTGTCACTCATGGGGGTCAATACAGACCCCCATAAGCCCTTCATTAACACTGTCACTCATGGGGGTCAATACAGACCCCCATAAGCACTTAATTAACCCCCTCACTCATGGGGGTCAATACAGACCCCCATAAACCCCAAATTAACCCTGTCACTCATGGGGGTCAATACAGACCCCCATAATACATATAATTAACCCTGTCACTCATGGGGGTCAATAAAGACCCACATAAGCCCATAAATAACCCTGGCACTCGTGGGGGTCAATACAGACCCCCATAAGCCCTTCATTGACCCTGTCACTCATAGGGGGTCAATACAGACCCCTATAAGCACTTAATTAACCCCTGCACTCATGGGGGTCAATACAGATCTTCCTAAACCCATAATTAACCCTGTCACTCATGGGGGTCAATACAGACCCTCATAAGCCTCTATTTAACCCCATCAGTCCCATAAGGGTATATTAAGACCATTATGGGCCTGTTACAAACCAAAATTAACCACATAAGTGCCATGACGGTCCTCAAGGACCATCATGACACTAAGTATAAACACTACACTGCACTATACCCCCCCAATAAAGCATTAAATATCAACTAAACACCCTCTACACTAATCTATTAACACCTACACTATGTACCTACACTACCTACCTACCACCTAATAACCCCCCACCACTCTAATTACTGAAAATAAAAAAACTAGTCACCCCCAAAAAAACCTACATTACATAAAATAAAAAAACCTAAATAACAAAAAAATAAAAAATCTACATTACATAAAATAAAAAACCTAAATCACAAAAAATAAAAAATCTACATTACAGAAAATAAAAAAACTAAGTCACAAAAAATAAAAAAAGGAACATTACAGAAAATAAAAAAAATACATTACAACCCTCCCCCACTATAGAAAATAATAAAATAACACACCTGAAAAGGAAATACATATAATACATACAATACAAATAAAATGAAATACAATACATCCTATCTATCTAATATACATCCCCCAATCTATCTAAATAAATGCCACAATCTAATATACAATACATGCTATGCTATCTATATAAAACACATACCCCTAGCTAACATACAATAAATGCTATCTATATATAAAATAATCTAATTCTAAGCTAAAATAAAATAATTAAGACCACATACCTTTGCAGATGTCCCTTCAGATCAGCCACCTAGGGAAAAAAATAAAAAGATTAGTGCAACACATTTACAGTAAATAAATAAACATTATAAATATTCTACTCACCTTTCCAGCATGTCCCCGTCCTTCTTGTTTTCTTCTTCTCCGGTGCGGCCCCTATAAAAAAAAAACATAACATTAATACAACATGCATAAACATAAAAACAAAATAAAATAAACATAATCTACATTGTACTTACTGTACCTACCCGCGATGTCTCCGGCCTCCTCCTCTTAGGGGGATGTATATTATGAGATAGATAGTATTGGGGGATGTATATTACATAGATAGTATTTATTTTATATAAGATAGATTGGGGGATGTATATTAGATAGGATGTCATCTATTTTTTATTTTCTGTAGTTTTTATTTTTGATGACTTTAGTTTTTTTGTTTTCTGTAATTAGAGTGGTGAGGGGGTTATTAGGGGGTAGGTAGGTAGTGTAGGTGTTAATAGGTTAGTGTAGAGGGTGTTTAGTTGAAATTTAATGTTTTATTAGGGGGGTATAGTGCAGTGTAGTGTCCTGGATGACCCTCATGACACTTATAGTGTTATTACATGCGTTCATTAGTGTGTTAGAGGGGTCTATATAGTTGAGGCACACAGTACACTCACATTGTGTGACAAATAGCATTTCAACACTTTCTTTTATTGACCGTCATTTTAGCCTTCACCCAAGTTCATAATAACCTCCTCATAGAAACTGATTAGGTTTGTTTGACATGACCTATCCCTCATAAATCCATGTTGACTACTTTATAATCTTGTTTAAATAGACATATTCTTGTATACTATTCCTTATTAACCCTTCTAAAACCTTTCCCACTACAGATGTGAGGTTCACTGGTCTATAATTCCCCAGATTTGTTCTTGTTCCCTTCTTAAATATAGGTATCACCTCTGCTTTTCTCCAGTCATCTCGAAGCGAGCCTGTGTTGCCTGAATCTTGAAAAAATAGATATAATGGTTTGGCTATTACAGGACCCAGTTCCCTCAGTACCCTTGGACGTATTCCATCAGGAACTGGGGCTTTATTAACATTTATTTTTTCCAACCTGTTTTGGATTTCTTCCTGTGTTAACCAGTTATTTGGCAAAGGTAGTGTAGCCCCATTATGTTGCAGTGACCCAACCACAGGTACTTCTCTTGTGGACCTATGTAGCTCATCTGCCTTTTCCTGGTCACTAATTATCAGATGGCCTGTTTCACATTGTAATGCTCCTATAGCTTCCTTCCTCGCCTTCTTCCCATTATATATTTAACAAATATTTTAGGGTTAGTCTTACTCTCCTTTGCAACTAACTTTTCATTTTCGATTTTAGTCAGTCTAATAGCCCTTTTGCAAGCCTTGTTGATTTCCTTGTACCCTCGTAAAGAAGTCTCTGTCCCCTCTTGTTTGTATAATCTAAATGCCTGTTTTTTACTTTGTGTCTTCATCTATTTTATGCTCTAAATACTTTTACGCTCAGTTTCCTAACACTTCCACTTAACCTTTTTAATATTAACCAATTGCAATTAAATTTCTATGTATTTGGTTATGCAGTTATGGGAACCTTTGCTGTTTCAAGTGAAGCACTGTATGTGCTTTGTTTAGGTGTCCCTTTTATATTTACAATTTACACATTTCCTGAAAACACATTATAGGAACAATCTAAATAAGAGCGACACAGCTCATTAATTTCAAGCATTTTCTGACCCAGAGCCAGATTCAACCTGTTCTAGTCCCCTCCGGGTGGGGATGTTTTCTGTTTGGTTCGGAGCATTCTGGCATTAAACCTGTGTTATTGAATTAAAAACCATAATATTTAGCATAACTTCATTTATTATAGGCACACAGAAGCCACCAAACCTACTGCGCACCATCAGATAGATTGTTGAAAATCACATTGGGAAGCTCGTTGAATTTTGCAAATTGATTAAGAATTGACTTAGATAATGTTATTTATTTTATTGTTGTATAGCTCTTAAAGGTCCACAAAGGGCTCTAAAGAATAGCTAGATATGGCTTGATAATGAGTGGGAAGTGCCATAACAAGTGCCTTTACTGGCTGCAGCAATGAAACAGAGAGTTATATAAAGTAATTGTTTTTTATTTATTAATATATTTTGATATTAAAATGGTGTGACAATTGTATTTATAGCTTCAATAAATAAAAATGTGTTTATTTTGTGTTAAAATATGATATATTTTTAGACAATGCATTAGAGTGTGTGTTCCTCGGAAACATTGTTTTGTGATATGTATTAACCCTGTGAGTACTGGGTTGTGTGTTATTCTTGATTTTGTATAATAACACTGGCTTAATACTAACATATCCTATTTTTTTATTACACTTATGTTGATATCGGATTGTTAAGTATCAAATAATGTTGAAATGTCATCATTTTGTAGTTCGTTTTGTGCTATACTGTCACTTTAAATGCTTCAGGGGTATTCAGCAAGGGTTTGAATCCAGTTGCGAGTGGTCTTTGGTACACGTAAATCTTTCTTCTGCTTTTTGCAGTTACGGCTATGCCCTGATTTGTGAGTGATACATAAAATTGTTTTAACACAGGGTTTGGGTGTCAAAGTCTAAAAGAGTAACGCATAATTTATTGTCAGTGCAAAAATCAATGGAAATGTTTGCCTTGTTTTTCGGCTGTGGCGTGAAGTTCACTCGGAGCAGTGACAAGTAATGTTTTAGGCATATGGGATTAAGACAGCTAGGTAGAATTTATTTCCCACTACAGCACTCGCTATTGTTTTTTCAGGGATTTACATAGGGCCCATATTCTGTAGCACTATATAGGAGTAAGTCTTTGTGCTTAAAATCAAAAGTACACAGTTGTTTCCCTAAAGCACCTTACAGGGTTTGGGTGAAGTACAGGAGGGTGATAGATTTGTTTTGCTTATTAAGGATAAATGTGATAGACTTCTTTAAACAGATGCATTTTTAGTGAGGTGTTGAAGGTTTTAAGACAGGAGGATAGTCTAGTGGAGCAAGGCAATGAGTGCCAAAGAATAGGGCAGCACGAGAAAAGTCCTGAAGGCGGGAGTGAGAGGAGGTGATAAGAGAGGAGTGCAGAAGAAGGTCATTAGCAAAGCGAAGAGGGTGGTTTGGAGGAATATTTAGAGGCAAAAGCAGAGATATAAGGGGCTGCACCGTTGTTGAGGGCCTTATATGTTTGGGTTATGATTTCAAATTTTATTTTAGAGGCTATATGAAGCCAGTGGAGTGACTGAAGGAGAGGTGCTGCAGACACTGAGCATTTTGAGTTTGGTAGATGCGTCTGTCGGGTGTTCAGTATGAATTGGAGTGGTGACAAGAGGATGATGGGGAGGCCAGCAAGACAGAGTTGCAATTGTTGAGGCGAGATATGATGAGAGAGTGGATTGGAATTTTAGTTACATAGTTACATACATAGTAATTATGGTTGAAAAAAGACTTTCAGTCCATCAAGTTCAACCTTCTAAGATCTCCTCTGATCTGCAATATGCGGATGAAATATTAATTAATTAGTTGTTAATTAATTATTAATCAATAACTTAATAATTCTGTTATTGAAGGCAAACAGAAAAAAAACCCAAGTGAGCCCATTGTCTCAAATGAAAAAAAAAATCCTTCCTGACCCCAGATGCTGGTGATCGAATTTCTCCCTGGATCAATACTGTCTCTAATTATCCATGATATCCCTGAATTCCCTTTTTAATAAGAAATATATGTGGGGGCATGGATAAGTGTGGTAGGGAGGGGAAGGATACGTTGTGAAAGAATAGGGTTGTGTGGAGAAGTTATAAGCCAAGAGGATGATAGTAGACTAGAGACCTCATCGTCAGTTACAGGGTCAATAATGGATGTGGGAATGGGGAAGGGTAAAGGTTGGGTGTTGGTGGTCTGTTGAGAAGAGGGTGTGTTAGGGCCATGCTGAGAGGAGAGTTCAAGCTATAGAGAGAGAGAATTTAAGTTTTGTAACTTAGGAAATCTGCCAATATCAGACCAATATTTTGAATCAACATTTCTAAAAAGGTTAAAGGTTGTTTTTTTTTAACTAAGATGCCACAGATTTATACCTTTTCATATTTGTATTGTAATCTTGTTTCTGTTATTATTTTTTGTCTATTGTATGTTCTTCTTGTCATTAATTGTTTTGCCAAAACTCCAAAAAAACATTGGTTACTCAGCAGTTTGCCTAAGCTGGCAAGGATATATCTCAAGCACTTGCATGTTTTATATCGGCAAACTTAATAAAGTTTAACTTTTATAAGAAAGTTGAATAAATATGTATAGACATGACATATGCCTCCCTTCTCTGGCTCTTCATATCCCTCAGGATTTCATTCAGAACACTGACCCTCACCTACAAACCAATCAATCATATTGCTTCAGCCTACATCTTTAATCTGATCTTCAAATACTCCCTTAATCGCCTCTCCACATTGCTCACAGCTTATTCTTCTCATCCACAAGTACCTTATCTGATTCACATAAGCATTATTTCTCCTGAAGAATTATCTGCCTTGCTCCATCAGATTTTTCCCACTGTTAGTTCCTAACACTCTCTGAATACTCGCCTATTAGGACAAACTTCCAACCATGCTCCCTAACATCCATTATACAAGCTCTACTATAACACCCAATACAAGACTCCTTTCCATGGATAACCATCAAGCAATTCCTCCCATTGTGTAAGCTGCCATAAGAGAGGGGCTGCCATCGTTTTCATAAACATATTGACATATGAAACAACAAATTAGTATGGAAGTTATCAGCATAAACATATTTGACATATTATCCGACCCTGCTTATGGTTTCCATGTTGGATCTTACATCTCTCGTATCTGGAGGAGGGGATGGTGCTTCTACTGGGACCCAATCCTATTGAAAAGTGTCAGTTTACAGCCGAGGGTCTTTAAAATTAAGAGAATTATGATTTAATTAAATTATTTTTTCCAGTAAAGCTCATTTCTTCATATTTCCCCACCTACAGCATTGTTTCACATTGAGCAAGATCCTGTGTTTGCTGTCATGGGGTACTGTAATACTGCCTATGGCCAATAATATACACATGACATCTGACAAATATACTGAGGGCCACGTGACATGAGACAAATTACAGTGCCAGATCTAACTTTTTGGAGTCCCTAGGCAGTGAAGTGGTGGAGCCCCTGCGAGTGTCTGCGTAAGGTATGCACGTACCGATTTTTCCCTTTCTGTGTGTGTATATCGCTCTCTTTGGGTGAGCAAATCACAGATTTTTCCCAATAACATCCATTTTTACAACATAGCTACTCATACAAATGCAGAACAATTACTTGCTTATTACATACATTTTATGGTGGGCCATATTTTTTATATTTTTCTATGGGAGGGCAGCAAGTGCATGCTACCCAAACACATACAGTAGCATGATCACTTGTATGGCAAATAAAAACAGAATAATTATGAGAGTTAAAGGGCAACTGCGCAATGAAAACTGAAATAGTTTGAAAAAATGAAGTCTAATACACCTTTTTCTTTTATTTTGATGCCTCTGCTAGGCCCTGGCCAAATCCATGATACATAAGCATATCTACATATCTATCTATCTATCGGTCAATATATATATATATATATATATATATATATATCACATATATAGTTGTGAGCATGCAGGCTGTTGCTTATGCTGCGGGCTCGCGCAGCGAGCATGCGGCCCTCGCAAAGTGAGGTCTGCAGTTGCTGGCACGGAGCGCCGAGTCCATGCTAGCAACTGCGGACCTCGCAAAACATACGGAGTTATGAATCAAAAATATGAGACGCGTTACAACCCATTACGACCTCGCAAAAAATGCCCGAAACCCGCGCACATGAAAACATGCAAAACACAAGAAATACACACAACAAATACATAAAAAGCTTACCTACAGCAAGGGGGGGCACCCAGGACCTCGAAAACTGAAGTTACACCTCAATTTAACTCCAAATAAAAGTTTAGACACCCGAAAATCCCCTAAGCGAGAGAAAAATGGCCGCCGAAAAAAACGAAAACGAGGCTACAGCACTCTAAAGACGCAAAACACCACCAAACACCTACGGACTTTCCGAAAAAGACGTGCGAATCGAAAACCAAGGACGCAACCCGGGCAACCCCAAAAACATTACAAACACAATAAATACATACAACAAACACATAAAAAGCATATCCACAGAAAGGTGGGGCACCCAGGACCTCTGCAAGTGAACTTACACCTCGATTTAAGTCCAAATTTCGGAGTTAAGACACCCGAAAATCCCCTAAGCGAGAGAAAAAATGTTCGCCAAACAAAACGAAAATGAGGCTAAAGGACCCCAAACACGCGAAACACCTACGGATTTTCTGAAAAAGTCGGACGCCATCCGAAAACAAGGACACTAAATCAGCCACAGCCGCATAGCACACATTTGGCGCCATTTTAGAACAATAACTTATACAATCCAGAAGTACACAGCTACCCTAACGGATTTGCCTCGCGCACGCACACTATTACACTACACACATTCATGACGCTTACACAGCAGCTCCACAGCACTGATGCTGCAGCAACATGAAAACAGATTGCTAGCTCTTCAACACAATGCTTCCTGCATATATTACTTCACAATAGGTAAAGTATATTAATTTCTTATTTTATTAATTATTCATTGCCATACCGAAAAACAACACCAACGCTGCTCATAAAACACAAACAACCAAGAGCCTCGCAATGAGCACCGAAGGATCTTAAGACACCAAGAAAATTAATTTTGCATGTAAACAACATTACCTGCCTTACAATCTTATTGCCGTAATTTTTTGACTGGCAAGTCGCCAGTATATATATATATATATATATCACTAATATAGTCTTCACAGTGTGTGACGCCTATGCGATGCCTACTGCGCATCTGTTTCTCTTTCCCTCGCTAGTAGTTGTGAGTGAGGGAGGGAGAGAGAGAAAGTGAGGGAGACACAGAGGGATGGGGGAGTGAGGGAGGGAAAGAGAGAGGGGAGAGAGAGAGGAGGGGAAAGATAGGGAGGGGAAGCAGAGAGAGACAGAAGGAGGAAGAGGCAGAGAGAGAGGGAAAGAGAGAAAGGAAGGCGGAGAGAGGGGGGAAGGAAGAGAAAGATGGGGAGACAGAGAGAGAGAGAGAGAGTAGGAGGGGTAGAGAGAGAAAGGCAGAGAGGGAGGGAAAGAGAGCAGAGGGAGAGAGGAAGTGAGGGAGACAGAGGGAATGGAAGAGACAGAAAGCACACAACGTACAGAGAGAGAGGGCGAACAGAGAGGGACAGAGAGGGCGCACAGAGAGAGACAGAACAGACAATTCAACATAACGTATGATACCGTCCCCCTCTACCTCCCCTGTGTCTCTTTCTCCCCCTCTCCCCTGTGATTCTCCCCCCTCCCCTGTGTCTCTTCCCCCTCTCCCTCCCTTGTATTTCTTCCCCCCTCCCTCCCCTTGTGTCTCTTTCCTACCTCCCTACCCCTCTCGCTCCCCTGTGTCTCTTTCCCCCCCACACCCTACCCAGCATATCTTTCTCCCCTCCCTCCCCTGTGTCTCTTCCCTCCCTCTTGCCCTCCCATGTGTCTTTCCCTCCTCTCCCTCCTGTCTCTCTCCCACCCTTTCCTCTGTTTCTCTCCCCCCATGTCTCTCTCCCCCCATGTCTCTCTCCCTCCATGTCTCTCCCCCACCCTCTCCTCTCCCCATCTTTTACCCCTCTCCCTGTCTCTCCCCCTGACGGAGCAATTGCTTATGCGCGGTCCGTTGCGCATGCGGGTCACATAGTGTGTAACCTACAACAACTATTACTAACCGCCCTACCAGTTTAACATTTCACCAGCCGCCACTGGGTTCCCTACATAAAAATGTCATTACATTCAGTCAGGATCACTTCTACCATACAATCTAAACATATCAGACCAGGGCCTCTTAATATTATGTCAGCATTCACTAAGGGTCCACGATAATTATCATTCAAATGTACACATAATCAGCTAGTGTCCACTACATTAAAATAAGTATACACATATTTAGCCATGGTCCTATGCAATCAAGTTTATATCTACATATTTAGGTCCCCGTCTAATACTATATATGTACACATATTCAGGTAGGTACACCTATAATTATAAACAACATACATATTTAATCAGGGCCATCTATAATCTTCCAGGGTCCCCTATTTTTATTTTCTAACTATATATTCACCAGGGCTCCCTAAAATCATATACATCTATATATATTCACCCAGGGTCAACCATAATTATAATATAAACCTTTATATATTCACCAGCTTCACCTATAAGCATACAAATATTATGCATATTCAGATAGGGTCAAAAATATTTAAAATACATAAATATTAAATAAACAAATGTACACATATTCAGCAAGGTTACAACTAATTAGCATAACATTATGTAAATGTACATATAAATAGATACTTAAATATTAACCTTGCAATAAATATAATCATACAAATAGCCATTCAGACAAATATTTCCTTACAAAAAAAACATTATACTGTATAACTTACCAATGCAGCCTCTGTTCATCTGTTGCAGTTCCTTCCTCTGCACAGGAAATGCAGGGGATGAGGGAACAGTGAGCAAAAAAAATATATTTTTAGGGGTTTTTATGCTAAAAAAACCTGGCGCCCCTCATAGGGAAGCATTTCTAGGCGGCTGCCTGATTTGCCTAATGGGTAATCTGACCATGAGGGTCATGTTATATCAGGCAAGTAAACCGTAGGTACATAAACATGACATTAAGCAAATAAATTAAGGGCCACAGCAGACAAAAAGTTGTATTGGCGCTCAGTCCACAGGTTCTTTTCCATCTTATAATGAATTGCATATGGGCATGGAAGTAACATAGAAATATTATACTATTATAATGAACTGTGGTCTAAAGGAATATGGAAGGTTTATGGATTTTACTAGATATATAATATTCCTGTGTATCTATTAACTTTTTTGTACTTTATTTTATTAGGAAGTGCTTGTAAGCCCTGATTTTACTGCCTAAAATCAAACAAATAGTCCCTCTATGGGTCTTCCCTCTGCAGCTCATGAAGACACAGACTCAACATGCTGCTGATATGTAGTCGCTGATAGGCTAGGACACTACATTGCATATCTAGCCCTACAGAGTCTGTGTCTGTCTATGCTGCAGTTGGCCAACCCATACAGGGACTAGTTGTATGATTTTATGCAGTAAAAGCAAAGTTTATAAGCTTCTCAATCAAATAACGTACATAACAATGAAATGGGGGATTCAAGTGGTGCAGGTGGTGCAATGCAACCAATGTCTTGGGGCCTACAGCTATGGTTAAGGGTCTTGGGGAAGGGTGCTGTTATGGGAAAGGGTATTAGGGAGGGGACTAGGGGAAAGGTCTTGGGGAAGGGCACTGAATGAGCTGGTACCAAGATAGGGGCCCCAGAGCAAAAAAATGAGTGAGTTGGTACCAAGATGGGGAGCTCTGAGCAAGAAAAATTAGTGAGTTGGTACCAACATAGAGGGCCCAAAGCAACAAAATGAGTGAGTTTGTACCAAGATAAGGGGCCCAGAGCAAAATGAAATTATAGCCCTCCAATTTTGTTTTTGCACCGGGGCCCTCCATTCTCTTGCTCCACCACTGTTAGTAAATTCCAAGAACCTTCCATATCCCTTTAAGATGAAATCAACTTCCTTTTGCTGTGATAATCTTGTAGTGTTTATATAGGAGTGATAGAAGGTGACATATTCAAGGTTGACATCAACATCTTGGGTTATTTCTACTGTACACAGCTACTCCTTAAGGTATTGCAAAACTGGACCTAACTGAGCCGATCAGGTTTGAAACGTCCAAACATAAGCACCCTGCCCTGTTTACAAAATTAAATATTTTAGTGGAGTGCATTACACCGTGTCATTGCACATGCATTATATCCCTGCTATATCAGATCGCAGAGACCATATATATATATATATATATATATATATATATATATATATATAAATGCACACAAATATCACTCATCACAGCAAAATTTTTGCTCAAAGAATTTTGAAACCGTAAACAATACAGGCACCAGGCCATATATTATCAGCACTGCACTATTTAGTAGATCTGGGCAGAGTATTATTGTGGAGATAAACTCCCGGCCCAATAGTTCCTGTGACTTTCCGTTCCAGGCAATATCTGATTGGACGCTCCCGGTCATTTATACCGGGCTGCGTTATTTATTCTTTTATATCAGCAGGGACCAAAAAAAACAATACACTTAGCAGTAACACACGGGGCGAGACATGCGCAAGGGATTTAAAGGGACACGAAATGCACATTTTTCTATCATGCATTTAAAAGAATATTATTAAACAATATAAAAGTAATTAGTATTTCTTTGTGTGATTATTTTTTTTAGGGCCTTTAATTTAAGGGACTATGTAACCCCAAAATCAAGTTGTTGTTTTGTAGGTTATTCTTAAAGAGCATGAAAATCTGGCTATATGTTGTGTTATCTATATTTTTTAAGTGAATCAGTCCTGGGAAATTCCATGATGTTGTTGCATTAATATGCAAATGAGTGGCTCATGCATATTAATTATATACGTTACTCTGTTAATTTGCATTACATTCTGTTTGTCTGTCTCGGTAGTGTCAGAAATAAAGATCAGCAGCGTTATCTGGAAGTTCTACCCCTCTCCCACCCTTATCAAGCCCTCTGAGCCGCAAATTAGCATACATGAGTCACAATATAAATTCTAAATATTTCAGAAATGATTTACTTTAGTGAAAAACTGCTAGTACAATGTATAGTCAGTTTTTAATGCTCTTTAAATGAAATCAACTTCCTGTTGGGGTGACAATATATATATTTTTTCCTTTCAGGCAGAGAAGCTGAGTTGTATAGCCTAAAACAGCTCACTTCCTATCCAATATATTTCCCACCTGCTCCCCTGCACCTCGCCTCTCTTTTTTTTATTTTTAGTATTATTATTTTATTTTTATTTGTTGGTTTTTAGTTAGTTTATCAGCTTAAATAGACATTGTTATACCTTAAAGGACTGGACCACTTTATGAAAAGTTGTTTTTTGTTAATGCATACCTTGCAGACAGTATGCCAAACAATCAGAGTTGAACATATCATTATTAAAAATTATATTTTTTAAATGTTTTATTTTTATTCCATGTGACTCCATTTGCAGCTCTGATCAAGCATTGCATTCCTCCTTTGTTGTCCAGTCACTCTTGGAAGTTTCTATGTAAATTATGGGGAGGGGGTTACTATGCACTGTTCCTCCGGGCACTATGAGTAAGTGCAGATATATCTATGTACATATCCGTAATTCACATAGAATTCTCCTCAGCAAAGAAGGAATGTAGTGCTTGATCAGAGCTGCAAATGAAGTAAGTAAATTTAAATTATTGTAATAATATGCTAATTTCTGATACTTTCGCATACTGCCTAGAGGGGCAGTATGCCTTTAAAAATAAAACAACCTTTCATACAGTGGTGCTTTAAGGGATATCATTTTTCATATTAGAGGGCAGCCTTTATATTTTTTGTTTCTTTATATGTCATTATTCCTTACCATGTGGCTCAATTTTCTTTACATTTTCTGGGCTGTTTCTGTCTACCAAATTCTCAGGACGGTGTGTCCTTCCATTAGCCTTTTTGAAAACAGTTTTAGATGCTGCAATCCTATTGTGTGGTTAGAAAGTTGATGAACGGGAACCGAAATGGTAGATTCCATAACAGCATAATTATAAGTAATAAATCAGAGGCTATATTACATAATATATATAATTGTATATATAAATATATATATATATATATATATATATATATATATATATATATATATATATATATATCACATATTATAATTGTCAAACTGCAAGACGTTGTCACGCTTTGCGCTGTTGCGCACGACTTAGTCGATGAGTGCTAAAAGCACTCATCACCTGCGAGCCTCACATAGCGAGGCGAGCAGTTGAGGCAATAAAACTTGCAGCACTTAGGCGAGCGCTCATTGCCTGCGAGCCTTGCGTAGCGAGGCGAGCAGTTGAGGCATTAAAACTCGCAGTATTTAGACGATAAGCGACAAAGGCACTCATTTCCTGCGAGCCTCGTGGGACTTAGACAAAATGAGCGCTGAAGGTGCTCCTGCAAGCCTCGCCGAGGCGAGCCGTTGAGGCGTTGAAAAACACGGGACTTAGCAAGTTAGGAAACGCAGGATGTCAGTAGCAAGTTTCTTTCACAATAAATTTGCTCTTTCTTAGTACAAGGGCGCAACGATTCTCACAAACGTTTTGTCAACAAACACTGTAAAGTAAACTAGTGATCACGGAAAAGCTTTTTTTATTTTCATTTGCAGACAGGTTATAACCTGGGCCAGATTTACATCTGAAGTGCCCTAGGCAAATATTCCTTAGGACATGTAACTTTGTACCTTACTTTTTATATACCGGTACTACCACATGTGTATAGATAATAGGCAACATCACCAAGTGTTTGGTGCCAGGCACTTTTAACCAGCAAACATTTGTTGATAGAGTAATATCTTTGTTTTCTTAATAGCTTGTCCAAGCTTGCCATAGCTTTCCTCCCCAGAAGCAAATGTCTTTTAATTTCATGACTACAGTTACCATCTAAAGAGATCTTGGAGCAAAGCAAAATAGAATCTGTCACTGCCTCCATTTCTTCCCTGTCTATTTGCCAGGAACTGAGATTGCTGTTTGCCATGATCTTTGTCTTTTTACCATTGAGCAGCAGGGCAGCTTTTGCACTCTCTTCTTTTACCCTCATCAATAGGTCCTTTAGTTCCTCCTCACTTTCAGCCATCAGAGTAGTATCATCGGCATATCAGAGGTTGTTGATGTTCCTTCCAGCAATATGGATTCCGGCTTTGGATTCATCCAGTCCAGCCTTACGCATGATGTACTCTGCATATAAGATGAATAAATAAGGTGACAATATACAACCTTGTCACACTCCTTTTCTGATCTTGAACCATTCTGTTGACCCATGTTCGGTTCAGACCGTGGCTTCTTGGTCCACATACAGATTCCTCAGGAGGCGGATGTGATGATCTGGTATCTCAGTAGACAGATCTAATTCTAACCAGCAACTGGGGGCTACCATGAGGCACCTCCATATTGTGCCAAGTATATTGGAATTCCTTTATTATTGGAAGTCTAGTGTTTCTAGATAATGGTATTTAAAAAAAAAAAAAATCTGTTCGTTTTTCTTTGCATATTTGTGTCTCTGTCCAGTATATTTGGAATAAAACTTTTATTTTATTAATTACTTATGGAGTTTCAAGTACTTATGGAGTTCCAAGTACTTTTTGTAGCAAATAAACCTTCAAGTCTTTACTAAATATCCCTGTATGACTATTTAATTTTATATACTTTATTTTATTAAAAAGTGCTTATAAACTCTGTTTTTACAGTCTAAAAAAAAAAAAAAATAGTCCCTGTATGGGTCTGCCCTCTGCAGCTTATGAAGACACAGACTCTGTAGGCACTAGCAAGAGCGCCTAAAAGATAAAAAAAAGGAAAGTTTGGGAACCCCTGAATTGCTTATATTTACATATATGTGGGCCTTTATGATCAATATACAGTTGTAGTGTTAAAATGAATACTATAATAATCAGTTTGCCAATAAAGATGTGTCAAAGGGGGATTGTGACAGTTACAACTGCTAGAGTGTGGGGGGATGTAGTCTAACTGCATGATAACGCAGAACATTGTTTTTGTCACCAAAGAAAATAAATAGTACATTTGTGTTCACATTTAAACGTCTAAAACAAGCTAAAAAAATTGTTGCATGCCCAGAATTCCGAGAAATACAGTTACTACACTGCATTCTGGGAACCTGGACAGGGACATGCAAATGTGCCCGCAAAGGCTTCGCTCTTGCAATCCATAACAATATCGAACATGGCTTCCCGTAAGCATATGCCTGCTGTATCACACAGCTTTCAGCAAAGCTAAGGTTGGATTATACACAAGCTAGGAATCCCACCCATGTACAGCCGTTTCAAGATTACTGCCTCTAATCGGTGTGGGGCCACTTCCTTAGCTTGTGTAGTGGATACTTTGAGTAGGTAGTTCGCCACAACAATCATTTAATATATCCTATTTAGCATAGGAATTATGAACAAACAGTGCTGAATATTACTGGATTGATTTTACATTATTAACAAATTCTAGTGAAATAAGTACCTAGTTTGTATGGTCTTTATGAACAACTAAAAATATACTTGATTCTTGTGTGATAGAGCCAAATTAAAGAAAACATATGTTTTCTTTTAATGGGATTATCAAATATGAGATTATTATGTAAAGAACACATTTTAGGAAAATACTGTGAGGCTGTCTGAGATTTTTAGGACATCTAATATTAGTAAATCAGGGCTCTTATTTAATTCATTTTCAGAATATATGTATTATTAATGTATTTGTATATGGTATATACAGTACAACGTATGTATATGTCCACATGGATTGACCCACCAACAACAGGCATTACATACAGTGCCTTGTAAAAGTATTCACCCCCTTTGACTTTTTACCTATTTTGTTGCATTACAGCCTTAAATTCAATGTTTTGTTAATCTGAATTTTATCTGATGGATCAGAACACAATAGTCTAAGTTGGTGAAGGGAAATGAGAAAAAATATATACATAAAACTATTTTTTAGAAATAGAAAACAGAAAATTGGCATGTGTGTGTGTATTCACCCCCTTTGTTATGAAGCCCATAAAAAGCTCTGGTGCAACCAATTACCTTCAGAAGTCACATAATTAGTGAAATGATGTCCACCTGTGTGCAATCTAAGTGTCACATGATCTGTCATTACATATACACACCTTTTTTGAAAGGCCCCAGAGGCCGCAACACCTAAGCAAGAGGCACCACTAACCAAACACTGCCATGAAGACCAAAAAACTCTCCAAAAGAGTAAGGGACAATGTTGTTGAGAAGTACAAGTCAGGGTTAGGCTATAAAAAAATATCTAAATCTTTGATGATCCCCAGGAGCACCATCAAATCTATCATAACCAAATGGAAAGAACATGGCACAACAGCAAAACTGGAAAGAGACGGCGCCCACCAAAACTCACGGACCGGGCAAGGAAGGCATTAATCAGAGAGGCAGCACAGAGACCTAAGGTAACCCTGGAGGAGCTGCAGAGTTCCACAGCAGAGACTGGAGTATCTGTACATAGGACGACAAGAAGCCGTACGCTCCACAGAGTTGGGCTTTATGGCAGAGTGGCCAGAAGAAAGCCATTACTTTCAGCAAAAAACAAAATGGCACGTTTTGAGTTTGTGAAAAGGCATGTGGGAGACTCCCAAAATGTATGGCGGAAGGTGCTCTGGTCTGATGAGACTAAAATGTAACTTTTCAGCCATCAAAGAAAACGGTATGTCTGGTGTAAACCCAACACATCACATCACCCGAAGAACACCATCCCCACAGTGAAACATGGTGGTGGCAGCATCATGCTGTGTGGATGTTTTTCAGCAGCCGGGACTGGGAAACTGGTCAGAGTTGAGGGAAAGATGGATGGTGCTAAATACAGGGATATTCTTGAGCAAAACCTGTACCACTCTGTGCGTGATTTGAGGCTAGGACGGAGGTTCACCTTCCAGCAGGACAATGACTCCAAACACACTGCTAAAGCAACACTTGAGTGGTTTAATGGGAAATGTAAATGTGTTGGAATGGCCGAGTCACAGCCCAGACCTCAATCCAATAGAAAATCTGTGGTCAGACTTAAAGATTGCTGTTCACAAGAGCAAACCATCCAACTTGAAGGAGCTGGAGCAGTCTTGCAAGGAGGAATGGGCAAAAATCCTAGTGGTAAGATGTGGCAAGCTCATAGAGACTTATCCAAAGCGACTTGGAGCTGTGATTGCCGCAAAAGGTGGCTCTACAAAGTATTGACTTTAGGGGGGTGAATAGTTATGCACATTGACTTTTTCTGTTATTTTGTCCTATTTGTTGTTTCCTTCACAATAAAAAAAAAAACACGAAATATGCCAAGGGGGAGAATACTTTTGCAAGGCACTGTATAATAGACTGTGATTATACAGATTTTTTTTTTATTATTATTATTAATCTTTATTACGTGCCAATTGTGTTAGTAAAGTATAAACATATTTTATAAAGAATAATACAGAATCTGTATATTGCATTACTAAATTAACTATCAGTCTTCCAGTATGTACCTAAAGAAGAAAGCATATTCTTGATGTTAGATAATGTTAGATATTCACCATGGTAGTAATTTGGATGTGTGCCTTTGGGATAAAACATAGGGCACAACCGGGGCGGGATCTACATTTTTGGAGCCCCTAGGCAATGAAGTAGAGGAGCCCCTGAGAGCGAGTATGTAAGGTATGCACAACCTATTTTTGCCTTTTCAGTGCATGTAAGTTCCTTTTCCTGTTGTAACTCTCTTGTACTTGGTATTTACCCCCAGTAGCCAGCATTTAGTTTTTTTAAGCCAGGAACCTTTTTAAAAAATAAAAATAAATAAGTGGTGCCCCTCAAATGGAAGAGCCCCTAGGTGGCTGCCAAGTTGGGTAATCCGGCCATGGGCACAACTCACGGATCTTCGGATCGCGGTTCACCAAAACTGTGGTTGAAATTTTCTATGGGATAGACAGCTTCACAGGACCACCTTGGCAGCTTCTGCAAAAAAAAAATTGCTTTTTATCTAAGAGAGGGCTCTGCATTACGTTGTACACACAGAAAAACATGCAATTCTAATGGGCAACTGAGCAATTTATTGTTATTCGCTAAAAGTATATCTAATGCAAGAAAAAGTACTTACAAATTCGCATTTTATTAATTGGTTTTAGACACAGAGATTCCTTCTTTTTTGTTACATAGTTACATAGTAATTGAGGTTGAAAAAATACTTTTAGCCTATTAAGCTTGTAGATTTCCTCTAATCTTCAATATGCGGATTAGTTGTTAATTGATAACGAGGAAGCAGACATAAAAAAAACAAACAAGTGAAATCGTCTCAAAAAGAAAAGAAAAAAATGTCATTCCTGACCCCAGATACTGGTGATCAGATTCCTCCCTGGATCAATACTCTCTCTCTAATTAACAAGGATAACCCTGAATAGCCTTTAAAATATATATATAGTCCCTTATTAAAGTTATCTGTCGAATCCACTGTCACCATCTCATTTGAGCTGTGTGCAGATTCCCAGATATAGTAGTTATTGCTGAATGGCTCTGATGAGGATTCGAGAGACCATAACTTGACTACCTCAAAACTCGTCAATTTTGGGATTCAACGCGTCTTGATGAACAAAAAGTTGTTTGGCACTCAACACTTCCTTGGTACTCGTTGCACTTGCTCAAATTAGTTTACATTACTTATGAGTTTGGTATTTGTCGTTTCGCCACTCGTCGGGCCTTCTGGAACCAATTAATGACCAGTCCCAAGTGTCCACTGTATACAGTTCAAATCAATATTCAGCAATGATTGGTACAGTGTAATTCAATGTATATATTATTTTAATGTACTAGCCTTAAAGGGATATGGAAGGTCCCTGGGTGTTACTAGGTGTATAATATCCCGGTGTATCTATTTACTGACATGTACTTTATTTATATTCAGGACGGATTATAAACTGTCTTACTGCTTAAAATCAAATAGTACCTGCTTGGGTCTTCCCTCTGCAGGTCATGAAGACACAGACTCTGCAGTAGCTGGGTGTGATGTCTCAGAGCTTGACTTGAGAAAGAAAAATGTACTGTGTAGTACTAACTGTGCAGTGTCTCATACTAACCAATCAGTGACCATCTCTCAGCAACGTGGTCCCTGGTAGGCTAGGACACTACACTGCACATACAGCCTCTATAGAGTCTGTGTCTGCATACAATGCCGAGGACAGAACCCATTCAGGGACTATATTAATTTAGGCAGTAAAAACAAAGCTTATAAGCACTTCTTAATAACATAAAAGTAATAGATACACCGGGATATATCTAGTAACACTCAGGGACCTTCCTTATCTCTTTAAAAGTGTTTTAGATTGTAATATAATAATACAGCCCTCAAACATGCCTATAAAGGGCACCTATGCACATAAGACCTTTTCTGTGTCCCTTTAGGCCTCTCACATCCTCCCTTTCCCCCTCAGACACGTAACACAATGTTTATATTATATATATTTATTGTACATTTGTCATATTTAGTTCTGTTTGTGGGTGTTATTTCCCTAGAAGTAATCAATTAAAACTTTATTTAATATCCTTTATTTAAAACAATTGCTCCCCATCCATTACAGCATCTGTCACATCACAATGGCTGGATGTCATAACGGGACAGTGGGCAGGGGGCGGAGCTTTGTGGCGCTCCTCGTATTAGCCCGCGGACCTGTCAGTTCTAAACAAATACTGAACTCATTGGACAGTTTCGCTGCCAATCTTTTCTTAAACTTTAGAGGGGGCGTGGCCTCCACGTCTCATCTGCTGCCTGGAATGTAATGTCGTCGCCACTGTGTGAGGCGTGGCTTCTGAAATGCTCAATACTATTGGTTCGCTTGTGAAATGGGCGTGTCCGTCTCCTCTCACCACTGTCACACAGTTTCCGGCTGAATACAGCGGTAGCTCAGTGCGCGCGGACAGTGTGACAGAAACAGCCATGGGGAACACGGTGGCCCGGGAAGACTTTGACTGGGTGTATACGGACCAGCCGCACGCTGACCGGAGGAAGGAGATTCTGGGTGAGTGAGGAAGGCTGACTGCTGTTTGTGTGTGTGTATATATATATATATATATATATACGCACAGACACACACACATGTACATATGTATGTATATATATATAAGTTTCTTATGTCCTATATTATAAGATATCAGTGTATATGATTATATACACACACTACATAAGTAGAGGTCGCCTCTAGTGTAGTTTCCCTGGACAGTGACCCGTTATACAAGATGTCTGCATGACTTCCCCTGCCCTGTGCCCCCCCACATCACCACACCCTGCTAGTATAAACAGCTATAGCGGCTTCATATGGAAGCACAGTGTGTATATAGCCCCAGGGCACAGGTTGTGCAGCTTGGCTGCCTGTCAGGGCATGTGCCTCATTAGAAGGTCAGTATATTGTGTTACTTGTATGACTCTCCTCCCTGCACCGCTTTCTCTTTCACTATAACTGGTGTTGTCAGCTGTCTCTCTGATCACACTTTCTCTCATGAGCTGTCTCGTTGGCCCTGCTCTCTCTCTGTGCTCTCTCACCCCTCCAGATGTGCACTCCCACACTAATCCAGTGAGGCTGCCAGCAGCCTGGGGGTGTCTGTATCTCGGTGCCTGTGTGTTCAGGTCCTGTCTGCTCAGACACGTCAGTTAGTTATATAAAAAGGTATTGCTTCACGTGGACTCAAGCAGGGACTTATGGAAATCGAGGAATGTGGTAGGGACTTATGGAAATCCTGGACTGTGGTAGGGACTTAAAGAAATCCTGGACTGTGGTAGGGACTTAAGGAAATCCTGGACTGTGGTAGGGACTTATGGAAATCCTCACTCTTACAATCCTGAGTCCTCTTATTCTCTCTCCTCCCTTTGTTTTCTCAGAGCTCACTCTCCTTATGCCCCCTTTGCTTGTTTGACTTGTGCCCATCTATGTAGTCGATGCCCATGTTCAGCCCCTCATTATATCCCATTTTGTTGGTGTACATGGACTGACTTTGTCTCCTTTTGCCTCAGTTTACCCTTTTTGTGCCCCTTTGTTCCACTCGCTGTGCTCACTCCTTGCCCTTCTAGGTGGGCTTTTTATGCCCAATTTTCCCATTACCCCCCGCCCCTGTTTTTGCCTCTGTTGGCCATTTGTGCTCCTTTTGCCCCTCTTAATGGACTACTTCAGTTCAAAACAAGACCCGTAATTATCAAGTATGTACTAAACCGTACAAGACTGTACTCATTGTGTATGATTACAGGAATCCACATCACATGCTTCAAGCTGAATGATGGGGGTGGGGGGGAGTGAAATAGTCTTTGTTAGGATGATTACATATAATTGAATTTGACACCACTCACCTTCGTTTGGCCAGTAGCAGATTCCTTGCTTTAGGAAATGCAACTGCATCTCTCCAGAAATGTAAACTCCCTTCTCACACACAGCTTCCACCTATCTGTCATGGATTCCCCCAGTGGCCAACATAGTTAAAATATATTTTTCTCATTTTTACTTAAAGTATAATCTGTTGGACTTCTAAAAAATTTTAAACATTTAAAAATGTCAAACTTTTTTTTATTGTGCAGAGTGGTGTCTCACTATGACCCATGTCATGGCCTCAACGTTTCTATACTTCACTCTGCTCCACACTTACATAGTAATTTAGGTTGAAAAAAGACTTTAGTCCATCAAGTTCAACCTTTTTAGATCTCCTCTGATCTGCAATATGCAGATTTATTAATTGATCAAGAGGAAGCAAACAGAAAAAAAAAAGAGAAACTTTGCCAATTGTCTTAACAGGGAACAAAATATAAATTTCCTTTCTGACATCAGATACTGGTGATCGGATTCATCCCTGGATCAATACTTCCTCTCTATTTATCCAGGATAGCCCTTAATGCCCTTTTTTATTTAAAAAATATATCCAATCCCTTTATCTATTGAATCCGCTGTCACCACCTCATTTAGTAGAGAATTCCACAGATTAACCACCCTTACTGTGAAGAACCCTTTTCTTTCTTTAAGGTAAAATCTTTTTACTTCTAACCTCAAGGGATGTCCTTTTGTCAGTTGAAAGCCTCTTGGCACAAAAAGTTCCCTTGACAAAGCCTTGTATTGACCCTGAATATATTTATATAAGGTAATCATATCTCCTCTTAGATGCCTTTTTTTTCTAGAGTAAATAAGTTTAATTTCGTTAGTCTTTCTTCATAACTTAGCCCCTCCATTCCCTTTATTAGTTTTGTTGCCCTTCTCTGTATTTTTCCCAGCTCTAAAATGTCATTTTTATCTAGTGCGCAAAATTGTTCTCCATATTCCAAATGAGGGCGTACTTGGGATTTGTATAGAGGCAGAATTATATTTGCTTCCCTGGCTTCTATATCCTTCTAATAGATGCTAATATTTTATTTGCCTTTGCAGCTGCGGCTTGGCTGTGAGCACTGCTATCTAGGTGGCTGTCCACAAGCACTCCCAAATCCCTTTCAATATTTGGGACCCCTAGATTTGCTCCATTAAGATTATAAATTGCATGGCTATTTTTCCTTCCCAGATGCATAGCTTTACATTTATACGTATTAAATCTCATATGCCACTTAGATGCCCATTCCTTTAATTTATGCAAATCCCTTTGGAGGGAAAGTACATTGTTTTCTGATTTTAATTACCTTGCACGAGTTTGTGTCATCAGCAAAAATGGAGACACCACACCCCAATCCCACCTCCAAGTCATTAATAAATATGTTAAAAAGGAGGGGACCTAATACTGAGCCCTGAGGAACCCCACTTACCACATTAGTCCAATCTGAGTGCAATTCGTGTATCCCTTAGTTAGCTCAATAGTCTCCCATGTGGCACTGTATCAAATGCCTTTGCAAAATTCAAATAGACTACATCCATTGAGTTGCCTTGATCCAAGTTCCTACTAACTTCCTCAATTAAGTTTGTTTGACATGACCTATCCTTCATAAATTCCTGTTGGCTTCTACTTATAATCCTGTTTGAATAGACATATTCTTGTATATTATCCGCTATTAACCCTGCTAAAAGCTTTTCCACTACCGCAGTGAGACTCACTCGTCTATAACTCCCTGGATTTGCTCTTGCTCCCTTCTTAAATATAGGTATCACCTCTGCCTTTCTCCAGTCATCTGGAAGAGACCCTGTGTTGAGTGAATCTTGAAAAATTAGATATAATGGTTTGGCTATTACAGAACCCAGTTCCCTTAGTACCCTTGGATGTATTCCATCAGGACCCAGGACTTTATTAACAACATTTATTTTTTCCAACCTCTTTTAGATTACTTCCTGCGTTAACCAGTTATTTGGTGAAGGTAGTGTAGCCCATTATGTTGCTGTGTCCCAACCACTGGTACCTCCCTTGTGTATACTGAAGAAAAGAACCTACTTAGCTCATCTTACTTTTCCTGGTCACTAATTATCAGACTGTGTCACATTGTAATGTTCCTATAGCTTCTTTCCTGGCCTCTCTTCCCATTAATATATTTAAAAAATATTTTAGGGTTAGTCTTACTCTCCTTTGCAACTAACTTTTCTAATAGCCCTTTTGCAAGCCTTCTTGATTTCCTTGTACTTACGTAAAACAGTCTCTGTCCCCTCTTGTTTGTATAATTTAATTGCTTGTGTTTTACTCCTAATCTTCATCTATAATTCATTGCTAAGCCACATGTGTTGTGATTTACTCCTACTTTTATTTCCACATGCTATATGGTGATAAGTATGTTTATTTAGTAAGGATTTGAACGTTGTCCCAGTCTATACTTTGTATTGCTTCCCTTAGACCGTTGAAATCTGACCTTTTTTTAAAATTAAGTTTTCCCCTTAGTCATGTTATTTTTTAATTCAATCTCAAATGAGACTGTGTTGTGATCACTGTTTCCCAAAGGTTCCCCTATTTCCACATTTGATACCATATCAATATTATTTGTGATTAGTAAATCTAAGATAGCCTCATTTCTAGTAGGCTCCTGTATAACCTCGGCCAGATAATGATCCCTGAGTGTACTCAAGAACCTGCTCCCCTTAGATGAACTGGTCTAATTTAGCCAGTTTATTTCAGGGTAATTAAAATCTCCCATTATTAGAACTTGCCCATGCTTAGCTGCATTTCCAATCTGTAACAATAATTGTATTTCCTTCCTTTCAATTATATTTGGGGGGTTTATAGCATACTCCTACTAATATTCTTTTAGAATTTGCTCCTCCGTTATTTAACTCTACCCACAAACATTCAACATTACTGCTAGTTCCAGCATATATATCTGCTCTGACAAATTCAGGCTTAACATACAGACAAATCCCTCCTCCTCTTTTGCCATTGCCTCTATCTTTCCTAAATAGGTTATAACCATCCAGATTAACAGTCCAGTCATGAGATTCATCCCACCACGTTTCAGTAATGCCTATTAAATCCCATTTCTCATTAACTGCTAATAATTCTAACTCTCCCATTTTTCCTGGCAAGCTTCTGGCATTAGCAAGCATACACCTTATGTTATGAGTCTGTAGTTCTGAAGTGCCTTCCACTGTACTTGAGTTACTTAGTACTACCTCCCTATTGACTGTACTCACCCTCCCCCCATCTCCTCCCCCACTTACTACCCCATTACTTCTATCTCGTCCTTCCCACCCACCTACAAGTTTAAAAACTCTGCAGCCGTTCTACCATCCTAGCCCCTAGCACAGAAGCTCCCTCATCATTAAGGTGTAATCCATCCCTGCTATAGAGATTGTACCCAAGTGAGAAGTCGGCACAGTGCTATATATATATATATATATATATATATATATATATATATATATATATATATATATATATATATAATTTACACATACATAAGTTGTCCACTCTCTCTGGTCTTATCTATATTTTTCTCTGTGCAAAACCTCATTATCAGGCACATACCATAGAGGGGTCACTGGTTTCCTGTTTCATGTTTCCTTCCTCTTCAAATGACTACAACACTTTGCTTCACAGTAAAGCAGCTTTTTATATAGCAACTTTCCATTCATCTACAGAAACACATGTGAAAGGGAATTGAGCAAACTGGATGTGCCAGTATTTATTTTTTTGATTGGTATATACAGAAGTGCTCGGTTTTATCCTTCATTTGGGTCATTGTTAAGTAAACAACTGCTCATCCCCTTTCCATTGAAGTCAATGCAGATGGTTATCAGTTTGAGATACCATGCTAGTGAAACATTGGCAAATAAATTTTTTATTATACTTTGCTAAAAGCAAAGGTTTTACATTTTTTGCAATGCGTTATTTTTCCCTAATAAAGAAACTAAATATAATGCAATAATTATAATACAACTCGAAAATTGGCTGTCAAAAATGACATGAATAAAATTGTAAGGCTTGGCAATGTTGTATTAACTTCAAATTAGGAAACGTGGCTCCAGACTTTTACTGTCTTTTTTTTATTTTTTTTTATTAAGCACGCTATTTAATTAGATATCATGGACAAGCTATGTAGGCTTGTTGGTTCATATTTGCTATGCAGTCTGTATGTAATAGCTACGTGATGCGCTTGTTTCTACAAGTACTGAAACGAATGCCTCATAAACTTGTAAAATAACATATTGTAATAATGATGATTCAGCCTTTTTTCACATAACATGCCAGTGAGTTTATGTAATGAATCAAACTTCAGATGGGAATAGAATATAATTTACAGTTACCGTGATGCTTTTGCTAATCATTTAAAGGAAGAGTTGGCACAAAGGGATGTTGCAATAACTGACAATGAGAGGTGTGCGGGCAACAGAGCTTTTTGCCACCCAAGTAAGTGCCTGGTGCCTGATTTGGGTGGAGCTTTTTGATCATTGTTTAAATTAGTTTGGTTTGCACAAGCTCTTCTGTGTCCTCTCAATTTGTTCTTGAATCTAACAGATATAAATATTTAGCATGCATATCTTCTGAGTCAGTGGGACAGAGCTGACTTTGTAGTACAAACTCTCATGACTCCATTTTTGCTTCATCTTTCACTGTAATATCTGAGACTTCAGAAAAAAATGTTTGTTTGGCTGGCTCCTGAGCCAGCGTATAAAATATAGGTAGATATGTGTAGTAAAACGTTACCCTGGCTCCTGGGGTTTGTCAAGCCCTGGTGTAACCTATTGGCCCTATGTATCTACAACACTATCCCGACCACTTTATGACTATTATTAATTCTTCCAGTGATGGCTACAGATTTACATATGCTCTGTGCCCTGTTAGTTTCAATTAAGTTTAATATTTTTTTCATTCAAAACACAACTTTGCTAATGTGTAAAGCTGCTTTTTTAAATGTATGAACTAAGTGTTCCATGTCCCTTTAAGGCAGGGGTGTCAAACTCTGTACTGGAGGGCCACACCCAGGCCTGGATTTGTGGATATCCTTGCTACAAGCAGGTTAGACTATTGCTTCTGCAGTCATCCTGACTGACTCACCTGTACACAGAAAGGAAATCCTCAAATCCAGGCCTGGGTGTGGCCCTCCAGGACAGAGTTTGACACCCCTGCTTTAAGGTATTTGGATATATCTGGAAGCATATTATTATCATTGTTTTATTTGTAACACGCCAACATATTCCGTAGCGCTATACATGGGTTACGATCAAGGCAAAACAATAGCAGTATTAAAACATAGCAAATAATGGAGGGTCCTGTCTTTAAGCTTAGTGTCCATAGTCCTTTCCCCAAAGCTCCATGCAAGATTGAAAACTCGCAAACATACAATCTTAATCCTATTACACAGATCTGGTACCTTCTCTGTTAGCGTCATCACCTCCTTGTTGGAGCCATACCTGTTTGTTGTACAGCAGTGGTAGTTAACCTGGTCCCTGCCGCCCATTGGCTTTGAGCTTTCAGGGTAATCTCTAGGTGGTGTCGCTGACGAGTGACATCACACGCGGGAGACCCGCAACACCACTCTTGGCTGGTTGGAGTGCTTGTGCAAGAGCATAGGGACAGCAGTCATGACCAGGTCACTATCTAGTAAGTACAGGGTGATATATAGCTTGGTCATATGATTTAAGTAACTTAAAATGAGAAACTGCTGCACCGGTTGGCGGTAGAGAAATTCTACCATCAAAAGTGGGCGGTAGGTATTAAAAGGTTGATGACTCCTGTTTTACAGTCTTTGTATGCAGTAGAATCATATAGAAATAGAATATTTAATACTGTCGCTAAAATGTAATTACATCAGATATAACAAATGTGACTTTTTTTTTCTTTTTTTTTTTGCAATAGTGCAAAACATTTTCTTTTCGTAGTAGGTGCTGTAAAATATGTCCAGTCTTGTACAGCCATTACCGGGAGCTTTCTCTGCTAAAGTGTGAAGTGCAGTGTTGCGGCACGCATGGCAAGTTTAGGCAGAGTCTGTTCTTGGATTGTGTAGCAAATCTAAATTGGCAATGTTTTCACCAGTTTGCTTTCTAATAGTGTTTTTTTTTTTGAGCATTTGAGAAATACATGCTAATCCCTCCTACATTCTTACAAATTGTTTTGAAAGATTCTTGGTTTCTCGGTGTCTCTACTAATGGTGGACATGATTTTTATTCCTGGATATTTTATAATTGACAAAGACTAGAGTATTAACTTTTAGTTGCGATGATCGTCTCTACCCAATTAAGCTCATCAGTGGGTGAGATTTTGATGGGAGACGGGCATAACGAAAGTCTTAAAAAATAATCAGATGGAGGACAACTTAAGTCTAGACAAATGTAGGCCTACTCCCACCCAAGCCCATTTCCAAGAGATTCCACCTCAACAGTCAGGGAAGAGCATTGACTCAATCCACCTCCCCTATTGGTTTTATTCTCAGTGGAGACCACTAAAAGCTGAATCCAAACTGAATATTACTATATATATATATATATATATATATATATATATATATATATATATATATATATATATATATATATATATATATATATATAATATATATAATTTGATTAATTTATTTATTGCTTTTTTTTTTGTTAGGTCCTTACCATGGCTTTTCAAAGTTGCACCATATGTTGCTTTGAAGTTTGTATGTTAGAAGCTCTCTTTGGGATGATTTGTTGAGAAATACATGTGATTTATACTAAGACTGCACTGCTTGGTGGAAATATAATTTCTATTTAAGTTACAAATCATTGCATTTTATTTTTCCACAAATGTATTACCATGTTGTACATAATACACAACCTGACTGTTATGTTCGGACTGTGGTTGGATGTCTCTGATGGTAACAGTAAATTAGACGTGGACAAATCCTTCAGACTAGGAATTTATCTTTATTGAAAATACTGCATTTTTGGTGAATTCATCAATAGGTTCATTAATATTTACAGTAATGTTTTTCCAAAATTCAGGAGACTAGCGCTCTGGGACTATTCACTTTGCTAAAAGTTGACAGAGCATTTGTTTGCGCCCTTATCTTAATGAGTATATGATGAGACTATAAAATGTATTGGCTGATTTCCTGTGATAAGGGAGGACGCCTTAAACTATGAAAGGACTGTTACACATGCCATACAGTGTTTCATTTGTACTTGTTACTAATAATAAAATGTAATACTTCTAACAATCCGATTCATATGTAATTTTTACCCCCCCCCCCCCCCCCCCCGTAGGTGTTACACAGGAGGTTCTAACATTTCTTTCACCCCAGTCCTATTTGCCTTTGCAAGAAAAAAAGAGAATTTAGAACTTGCCAGACTGATAATATACATTTACCAGATGTCTATTGTATAACCACTACAGGGAAGCAATTCTTTAAAATTATGGGTAACAAGTATTTTATCATTGGGAATGTTTGTGTGTGTGTGTGTGTGTATGTGTGTATATATATATATATATATATATATATATATATATATATATATATATATATATATATATATATATATATATATATATATATATATATATATATATATATATATATATATATATATATCCACCAACAAGGGGGCTCTAGATCTATTGTCTGTAGTTGAGCTTGAAATGTGTATTTTTCTGTCAATGTAATCTTGCAGTAACAAATTGCAATTTATTTTTTTAACCACATTCAAATGGGAAAGTATTTTCTTCTTCTTATGTTCTTTTATTTGTAACTAGTCGTCTACTAGTCGTCTTTTATTTGTAACTAGTCTGAAAACTTATAAACTAATATAGTTTTAAAATTTATACAATTTTTGGAACCTCCCGCTGTTTTTAAGCTCGGATACATGTATCTTCATGCCTTAATATTTTTATGTGAGTGGAAATACCTGCATGTATGACATTAACTATATCTTATGAAAATAAACTAAATTTATCCAAAAAGAATCAGTGTTTAAGGGAACCTAAATCATTGAAAAAAAAAAGTGACAAAAATGTTGGTTCTGCTCGGATAGTGTTGAGGAGACACTGAGTTAAGTGAAATATAGTTTCAGTCTTCTCCCCGGCAATCTTCAGCCAGGCAGCAGGGTGTGGGCACAAATCACCAAAATGCAGGTTCAATGTCCCTTTTAATTTGTTTTTTCAGTGTGAATCTAATCCTTTGTGTATTTTTTCTTTCTTAGCTAAATATCCAGAGATAAAAACCCTCATGAAACCAGATCACAATTTAATCTGGATCGTTACTCTGATGGTCCTGACACAGTTTTTAGCCTTTTACCTGGTGAAAGATCTTGAATGGAAGTGGGTCATGTTCTGGACATATGCTTTTGGAGCCTGCATAAGCCACTCCATGACATTAGCTATACATGAGATATCTCACAACAGTGCATTTGGAAACAGTAAAGCCATGTGGAACCGTTTCTTTGGAATCTTTGCCAACTTGCCTATTGGGCTTCCGTATTCAGTGTCCTTCAAGAGGTACCACATGGATCATCACCGCTACCTGGGAGGGGACGGCATTGATGTGGATATCCCTACTGATTTTGAAGGCTGGTTTTTCTGTACACGACTAAGGAAACTTGTTTGGATCATCCTTCAACCTCTCTTCTATGCCATCCGACCCCTTGTCATCAATCCAAAGCCCATCTCTCAGCTGGAAATAATCAACCTGGTGGTGCAATTTTCTTTTGATGCAGTTGTTTATCATTTCTTGGGAGTAAAGACCTTGGTGTACATGCTTGTAGGCTCCATACTTGGCCTTGGATTACATCCTATTTCAGGTCACTTCATAGCCGAACATTATATGTTCTTAAAGGGTCATGAAACCTACTCCTACTATGGTCCACTGAACTATCTAACCTTCAATGTTGGGTACCACAATGAGCATCATGACTTCCCCAGTGTACCGGGCAAGAACCTACCATCGGTAAGGACTTGATCTCAAACCAAATGTTTTTCAAATATTATTTTAGACTAATTTTATATACAGGGAGGGTATACATATATATTGTCCATCTCTGTATGATGTTAAAAGCCAACTATACATCCAGGCGGTTTGGTTCAGCGCTTGTTTACAATGGAAATTAACCTGCAACAAGACGTTCATGTTACCACCTTCTTTTTTTTTTTTTTCAAGGAAAAATTTGCTTACATTTTAAATGCAAACGAAAGAATATTTAAAGTATCTGATTATTTTAAATCTTTTATGAGTGTTCTTGTAAAAATGTATTTTAATAATAATTTTAACAAGTGAATGACCAGTTTTTAATTACCAGCAGTTATTATTATTATTATTATTATTATTATTATATTAGCGACTTGCCCGTCAAAAGTGACAGCAATAAAATTTGAAGCCTTGCTATGCTGTTTGCCACAAAATGCAAGGATATGGCCCCTCTGAGCAACATATGGCGCTCCTTGCGAGCCTCTCCCCCCTGTGTACTTTATATGCTTGTGTAGTTTAAGGGCCTACTGCCTTGGGTTCAGTGTTACTGGTTTGCATTAAGTCTTAGTGCTTAGGGTTTGTATTTACGTCCTTCTGCCTCGTTTTTGTCGTGTTTTAAGTTTTTACAGCAGCAATTTTTTTATTTTATTTTTTCATCGGGAAAAAAGGCAAAATATGCCTCCAATTAACTTGCAACCTTACTCACATGCTTCCTGGCTCTCCCCCTGCGCTATGAGTGTGTAAGTGAATTTGAGGCATTTTTGTGTGTTTTGCATTTTTTCCAGTTCGGTGGTTCTGCCGTTTTTTTTAAGTTTGGATTTTTGAGAGCCCTGCAGTCCATCTACGTGCTTCGGGTCCTAAGTCATACGGCCTGTAATTTTGGCCAAGTCTCGGGATGAGCGCCAACTAAGTCCCATGTGCCTACCCCTGCAATGAGCGCCTCCACGAGGATTTCATGGGCGGCAACGGGACGACAACTTGCAGTACGACAACTATATTAGTGATTTTAGAAAACACGGGGGATATGTGTTTTTTTTTATTTTTTTTATTGCTTTTGCACAAATGAAAAGTAAACACATAAATAAATAAATAAAATTACAGATAGTTGTTCTACATTTTGAGTTAATGTGTTGCACAACATTTAAACTCAAATTTCTATCTTGGGCATAAATAACATAGCAAATGTATTTCTCTTAATGACTTCTCACATGGATACCCTGTTGGTATATATCAGCATAGGAAGGCTTTAAACATCTGACCCTGATTTTATTATTGTCCATCCGGGCATGCTTTCAGGCACGGGGTCCATGGGGATTTTGATATTATGTACCCCACTTGGAATTGTATCCGCATTAGTTCATTTAAGAGTGTTTTGCCAGTAAAGCTTGGCCATTAACCATCATTTCAATCTATGTCCATGGTCTAACTTGGTCTATATAGTTGCTCTTCTTCTTTTTTTGTTGTCATGTATCAATTTTGATTGCAACTCTAGTTTTAATCTTAGATAAAATAAATGTAATCTTAAATCCTACCTTTTACATGATATGGGGATCTAGGGCTTAGATGGTGTTCAGGATATTAATGAAATACTTTAAACCTTTTTATATAACATGCTTTCTAGGCAATGTAAATTTTCCTATAAAAGCTTTACAGCATAAAATTCAATCAAAGAAGTAATTTTATGAAAAGATAAATAATAAAAAAACTGCCAGAACTGGAACAAGTAAGGACTAAGATTGCTTTAGATTTGAGGTTTAACATGTTCTTTGTTCTTGCCCCAGGGGCACAGTAATTGCAAGGATTATTCTGCTAGTTAATCCAAGTGTACATTTAGGTGGTTGTTGTTGTACACTGCTGGGTGTGTGTGTTCTGCACCCTATAATAGCCTGTTGTCTTTCTCTTCCAGGTACGCAAAATTGCAGCTGAATATTATGACCCTCTACCACAGTACACCTCCTGGGTTAGGGTTCTCTATGACTTTATAATAGACGATACTCTCAGCCCATATTCTCGCATGAAAAGGAAGCTGAAAGGAGAAGTAAAACAGGAGTAATCTGGACTGTGTGTTTGTGTTGGACCAAAATATTGTCAGGTTTACATATGCAGAGAACCTGTACATCCCATGATGACAATATAATATCTGTGTCATCTACAGCTAGTTTACCACCATTTTGCACTCCTAAAGGTGCCTGAAACACCCTGCTGTGCGGCCTCTCTAGCAAGTGGTTTATCTTACAAGTCTCTTGGCCATGGTGCAATAATAAAGCACAGAGGTAGCTTTAGACTCCCAGCTTGTCTTTTGTACTGTACCTATAGGCAGAGCTTTCACAGCAGTGTGCTGACTATACTCTGTATTGGCTTGTTACGCAGCATTGCCGCTCCATATACCAGTAATCATTTCATATTTTATCTACAGAGCCCGCACGCTTTTTTTGATAATGTTTTTATTCTCCCTTCACTTAACATCACTGCACACGGTGTTGTTAAAGGAAGGAGGACTGTAGTTTTATTAAATATATAGTGACAAGTTTTTTTTTTTCTTTTTTTTTTTTCTTTTTCTTCCAGCACTTGGATAAAATAAATAAATAAAAAGGAGGACCATAGTACAGCACATCTGGTCACAGTAGTGAAATAGTTAAAACATAACTTTTTTATTTTTGCTACTAAATATTGACTCATCAAAACGAACACAGGTATAAATCTACCATATAGAAATAAATGGGTAAAAAAGGCATTAAGTGTTGTCATACACGTGTCCCCTGGCCATTTATTTGATATCCGATCGATATATACTGAAAAGTACACTCTGTAACCATTGTAAGTCATAAAAATTCCTTCCCTAGCCTATATATAATCTGAACAAAAATTGCCCTAATTTTTACTTTTTTTTTTTTTTTTTTTTTTATCTTTTTTTGGTGGGTATTTAATTTGGTTCCACTGCATCATTTTAATTGGTGATTTTTGGATGTAATGTACTATTATTTGATTGCTCTTGTTACCAATTCCATATATATTTATAATATTTTTGCACTTTGGACTTTCCCTTGCAGTCTGGTGCCTGCACAATGTCAATGCCACTGAGCAGAGGGAATAGTCCTCACAACTCAATGTGTAATATTTTTTTACCTATGTCTTTAAGTAATACCATATTTGGTCTGTGTACACTGAAGGTCTGACAGTGAGCAAATAGCCTGGATTATAAAAGCTCTACTGATCACTCCTTTTGGCCCCAGGTAACAGGACATTTATAGAAAGTTATTTATGTGTAAAAACAGCTGTATGGGGGTTTGTATTAAAGGGACACCATGGAGCTACAATAATAACAAGCATAGTTCTTGTAATTGAGATACACAAAACCTGGCCTGTTGGTGGTTTCTGAGGACAGCTTTGGAAATTGCCTTAAAGAACTGGAGACCGCCACCAGATTGGCGTGTAAATATAACAAAGCTCAAGGTCTTTTTTTTTTTTTTTTGTTTGGGGGGGGGGGGGGGATAAAGTTGTTAATTAGTGTTAAAACTCTTTGAACTTACACTATATCCCTTTTAAAGGAAATATATACGGATAGGACAAACTGTACATGGTGTGGTTTTCCAAAGAATTGCTCCATTGTTCACCTGCCCTGGTCTCATCAGACTTTGCAGTTTGAGGACTAAATGGAGTAATTGTTTGCTAATGTAATGATATTGAGGCCTGCATTTCAAGAACTTTTAAATTTTGATCTTTGGAATATTTGTAGAGGATAACATGTTCCAGAGAGTGGGAAAAGGTCCAAACAGTTGATATGACTTGGTGAAAGGGAGACAAGTTCATGCAACAGCCAGGACTCTGATCCCAATTACATGTCACTGGACACGTTCTTTGTTTTTGTGTGCAGTAACAGGGATACGTGCGCTGATTCAGGAGCATTGGAAGCTGTATTGATAAGGACTAAGCGAGCAAGAGATACAGACATAATGTTTCTATCTTCATGAGCTACAAAGAAGAGGGAGAGCATAGACAGACACCGACTTGTTCTATAATGGATATGGGCACCCCTTTTTCATTTGATGGGCTCTAATGCTCAAAAGGTACACAAAATACTTTATCAGTTTATTTTTTAATCAAAGTAGCATTGGTGGCAATGTTTTCCTTAAGATCATAATCTTAGCTTGTCCAGGTGAACAAAACCTCTTTATTTTTTTTCCATTTAATTTAAGGACAGCTGGAGTTCAAGAGCAAAAAACACTTGCTTGTCAAGTATATACCAAACTAACAATATTAGCAGCTGTGTGAGTCCTGGACATGAAACATTATTTTTGGAGAAAATCTATATTTTGAAGCCTATGTTTGAGTACAGGAATCCATTTTGTGTTGCACACCCTCATCTCCGGTAGTGATGTAACACCTGTCTGTGAGAAAGACAGAGTGTTTAAGATAATTGGATAAGATTGAAATGGACACCATACCCCGTTCTCCCTCACTGGCCCAGAAGCAGACTCCTTGCTTCAGGAAATGCAACCATATATATTCGGCAATGTGAACACCCCTCTCACAGACAACGTCCACATATGTATCATGGATTCCCTCAGGGCCCAGCAGTCACCATAATTTATTTTGTCCTTTTTAACCATGTACAATAATGTCTACTGCGACAAGGTCACTGCAATAAGCAGCCATTTCTGCATAAGAAGGCCAGTGTGTTAAACAGGTGCTAAAGGTTGTAAACAGGACACTTGTGATTATCTTAAACAACTAACTCCTATTTACTTGGTATAATCGGTATGACAGGCTGATATTGACTTTGGATGATCATTTATGTGAGATAAAAGGCACACGGCCAGAATCTAAAACCTGGTCTAAGGTGGTTTAATCCTTTGTGTCTGGTATTTCCAGTTTTATTGTCTGTTATGAATTAAAACACTGTAATGGTACCAATGGTGTTTTTCCTTCAGTCAAACACTTAGTTACTGTACCTTACTTTTGGAGTAATGTGAGCTTGCACTATAATGTATTACTTATAATAGGCTAAAGGTTAAACATCTTCTTAAAGTGACCCAGTGGAAGATCCAAATTTGGTATAAATGTAAACTATATAATAACTATTATATCATTGGAATGTTTTTTTATACACTAAACTTACATTAAAAATTGCAATTTTTAACGATCAGTCTGCCTTTCTGATCCACTTAGCTGTGGAAGAGCATATTTAATAGAATCTCCCCCCATGCAAGATGCTGTACTACAAACTTGACTTGGTTATATTTTACAGTATTTAGGTGAGTTATTTAAACTCTTGTACTGATTTTAATGTTGTACATTTTTCTGTACTCTAAAAGGAATATGGAAGGTTTCTGGATTTTGCTATATATATTATATACCTGTGTACGAATTCACTTTTTTATGCACTTTATTTGATTAAAAGTGCTTATAAGTTCTGTTTTTTGCTGTCTAACATCAAACAGTCCCTGTATTTGTCTGCCTTCTGGATGTGTAGTGTCCTAGCCTATCAGGGACAGTGTCGCAGCAGCATGTTGCGGAATGGTACTGAGATGGTGAGTGATTGCTTATCATGAGACACTACACAGCAAGTTTGGCATAGTCTGTGTCTTCATGTGTAGCTGAGGGCAGACCCATACAGGGGACTATTTGTTAGATTTTAGGTAGCAAAAATAGAGCTTATACCACTTTTCAATCAAATAAAATACATAAAAGTAACAAGATACAGCTATATTATACCTAGAAAAATCCAGGAAGCTTCCATATCCTTTTTAAGATCTGTACCTGCTTTAATCTTTGTCCTGCAAATTCTTAATCCGTTATATAGTTTTCTATATTCTTTCAGGATAATGAATTGCCAACATTTCACAACAATTTGTATTGGATTTGCTGGAACTGTTGGGAACCTGCTTATCAGCACAGCATGTTAAAGGAGATTTTACAATACATTTATAATAAAAGTAAATGAAGTTTTTTGATATATTGGCCTCCTCCCACCTTTGTTTCCTTGGTGCGTTTAGGTTAAAATCAACCAGATATTTAACCTTGAAATCCTCATAGATAAGGGTGCGTGAGCACTAGTGGAGGGGATAATATATTTAAAGATTTATGATGCAACTCTATGAAAATGAATATCTGCCTAAAAGCCCCCTCTAATGTGTCTTGAACTTACACAATTTAATGACCTTCCATCTTGCTACATTTCTTATTTTCTTTCTTTTTTTCTGTAACTTACAATTTCTTCTTTTTAATTGAAAAAATTCCACCACTTGCTTGTTGAAAAGCTGCTTTCAGAAAACTGTCAGTATTAAAAGTATGATTTGTTGTAACTATTAAAATAAGTTTATTAAATGTATATTGGTGTTATGTATTTTTTTATATGGTCAATATAAGTCTGGGGGGGGCAACTTTTTTTATTGACGTAGCAGGCGCCACACACACACACACCTCTCTTGTTTTCTAATACTTGCCGGCTGCTGGTATCCAATCAAATTAGTTGATGGAGTGGGTTTTCTCTTGAGCGGTGCTCAATTTTCTGGCGCAAAGCTTGACCAATAAGTGGTCTGTAGTGACTGAGACTTCCTGTTTAGTCCTTTTCCTTGGCAACATTTTCTGTGGGGCAGCCACTTATTTAATGACCTTCTTCTTAAAGCCTTTTAGACATGTCTGTCGGTTTAAAGCAGCACTGCATTTTCAGGGGGAAAAAAAGATTGTTGTCAAATCACATATATAGTTGTAGTAATTTCGAGTTTGTTGCGAACGCTATGTTAGAAGTTACGGGAAGGCGCTCATCGTGAGGCCCAAAAGTCAAAGGTTTGATGGGGGGGGGGGGGGCTGCAACTGTAAGTGACTGGTTTGGCGTGGTAGAGGTTCCAAATGGCTTACGAGTTACAAATTCAACGGCCGCCATTTTTTTTTCAAGCCCGTAACTCTGAAGCAGTCAGACCGCCAAAAGACGCCAATTAATTAAAATATTAACTGACCGCTTCATACACTGTAAATCGGAAAGCCATTTCGGGTTTGGGGAAAATGAACAATTTCCCAAGCCCACAACACCCATAAATGCAAACCGGAGGAAAAGGTGGAAAGGGACACCGGGGAGGGCGAAGGTGGGTAGAGGCTCCCAAAGGCACTCATCGCAAGGCCTCCAAGTTAAAGGGGGGAGAACCTTGCATTGTGTGGCAAACGCCATTGCCGGGCTTCAAATTTTATTGCCGTAATTTGACGGGCAACTGGCTAGTATGTAAAAATATTGGCAGAATAGACCAAAAACGTTTTATTTCTGGGAACATTTTAAGTTTTAAAGACTTTTTAGAAGTACAGGAATGCGTTTGGTGTTTGTTTGCATTACTTCCTCAGAGTGGAATCATGAGGGTGTGTGTGTGTAGGTTGTCTGTGGAAAGAGGGAACAAAGGCCCTTTAAGATAATTAGATTGAAATTAACACCACACCCCTTCCCCCTCACTGACCCAGAAGCAGACTCCTTGCTTCAGGAGATGCAACCATATCTCTAAGAAATGTCACACACCAGCATCGTATACCTGTGTATCATGGATTCTCCCAGGTCCCAGCAAATGATTCTAAATAAAAAAAAAACTAGCCGCATAAAAGTAAATTTAATATTCTATTATTTCTATTATCAATAAAGCAGAAATTGTATACATTCAGGACACCCTGCATCTGAGCATTTCTTCTGGGACTTTGCTCATTCTTTTGCCTGCAGCAATGACAAGCATTCAAGGAATCCCTAAAAGAACTACTGCGGTTTGGGAAAAACGTCACATTTGTGAACCATATAAAACAAAAGCACAATAGCAGTTGTGTAAGAAGTGAGCCCACTTCTGGATCGCTACCTTGTTGTGGTGAAGGGCTTGTGTACCTCAATGAAGCTGTGAGCTATACCATGTAGTGTCACTCAAGAAGATCTGCTCATAGCAGAGAGGTCACACAAATCACATCCACTAGTGAAGGAACTGGCAACCGACTCAGTATCTCTGCCAAGAAAGTCTTACGGATAAGCACAACCAGAGACATAACGATAGATGTGCTGGGGTCTGTAAGATCATGGATAGTCTGACATAACTGAATGACAACTTCTTAATTTTAGCAGACTATGGCTGTGGTTTTATATATATATATATATATATATATATATATATATATATATATATATATATACTCTACAAATACACACCAAACTCCCTTAAGGAGTAATATAAATTGGTTTTAGCAAACACAATAAGTACCAATGTTTTTTCTCAGCCAGACAGGTTGAGTACCAAAATTAAGTTCAAATGCGGTTGAGAACCATCCCCTGGACTTCCTGTGTAAGTGCTGTAGTGCAGTGTTGCCTGCAGGCACTTTGTGTGATGAAGTCAAGCTTTACTGTTGCGCCAGTAACAAATATGGCTGCCGCACCCACACTCCAAGCATATTTTACACATACTTTAAAACAGGTCCTGCCTGCTACATTGAGGAAGATAACTAATGTCGCAAGAGTGAGGTGTTCAGGACTAAGATAATTTATTTTTGTTAAAAGATGATGTGCCATTAACAATTGACACCCTGTATCTGGAACCCAAAACCCACATAATAGTTTAATTCACACCTTAAAAGCTCTAGGAGTGATTAGGCAGGGTCAGATCATGGGAAGAGACTTTAATCTTACAATTAATGCCCTGGATAGATCCCTTAAGACAGGGGAGAGATATTCCAAGAAGGTTACAATAATTAATGCTCTTTTGACTGATTTAGAAATGGTGGACATTTGGAGAGACTTACACCCACAAGACAGGGAATAGACTTTTTATTCATACCCACACAGCACATATTCCAGGCTAGATTATGGTTCGGTAAGATCGGGTTTTGTAGATGGCACCAAATCAGCTGAAATTCACTCATGCCCATGGTCAGATCATGCTATCGTAAGGGTAATACTAGATATAGGTACTTATATAAAACCTCAATATAAATGGTGGATCAATGAATTATTGGTCTCTTCTCCATTTCATAGCGACCAGATAGCTAGGGAGATTGAATTCAATTTCAAAACAGATTCACAAACTGAGGTGGGAATTGGCTGGTTATGGGCAGCACATAAGGCGTACATGAGAGGAGTATGCATAAAATTGGGGCTGAGACAAAGGAGGGCACTAAGAGATAAACAAAATAAACTTTTAGAAGAACTAGATAAATTAGAGGAAAATAATCAGAAGGGGCACTCGATAAAGATTAGACCTCAAATAGATACAATTTGAGTAGATATTGTAGTGGAAAGAACAGAGAAGGTATACGGGCCATACATTTTTTGCTATGGCTAATAAACCAGGCACATTATTATCTATTCAATTACTGTCTAATATAATACACTGCAAAATTAGTAGTGTTAAGAAAACTTCAGGAAATATTATCTAATCCTGCTAAAATTCAAGAGGCGTTTGTTAATTTTTATCAAAAATTATGATTTGGGAGAACAATATTAACAGATTTTAGCATAGACACCTTTCTATCGGCATGTGATCTCCCCAATATTAAAGAATCAGAGCTTGCACACCTTAATGCTAACATTTCAGTAGATTAAATTGAAAAGGCGATCCAAGGCCAATGGGTAAAGCAGCGGGCCGTGTGGCTTCTCAAATACTTATAAGAAATTCCACACTGTAGTAGCACCACTTTTAGCGGCTCTTTTTAACTCTGTCTTGAGGGGAAATTCACTGCCGCCAGAAATTATTCGAGGCGGAGATTGCGCTATTTCCGAAGGAGGGGAAAGATGGGTTGGAAATAAAAAATTACAGACCCATATCCCTCCTTAATGGGAACATCAAGCTGTTGGCAAAAATTATAGACAGATTTGCAAACTTCTTACTCCGACTGATACATAAAGATCAGGTGGGGTTTATTTATTATCGGCATGCTAGAGATAATTTAAGGAAAGTCGTCAATGTAATTCATCAAGCTAACTCTACCAAAACCCAGCTATGTCTTTTATCCTTAGATGCCGAGAAAGCCTTCGACACGGTGGATTGGGATTATTTTAAGGCGGTCCTGATTAAATTTGTTGTACAGGGGCATTTTATCAATTTATTGAACATCTATTATAGTAATCCAATAGCACAATTGAGGTTGCCATGCCCAATTAAGCCAGTAATTAATATTTTTAGGGGTACAAGACAGGGCTGTCCACTCTCCCCTTTGCTATTTGCCCTGGCGAAGGAACCGTTAGCACAAACCATTAGAGCAGAATCAGCAATAAAGGGCCTTTCAGTTGGTCTCCATCAATATAAAATATCAATGTTTTCAGAAGATATTTTGTGTACTCTTACGGACCCAGCCAACTCCATAGACACACTTATGGACATTTTGCTAAATTTTGGCCTAATATCAGGGCTATGTATAAATGTTGACAAAACAGAGGCAATTACTATTGCCATGCCAGAACTTCTTAAACACAATCCTTAAGGGAACGATTTTGTTTTAAATGGGTTCCCAAGTATATTCAATATTTTGACATCAAAAACACTTCTAATCTGGGAACTTTATATAGGAAATACTATCACCCGTTGTTGAAATCTTTGAGTTAAGACCTGATAAAATGGGGCAGATTTCCAATATCTTGGCTGGGTAGCATTAATGCATTTAAAATGAATATGCTTCCAAAACGCTTATATCTTTTCAGATCCATACCTCTGCATATTATTCTCTCAAAGTTAAATGGTATCCAAATGAAAGTATGCATGTTTATTTGGCTTGCAAAACCGGCAAGAATTAAACATAATCTAGTGGGGGTTATCGCTACCTGATTTACGAAAATACTACATGGCTGCCCAGCTCTCATTCATTCCAATTACCCACGCTGCTAATCATCAGCTGGCATGGGTTTTTCATGGAGGTTCACTTACTAAACCCATTGACATGGGACACCCTTGTTTGGCTGGATAAAATCCCTGGTTGAGTTTACAAGCAGAGACATCCTGTTATAAACCATACATTACGATGCTGGAAGTGGGCGAGAAACCACGCCCTGTTTTTAAATCCTTCACCCATGACCCCTATAATTAATCATCCTGGGGCCCGAAAGGTCTTAGTTTAACATCAAAGGTTTGTTGGAAATCAAAAGGCCTAAATAGGCTAGGGAATTGGATAAAAGGTAGTAAACTTCTGGACAATAAATAAATTATTGACACATTCCATCTCCCCTTACAATGTAGACTTAGACATTTTATTGAGACATTGATTAGAAAACAGGGTCTTCCTAAGGGAACCTGGTTGTCTCGGATATGCATTAGCAACCCCACAGCAAAGGGGAAAAATAGTGGAATCTATGATATATTATACTCGCCAAAGTTATCAAGTAAAGATAATTATATCAAAGATTGGGAATCAGATATGGGAAAATGCTGGGAGGAGAAAAAATGGAGGGTCTCCTGGAGGAATATCTATAGAGGCTCTCTAAAGCTCTCATAGCATACTGGAAACCACAGTTAAAGTATTGCACCACACCTATATTACCCCTAAAAGAATAGCGAAATGGACGGGCTCTATAGACCCAAATTGTTTCAGGGGTTGTAAGACCATCGGCTCATTTATCCATATATGGTGGGAATGTCCTAGGGTTAGACAGATCTGGACAGGGATCTCTCAAGTGGCTTCTGAGCTGTTGCAGGTTCCAATAAAGGAAACTATAGAAACCTGTTTGCCGGGGATACCGGTGACGTCACTCTCTCAAGCACAAAATACACTCCTTCAATTTTTATATTTAGCTTCCAAATCTCATATAGCCAAACAGTGGAAACAGAGGGATCTGAATTCTCAATCCATCATGGATAAATTGGATTATATTGCTATAAATGAACGCATTTGTATATACTTTAATGAAGCTAATGTTTTATTGTGTACAGAAGTATATTTATACTCAATGAATGTATATATATTCTAGATATAAATAAGACTTATGGTATATATTATCTGTAACTTTATGCGATTTCCATCTAATAAAAATTCAATGAATAAATAGAAAAAAAAGATATACCGTATATACTCGAGTGTAAGCCGAGGCACCTATTTTACCACAAAATACTGGGTAAAATGAGTGACTCGAGTATAAGCCGAGGGTGGGAAATGTGCTGCACCCTGTGTCCCCCCTCTCTCTCCCGTGTCTCTTCTCCCCTCTCCCTTCCCTGTGTCTCTTCCCCACTCCCTTATCACCCTCCTCAACCCCCCTCCTCATTCTCAAACCTCCCTCTTCAACCCCACTCCTCATCCTTTAACCTCCCTCCTCATCCTCAACCTCCCTCCTCATCCTCAACCTCCCTCCTCAACCTCAACCCCCCTCTATAACCTCAACCTCCCTCCTCATCCTCAACCTCTCTCCTCAACCTCCCTCCTCATCCTCAACCTCCCTCCTCATCCTCAACTCCCTCCTCAACCACCCTCCTCATCCTCAACCTCCCTCCTCATCCTCAACCCCCTCCTCATCCTCCCTCCTCAACCCCCCTCAACCTCACTCCTCAAGACCCCATCCTCATCCTCCCCCTCAACCCCCCATCCTCATCCTTGCCCCTCAACCCCCCATCCTCAACCCCCCCATCCTCAACCCCCTCTCCTTACCCCCCCTCAACCTCAACCTCCCTCCTCCTCCTCAACCCCCTCCTCACCCCCCACCCTCCTCCTCCTCCCCATCCTCATCCCCGTCAACCTCAACCTCCCTCCTCCTCATCAACCCCCTCCTCACCCCCCCTCAATCTCAACCCACCTCCTCAACCTCCCTCCTCCTCATCAACCCACTCCTCAACCCCCTCCTCACCCCCCCCTCAACCTCAACCCCCCTCCTAATCCTCCCTCCTCCTCATCAACCTCCTCCTCACCCCCCCTAAACCTCAACCCCCCTCCTCAACCTCCCTCCTCCTCATCAACCCCCTTGATGAGGATGAGGGGGGTTGAGGATGAGGAGGGGGGAGGGAAAGAGACACAGGGGGATAGAGAGACACGGAGGGGTTAGAGAGACACTGGGGGGTTAGAGAGACACGGGGGGAAGGGTAGAGAGCCACGGGGGGGGGGGGGGGGGTTAGAGAGACACTAGGGGGAGTGGCCCTTTTTAGCCTTAAAAAAAGGGCTGAAAAACTCGGCTTATACTCGAGTATATACAGTATTAACATTCAGAAAAAAAAGCATTTAAAATATGAAAATAATATATAGGAAAAGTGTTAAATTGTGTGTTTTCCTTTTAATGAGAGGTAGTAGGTGCTATATAGGATGACGGGAGCTGCACTGGAAGCCATGTTCTGGGCATGCTTATCGCTAGTGAACTGTGGCTAATTCACTGTTGGATTTTGGGATTTCATGCTTCGCAAAGGTTGTTTTTATGCGGATTACATGAAATGTTAGGAGATTATTTGGTTTCCCCACATGACTGAAAACATATTGATAAACTCCTTTGAATCTGGATTAGATATTTTAAGTTATAAAAAAAAAAAAAAAGATATTGCTAAAACTCTGCCATTTCTACACCCTGTAGGACCTTCTGTTTATGTTCAGTTACATTATATCCTTACAAGACTCCAAGCCAGGAATTAGAGGATGTCTTCCCAAATCACACTGTGTAGGCCTCTACACAAGCCTTATAATAATGCCTCTGGTTTGCTGTGACCACCAGAATATTATCCCAAAAGTTATTCTTGTATCTGTGGAAAGTGTTATATAGGGAGGAGTTCTTGGCAATGAGTCATTTTAACATCACAGGAAGACATTTGGACTATTTGTGGGATCCAGGCAAGGGTTTGATGTTTCCTGGCAGCAGTGCTAGAATCATTGCAGCTTGTCAGTAATTTAAATGCTTAAAATGGCTCTTTGGTCAAAATAGTTTTGGAAAGACTTATGTATGGTATGCAGAATAAATATATTATAACTAGCGACTTGCCCGTCAAAAATGACGGCAATAAAAAGTGAAGCCTGGCAATGCTGTTTGCCACACAAGGGGGAGCCTCTCCCCTCTACTTTACTGGCCTCGCTATGAGCTCCCCTTGTCTACTTCCTCCCTTGTGTCTCCTTTCCCCCTACTCTCCCTCCCTTGTATATCCCCCCCCTGTGTTTTACCCCCCCTCTCCCTCCCGTGTCTTTAACCCCCTACCCTGTGTCTCTTTCCCTCCTGTGTCTCTTCCCCCCTCTCCCTCCCATGCATCTTTTTCCCCATCCCCTGTGTCTCTTTTCACCCTCTCCCTCCCTTGTGTCTGTTCCCCCCTCCCCTGTGTCTCTTTCCCCCATCCCCCCTGTGTATCTTCCCCCCTCCTCTCCCTCCCCTGTGTCTCTTTCCCCCCTCCTGTCCCTCCTGTGTCTCTTCCCCTCCTGTGTCTCTTCCCCACCTCTCACTCCCATGTCTCTTTCCACCTCCCCTGTGTCTCATTCCCCCCTGTATCTTTTCCCCCCATCCCCCTTTGACTCTTCCCCCCTCTCCCCGTGTCTCTTTACCCCCTGTGTCTCTTTCCCCCCTCTCCCCTGTGTCTCTTCCCCTTGTGTCTATTTCCCCCCTCTCTCCCTGTGTCTTCCCCCTCCCCCATTTCTCTTTCCCCCTCACCCTCTGTGTCTCTTCCCCCTCTCCCTTTGTGTCTCTTTGCCCCATCTCCCTCTGTGTCTCTTCCCCCCTTCTCCCTCTGTGTCTCTTCCCCCTCTCCCTCTGTGTCTCTTCCCCCCTCTCCCTCTGCGTCTCTTCCCCCTCTCCATCTGTGTCTCTTCCCCCCCCACCCTCTATGTATCTTTCTACCCTGCTCCCGCTATGTCTCTTCCCTTCTCCCTCTGTGTCTCATCCCTTCTCCCTCTGTGTCTTTCCCCCTGTCTCTCTGTGTCTCTTCCCCCCCTCTCCCTCTGTATCTCCCACCCTGTGTCTCTTCCCCCCTCTCCCTCTGTGTCTCTTTCCACCACTCTCCCTCTGTGTCTCTTCCCCCCCTCTCCCTCTGTGTATCTTCCCCCTCTCCATCTGTGTCTCTTCCCCCCCCCACCCTCTGTGTCTCTTTCTAACCCGCTCCCTCTATGTCTCTTCCCCCTTCTCCCTCTGTGTCTCTTCTCCCCTCTCCCTCTGTGTCTCTTTCCCCCCTCTCCCTCTGTGTCTCTTCCCCCCCTCTCCCTCTGTGTCTCTTTCCCCCCTCTCCCTCTGTGTCTCTTCCCCCCTCTCCCTCTGTGTCTCTTTCCCCCTCTCTCCCTCTGTGTCTCTTTCCCCCTCTCTCCCTCTGTGTCTCTTTCCCCCCTCTCCCTCTGTATCTCTTCCCCATTTCCCTCTGTGTCTCTTCCCCCCTCTCCCTCTGCGTCTTTCCCCCTCTCTCCCTCTGTGTCTCTTTCCCTCTCTCTCCCTCTGTATCTCTTCCCCCTCTCCCTCTGTGTCTCTTTCCCCCTCTCTCCCTCTGTGTCTCACGCCCCCCCCTCTCCCTCGGTGTCTCTTCCCCCCCCCTCTCCCTCTGTGTCTCTTTCCCCCTCTCTCCCTCTGTGTCTCTTTCCCCCTCTCTCCCTCTGTATCTCTTCCCCCCTCTCACTTGGTGTCTCTTCCCCCCTCTCCCTCTGTGTCTCTTCCCCCCCCTCTCCCTCTGTGTCTCTTCCCCCCCTCTCCCTCTGTGTCTCTTCCCCCCTCTCCCTCAGTGTCTCTTCCCCCCTCTCCCTCGGTGTCTCTTCCCCCCTCTCCCTCGGTGTCTCTTCCCCCTCTCTCCCTCTGTGTCTCTTCCCCCCTCTCCCTCTGTGTCTCTTCCCCCTCTCTCCCTCTGTGTCTCTTTCCCCCTCTCTACCTCTGTATCTCTTCCCCCCTCTCCCTCGGTGTCTCTTCCCCCCTCTCCCTCTGTATCTCTTCCCCCCTCTCCCTCGGTGTCTCTTCCCCCCTCTCCTTCGGTGTCTCTTTCCCCCCCTCTCCCTCTGTGTCTCTTCCCCCCTCTCCCTCGGTGTCTCTTTCCCCACCTCTCCCTCGGTGTCTCTTTTCCCACCTCTCCCTCTGTGTCTCTTCCCCCTCTCTCCCTCTGTGTCTCTTTCCCCCTCTCTCCCTCTGTATCTCTTCCCCCCTCTCCCTCGGTGTCTCTTCCCCCTCTCCCTCTGTGTCTCTTCCCCCCCCCCCGTGTCTCTTCCCCCCTCTCCCTCTGTGTCTCTTCCCCCTCTCTCCCTCTGTGTCTCTTTCCCCCTCTCTCCCTCTGTATCTCTTCCCCCCTCTCCCTGGGTGTCTCTTCCCTCCTCACCCTCTGTGTCTTTCCCCCCCTCTCCCTCTGTATCTCTTCCCTCCCCTTAGGCTCTGTGCATGTGCACGATCCGATCGGATCATTGTCACACTGCGATTCATTGCAAAGCGTGACGATGTATGGCAGTTTGACATTTATAATATGTGATATATTATAAATTATGGGTCAAATCTCTTATGGGAGAGACAGACTCCATAGTGGCCAAATCTGGTAATGTATGATTAAGTTTAATTTTGGTGGGTTTTTTTGTAGTCTCTATTCATTTACTCTGTAGTTCCTACGACCCCGGTGGGACTTAAAGGGATATTGAAAGTTCCTGGATTTTCTTAGGTATATAATATATATATATATATATATACTTTTATGAAGAAGTGATTTATAAGCTCTGTTTTTACTGCCTACAATGAAATAGTCCCCACTGCAGTGTATATAGACAGGTTCGGTAGGGCTATATGTGCAGTGTAGTGTCCTAGCCTATCAGGACACACGACTTGGCAGCATGTTCCATAATGTTGCTGAGACATAGCCACTGATTGGTTAGTAAGGGACACAGCACAGCAAGTGCAACAGAGTGTGTGTCTTCCTGAGCTGCAGAGGGCTGACCCAAGCAGGTAATTTTGTTTGATTTTAGGCAGTAATTCACTTCTTATTAATGTACATATATGTAAATAGATACTCAGGTATATATATAAATAATAAAATCCGGGAACCTTCCAGACCCCTTTAAGTGTAGTATTTAAGTTATGTGATGAGTGGAGAACAGGCTGCCCAGTAACATTTCCATGTCCCTTTTTAATGCACATTTTTCTACATAATTTTTTTTTAATCTGGGGACCGGCTGATTATTTCCCAGTGGCCATCAGGACCAGAATATATTGGACAAGATGATACCACGTATGGCACACTACATTTTCATCTAATTTTGTCCAAATATGAATTACAAACATTGTGGCTGCAGTTACAGTTATAAATCATTCAGAAATGTAACTAATGGCAGTGGTATGATTAAAGTGGTAGTCTCCACTCATTACTGCGGGCCGGCAGATTTTAGGGATAGGCACTGGCTGTTGGGATTCCCTGGTGGTCCAGTGGCTAGGATTCAGTGCTTTCACCTCTGCGACCTCTGTTCAATTCCAGTCAGGGAACCAATAGATCAGACCACCCTGAAGCCAGGCAGGGTTAGGCATGGTCAGTACTTGGATGGGAGACCATCTAGGAATACCAGGAGCTTATGCTGTGGCCTACTGGAGAAGGAACTGGCAACCCACTCCAGCATCTCTGCCATAAATACCAAGTGGATCAGCATGTTCAGTTGTGGTCCATGAGGTCACAGAGAGTTGAACACGACTGAACGACACAAACACACTGGTTGTAGAGAACAGTCGCTCTAGGTCACAACTTTATATATAAATCTAACCTTTTAAATATAGATAAGCACCGCATGAAGGGGATCTATTTTAATAATCCCCCATCTAACCGGTGGCATAGTGATCTCTCATCGCCTCATGTCCGTAATTTAATCTTTTGAAATTAATTTAAAAAATATGATAATTCATCACAAACTGTGGGTGCCGGTCACTATTTGCACAGCTGTTTCTCTCATCAGAGTTGTATCAATCCACAAGTATTAATTAAAGGGATATGGAAAGGTTTCTGGATATTACTAGGTATATAATATATGTAATATATCTGCAGCTCATGAAGACAGTGTACTTCTAAGTACCGGGGAAGCACTGTCTCATAGTAACCAATCGGTGACAACATTCTGCAACATGCTATTCGAGAGAGGTCACTGACAGGCTAATTTAAAACACTGCACTTCGCAGTCGATGTATTCATCAGCTACATGAGACCCAAATAGATACAAATTGAATGATAATAGGCCAAAAAAATGCTTATAAGCACTTCTTAATAAAATAGCGTATATAAGAGTAAATAGATACACAGGGATATTATATACAGGGGAGTGAATCGCTTCTTCAGTCATTCTGATTGATTCACGTGCACTGGAAGGATATCCTCAAATACAGGCCTGTGTGGGGCTTTCCAGGACCGAACTTGCCTACCACTGGCCTAGTTTACTTGATGCATTTGGGGGTGGGAATCTAATTAATTAAGTAATGATAACATTGGCATACATGGATTTTGCTACCGTAGTAACAAGCATGCAGACTGCATTACTAATTAGCACATCATAACAGCAAGTTACTTTTCTATTCAATTTTATTATCACATGGCTATGTAAGGTGGCAGGCTTTCTAACAGAAGTGAATAGAGATCTTATCTAAATCCACAGTTTCTCTCTTTCTTTCCAGGTGTGTAATCCTGATAGGAACTTTAATTATGGCTTCCGGTAAAGCAAAACTGAATATAATAGTTACAAATGAAAAGGATATGGAAGGTTCCTGGATATTACTAGCCATATAATATTCCTGAGTATCTATTTACTTTTATGTACTTTTTTTTTTTTTTTAAGAGAAATAGTCCCTGTATGGGCCTGCCCACAGACACAGACTCTGTAGGGCTGGATGTGCAGTGTAGTCTCCTAGCCTATCAGGGACCACGTCTCAGTAGAATGTTGCAGAGAGATGATCACTGATTGGTTAGTACGAGACACTGCACACTGCACAGTGTAGTCTCCTAGCCTATCAGGGACCACGTCTCAGTAGAATGTTGCAGAGAGATGGTCACTGATTGGTTAGTACGAGACACTGCACACTGCACATTTTTCCTTCTCAAGTCAAGTTCTTGAAAACCGAATACTACAAACATGAGACTTCTTTGATCATTTAATCAGATATAAATAACGAGGACCTGTCTGTTTTCAGCTCTAACATAATTGTCTGTACATATTTTATGGGCCTGTTTTGCAATAACTCATCTTAACTGACCTCTTAAACTGAAACACTTATCAGAATATAAGTGACTACGGAAATAAGTTTACACAATAGAACAATTGCACAATTTCTCAGTACTACAAATGGAATCAACATATGAAAGGTGGGATACTAGTAAAGTGTTATCGAACACAAAGACTACATACAAAGATAGTTGTAACACCAGGGCAACTTGTTTGTTGTTGTTTAGTTGTTCAGTTGTGTCTGACTCTGTGTCCCTATGTACAGCAGCACTCTAGGCACATCTGTCAGCCACTGCCTCTCTGAGTGCCATCAAGCTCACGTTCATTGCTTCAATGACCTCAACTATCCATCTCTGCCTCTGTTGCCCCCTTTTCCTTGTGCATTCAATCTTTCCCCAGCATCAGAGTCTTCTCTAAGGAATCCTGCCATCTTATGATATGGCCAAAATATTTGAGCTTTAGCCTCTTGATCAAACCTTCCAGTGAACAGTTTGTCTTGATTTTCCTGTAGTACTGATTGATTGGATCTTCTTGCAATCCAAGGGACTCTAAGCAGTCTTATCCAACAACACAATTCAAAGGCATCGATTCTACGGCACTCAACCTTCTTTATGGTCCAGCTCTCACATCCGTATGTTCCTACTGGGAATACCAGAGTTCTAACTATGCAGAGCTTTGGCGATAATGTAATATCTTTTTATCCAATGCAACTAGTATCCACTATAACACATCTAATTTATAATCACATCTATGACCAAAGAAAAACTGGAAATATATATAAAACATAACTTTTGTTAATGTGTTTAAAAGTGTATTAAATAGACTACAATGATTAAAAACAATAAAAGGAAAGACTATGCCTTAAAGGGATATCTAAGTTTGCTGGATTAATACTTTTCTGCACTCTATAGGCAAAAAGCAGCCTATGTGTATGCAGCACATCTCATAAAACATTTTATTTTTTATTAATATCTAAAAATCCCTCTAATTATTGTGTTGACACCCCCAGGGGGTGTCTACACAACTTCCTTATCCCCACCCAATCAGCATGCAGCATCCAGGGAGTAATATTAACCCACTATTGACCTGCTCTTGCTTGATCAGCCAATAGTAGAGCAGTGTTGTCAGTCTCACAGTCACTGCTGGGTTAGGACTCATCCCTGCTTCCTGTCTATGCTGTGTGCTGTTGCCATAGCAACTAACATAGTGCTATGTCTCAAATCTTTCATCTAACCGGATGGGCCAAAACAAATTATGGAGGGGGTGTCAGAAATTACAATAGATTTTGCTAACTTCAATGTGTTTAAATATTTATTTTCGTATTTTTTCATGCAAACATTTTTTTTCATATACTATTAATTCTCCTCTATCAGATGCATTCATATTCCAGGAAATGTACATATCCCTTTAAGAACAAAGACCGGGTTCCAGTGAGGGATATAATACGTAGGTATAACAATAATTATACATCACTATTGTGATGCAATATATTCCGTACCAGACAAAAATATGTCCTTAAATAGGGAGCATGTGAAGGTGATAGGAAGGTGGTGGATAATAACACTGAAGAAGTCTTCTATCAGCACTATTATATTCAAGTATAATGCAGTAATTATGAAGTGATAACACAATATGACCAGAAGGCCATAAAACCAAAGGCCCTGAGTTTAAGTAACCAAAAAGCAGATATAATTGCTGTGCTGTTTAATTATTAAACCTGACGTAAAAATAGTATAGAAGTTGTTTCTGACTCTGTGACCTCATAGACCGTAACGCACCAAAACATCTTCCATGATTCTATAATAGTCAACTCTTAAAGTTTCCCCAGTGATTATAAACAATTGCAAATAGCTAAATGACTAATCAGGTCTTCTAGAAAGATCCAAGGTAGTTAATGAATAACATTTCCAGCCCCACTGTTATGCTATCTACACAAAATAAATATATATTTTATTAAACCATCTTGATTTCTTTGTTTTAATTGTTTAATCTATTTGAGAAATATAGCAGAAAATTATCCGGAATTATCTGCCATAAAATCCCCATAATAAGTTATCAAAAGGAACCCGCCTCACTTATTTTTGTTCCAGGAAATCTTTTTTTTTTGTATTATTTGAGTTTTTATTAATATTTGTAGAAAGTACAAACATTTTTAATTTATAACTAAACGGATCTTGTGTGTTTCACTAGCTCAAGGCAGAAGTATTGTGCAGCCCTCCCACTTGTCTGTCCACTTAAGGTGGATTACTACAGTTACATTTACAACAATGAAATACAAGCAGAAAGACTGTCATAGGAGATCAGAATGGGGGACCTGGGGGGGGGGGGGATAGAAGATCAGAATGGGGGACCTTGGGGGGGGGGGGGTAGGAGATCAGAATGGTGACCTGGGGGGGGAGGGTAGGAGATCAGAATGGGAGTCCTAGGGGAGAGTAGGAGAACAGAATGGGGGACCTGGGCCTCCCCCCTGTCCCCCATTCTGATCTCCTACCACCCACCCCAGGTCCCCAATTCTGATCTCCTATAACACTCTTTGTGCTTGTATTTCATTGTAAATGTAACTGTAGTAATCCACCTTAAGTGGACAGACCCTCTGACAGATGAGTGGGAGGGCTGTACAATACTTCTGACTTGCGCAAGGGAAACACGCAAGATCCAACTAAACTACTGTGATTGGTGAAGATAAGACCTCCGACAAACAGATATTTATAGAAAATGAGCAGTGTAAATATTTTCCTGTGCAGAGTTTCTCAGGAAAAATACCAAAGATAAGGAAATTAGTTTTTAAATGGAAAAAAAATAAATCAGACGTGCAGTTTGCTTTACTATGGAGAAGAACAGGAGTCCAAAAGTTCAAGAAATGGCATAGGCCTAGGGTGACAAAGAAGCAACAGGTAGCCTTCTAAACATATTTGTTCTGTGTCCCAAGTCACTTGGCCAAGTGTCTCCATTTTCATTTCCCTAAACCTATTTCCTCTCTTTTGTTGTCGTTTAGTCATTCAGTCATGTCTGACTCTCCATGACCCTAGGGCTAGTAGAACGCCAGACACATTTTTTTTCTGTTTGTGCTTAGACATAAGGTTTTCATGGCAAAGATACTGGAGTGGATTGCCAGTTGAAAGGCAAATTATCTGACCTCTCTATTATGACCAGCCCATCTTGGGTGACACGACATGGTATAGCTCACAGCTTCATTGAAGTACACAAGCCCCTTTACCATGACATGGTAGAGATCCAGAAGGGGCATTTCTTTATACTCCCTTTTGATTTTCAGGAATCTTTCAATGCACCCCAACACGCTTGCTCCCCCTTTCCCTTGTCTCCCCACCCATTTTCTTTATTCAAACTCTTTCTTCTCCCCCTGTCTCCTCCATCGAATTTTCTAATTTCCTTTTTTATTGCTCTTTTCTAAAAATGTTACCCTCTCCCCCCTCGAGATCTTGTGAATTCTAGCACAATAAATCCTGACTCCACTGATCAGTTCTTTGTTCAAACCATAGCAGCACCGAAGATCACCATCTAAAATACCCTGACAAAGTATTATTACAAAACACGTAGGTTAGTACAGAGTCTCTAGCAAAGAGTCTGCGTTGCAGCACTGTAAATTATGTTTTTATATTTGGATAAAGTGGAAGGAAAAGTATTTCCACTAATATTGAGATCCATTATACCACCCAATAGTTTTTTTTTTTACGCATTTTAACTCACTTTTCATCTATTTTAGTATACGTATTGTACTCTCACTAGGGGTGATAAGACATCTTTTCCTTTTGTTGCTGTTTTTTTTTTTTTACCATTAAAATTATGTGCATATTTTATATAAAATATATTTTTTACATTAGTAAACTACTAGATAGGATTTTTTTGTATAGAAAGTGAATATCCTAATTGAGTTGCTGTTTTAAAAGGAAATGTTTTGTGAATATATATTTTTAACATCTTGATAAAATATTACATGATGTTCCTCCCTATGCTCTCTTTTTCTTTCTTTTTTAGGTTTTTGCTGCCTTAATCTGGAATATTATTTGGCTGTAGCAGGTGATAGCTTAAGGAGGATCCACTGAAAGTTTACTTTTAAGTATATTTTAAACTTACATTTTAACTTTAGTGCTTTAGGATCTAGCAGAGTCGCTTCTCTTCACCCATATTAGGGGCCTCATTCTATTACCGGCCGTAAATCGTCCGTAAGGCTGCGATTCCTTGCGGGGGTTCTGTTACCTCGCAATTCTATTATACGGCCCCGCGGATCTCCCCTTACGGCCGGCCGCATATCTTGGAACCGGCCGTAAGCTCCAAAATTTTTAAAGTCAAAAATAAATTCAAGCCTGCACTGTACAGCTCTGTAAATGCTAGGGATCATATTGGGGGACATGAGGATTAATAGTAACCCCCTCTCAAGCTTGCACATCAGCCCAAACCCGAGTTCAAATTAACTGTTTATTTTCCGGCCGCAGCGTGGGCGGGTCTGAGGTGCTCCAAGCCCTCTAGACTTTTTCCATGGATATTTGACATATATAATAAAAAAATTTTTTTTACGGATTTGAGTATAGGGGATTGTTGTGCTATTTTTTCTAACACCTACAATCACTTTATAGTCTCCTCAAAGTGCAGGATGGCTTTATTTCGGCTTTATAATGTGCTTAATTGGTGCTAGCGGGACCTTTTTCCTGCAAGTAAGCTGCGGCTCGCTTTTAGCCTTGCAGAGAGGGTTCCCGGAGCAATAGAATAGCAACCGGGGCTTTCTTGCGGCCGAAACTCTTGCGGCCATTTTAGATCAAAGGCTTTCCTCCGGCGCGTGCGGCCGCAAGAGATAGCAAGGCGCCGGCCGCAAGCCTGCCGGAATCCCCGGCCGGAGGGGAATAGAATAGCAGAATAGCTTGCGGCTGGTCCTTGCGGCCCCGCAGCGCCTACAGCCGATAATAGAATGAGGCCCTAGGTGTCTGGGAGAGGACCCATGTAGGGTTTAAATTAAATATCACATTTATTTCCTTCAAATGCTGATTTTATTACTAATAAGTAACTAATTAACTAAAACGGTATTGCAGGAGCATGACTGTGATCCTTTAATCTTTGTAGACAGTTTGCAGAATTCTAAGACCCTCAAAGCCTTGTTTCCCAGTGACTTGAAAAGCAAAATTTCACACCGTAATATTAAATTCTTGGAAACGTGTGGTCTCTCATCAGTACGTTACAGTAATCCCATATCCTCCATGCATCAGTAGAGCTGAAGATGAAGTAACACATATATGTATACTGTTTAATGTATATAATATTACTAAGCAGGACGATTTGGAATACCTTATGGTGCAGTTCCACCAATTCACATGAAAATAACATTTGGAACTTTAGAAACATCCCTATTATTTTTCACTTTGTTTACATAGTTGTTCAGTCGTGTCTGACTCCCCATGGACAGCAGCACTCAGGGCACATCTGTCAGCCACTGCCCCTGTGAGCTCCCTCAAACACATGGTCATTGCTTCAGTGATCTCATGTATCCATCTCCACCTGTGTCGTCCCCTTCTTCATGCACCTTCAATCTTTCTCAACTCCTCTTGGAAATCCTGTCAGCTCATGGCCAAAATATTTGAGCTTCAGCCTCATGATCAAACCTTCCAGTGACCAGTTTGGCTTGTTTGCTTTGCCCAGAAATAATTATTTAATAACCTCAAATTATGCCCCACTCACATTTCAGGACCAGTAATTTGCAGTCATGTCACACAAATATGATCTCATATACAGGACAGCATGATTTGTTTCTATATTAAAACTTTTTCTTGCGATTTTATATGAAATATATAAAATGGAATATGGCCAGGCATGCACATGCTCAATATGATTATTTTGCCCTCTTTTAATAGCAACTTGTTTTGGCTGAAATTTTAGGTGACACATAGTAACATAGTAATTGACTTTGAAAAAATACTTTTCATTCATCATGTTCAACCTTTTTAGATCTCTTCGTATCCTTTTAATTGGCGAATTGTTAATATATTAATGTCATATTGTTTTTGTTGTCCCTACATTTTCTGCCATTTATCACCTCCTGGACAACTTTTCTTTTCTTTGTATGTTATTGTTATTTAATGACCAATGAAAAAATACATATGTTTGAAAACTCTGGTTATTAGGCAAGAAAAAAGTAAAGAAACAAGTTTTTATTAGAAAATAAAGTAAATTTGGATGACTCTTCTGGAGCCTGGAATCATCCATAATACTTTGGCAGAATTAGTTTGTGAGAGGGTTGTTTATATTTCTGCATGAGCAGGGCTTGCATTTATTGATACCAGTTGCTTGCTTCTGGGCATGTGCTAAGAAGAGGTAGGTACCAAATTTAATAAGATCCAATTATTTAACAATTGCATCCCCACTTTCCCCTTCCCTCGTTGTCAACCCTTCTCTCCACTGACGGATAAAGATAAGCACACCCCAGGCTCAAGCTTTTTATCATACTCTCTCCACACATTACCATTGTGAGGACAGAATTAAATGCATTTCAAACTCTTCAAATGTATCTTCATCTGTTTTTTGGGGGGTATCACCACAATATTAAAGGATAGCTGTAGAAAACCTTTTTTTTTTTAAATATGTAAACAACTGCCAATACTAAAAACTGAGTAAGTTATATGTATAAAACATTTTTATTAATTGTATTTTTATTTTATTTTTATTGAATATAAAAACTGAAATGCAACATAGAACAAAACAAAAAATACCACACAAAGTATACTTATAAAAAAAACCCGATAACAATAAATCTTAATTGTGTTAGTATATAGGGGCTTACATGACAGTAGCACTGGTCAGTATATGAGAGGATGGATATAGGACAAGCAGGATATGCAGTTTGAACAGCCACAGCCGGTCTCTGACCATTTAGGTGTGATGGAAGAAGGTGTCAAATACTAAAATCTTATATGAAGGTATTTCCTTGTGCATAGATACAAAAGAAAGTAGACACTCCCTCAGGCTACAAGCTAGCATGATAGGCATCATGGTAGTCCTAAGACACAAGTAGTCTGTTAACATTAACATTTTCTTTAAACGACTTTTATGCTCCTGTCTTATATAAATACTTATGTTTCTACAAATGTGATGTTTTCCATTAATTCTAGTGGTCCTTTAAGGACCTTTTCATAATTAACATATAATTTATATAAATATTATATTCTTTTGAGCAGGTGAATAAACAAGCAGAAAAATAAGGTATAATTAAAAATATATATTGTACATAAATCAAAATACTGTTACACAATGGGCTTTAGACAATCAGATAACAGAAAATAGGGATAAAAACGATATTTACAAAAAGGAAATGTATATGAATATCTACACTGCTATATAAAGATACATTTTCATATAATATTGCTAAATACTACCCCACCAAAAGTCAGCATCTGCTTCAAGGCCCATCTTATTAGGTTCAGCTGGTCAAGACTGGACTTGTTCACTCCACTAATTAGCAGCTGGGCTCCTCAGCGATTCTGAGAAGCTCCTTGTCTTGGACTGACGGCGTAGATTTTACATGCTTTTTATGTTAAATTTGGGCTATTCCCACCCCTTTACAATAATCAGATCTCTGACAAGTTTGCTGACTATCTCAAAGTCCTAATTAATAGAATTTGCTTTATTATCACTTTCCATTTCCTTAAGCTTACCAACAAATCCACCAAGACAACTTTTAACATTTCCTTCTGAAATCTAATCAGGGCATCTTGCTCCGCAGATTCTAACTTTCTTAAACAAACACCTTTGTTATCTTATAGTTAACCACATACATAAACACACACATATCTACACATACATATTTATATCCCATTTTATAGGACTGAAAATGTATATAATAAAATGTGTATCTAAGAAGTAAACTTATTAAAGTCATATTATATTTATAAAGTCAACTTTTTAAGGCCATAATGCTTACAACTGTTACACCATTGTAGTAACCAATTACTAATAGAGATTTATACAATTACACTTAATTTTATAAAATACCCTTTTTACATCCATGATGTTTTAATATTACCGTTCTATAAGCCATATTTTACAATAAGCATGACTTGTCTTAAAGCGAAATACATTTTTTTCTAAAGCTATTTTAAAAAAAGGTTTATATATTACAAGCTAAAAATATATTTAAGTGGTTCCCTTTTTAGTTATTTTTAAGAGTCCATCCTGTATATTGTGTACCACATCCGTCTTGGTGTTTTCATAGTACAACAATGGTATCAGGTTCTTTGTTTATTTTATTTAGGTGTAGCGATGGTATTGTGTCCATGTGGCTCATACCATTAATAAATAAGGGAAACTAAAAATAAATATTAGATAATATTGTGGGGATGTGCACTCTGCTTGATAAGTTCTTAGAAACAGTGCAAATATCTTAAATGTAAAAAATTAGACGTACAGTAGCTATCTCAGAAAATATTAGTCTAAATAATTTGTCTGTGCTAGATACAATATTGATTAAAAAGCTAATACTATTTGTTCATATCGCCTAGTTAAAGGATTCTATTAACTATTATATGCATTTTTTTTACCGTAAGCAAGCATTGCATAATTTGAAAGCACTCACATTCAGGATTGCCACATTTCAATGGAAGCTATTTCTCTGCATTCAATTAATCCTCCCACCTGTAAAAGCAGATGGCCATAAAAAATGGTACCTCCCAAAGCAGCATAATTCTATATAATAATTAATAAATGAAGGACTATATTAATTGTTTTCCTTATTAAAATAATTTGTATATTAGTGTGTAGTTCTAAAAAAAACTGTGTAAAAATAAGACTACAGCCTCTCTAAGTGAGCTGGATTATGAATGCATCTGATAGAGAAGAATTAGTAGTGTATGAAAACATTTTTATTTATTTTTTGCTTGAAAATATCCCAAAATAAACATTAATTAGCTTACGTTGAAGTTAGCAAAATATCCTATGTTTTTTGGCATTTGCATTTGATGGTATACATCCCTAGAAAATTCCACCTAAATTAGCATAACCTTAAAAGTCAGAATCAGGCTTATACATTGTATCATTCTTCACCTCAGTAGCTTCTGGCGCGCTAAGTACAAGAACTTCCTGTGCTCTGTACCAAAAAGGTCAAAATATTTACCCTGCTGTATTTCCGGTGGGTACCCTGCTGTATTTCCGGTGGGTAAACTGCTTTATTTCCTGTGTGTACCCGGCTTATGTAAGCGTCCTGTGGGTGTGAACCACTGGATTGGACTTTTGTGCAAATAACTTTGTAAGTAAACTGAACTTTTCTATATAACACATGTTTTCATACACTACTAAGTCTCCTCTATCAGATGCATGCATAGCTTAGCTCACTTACATATCCCTTTAATCTTATTATCATGAGCAAGTCATGAGGAGGTTAAAACAATGCTGCAGCTGGGGAGTTAAAGGGTTACATATTCGTATCCACTTTTTATTTTGTGTGAATAAGGAATGTTAAGTGATGTCAATGAGTTACTGTTCTTTTCAAATATGTAGACATTGTGAAATTAATGCTTTAATTTGATTTACAGTTAAATGGCATCTGTGACTGTATTCAGCCAGCAACTACACCAACAGCATCTTAAAATATTACTCAAAGGATCAGTCTTTTGTCTTGCTTGGGGAACCAGTGAAAGATACAGGTGGTAGACTGACTGCTTGGCCAAATTATTTCTTGGAAATCTATCCCATACCCTTATAAATATGAGCCCTACACCATTAAATCTGCTGCAGTAGTTTTTTTTCCCATTCCTTACACACCTATTCAAAGCTCCACACAAGTAATCTTACTGAACACAGCCACATCTTTTAAACCTAAGCTTTGGAAGTAAATTACAAGGCTAGCATCTAGATAACCCTTGGCATTTAAATAATTAACCCCATGCGGTGCTGGTCTTTAAGATTTAACCCCTTCCATGGGGTACTGTAAGTACCCCTGCAGCACCTAATCAATTAACCCCATACCTACCTTGGGGGTCTAATTAGACCTCCATGGTAACCTAATTAACCCTCGAACTACCATGGGGGTCAAACTAGACTCCATGGTATACTAATTAACCCTTAAGATACCATGGAGATCTATACAGACCCTCATGGTTAACTAAATTAACATATATATATATATATATATATATATATATATATATATATATATATATAGATATGATGACCCAACCTACCTGTGTTTTTATCACTAATTTATTAATATTATTTTAATAATGATGGCACTAAATATCATTGTATATCCATTTGTTTTATATATAAGAGGTCTCTGCGTTACAGGCGACTCATACTTAAAAATGGCCTCCTTTGGCTTTGTATGAGTTTGTTTTTATATTCTGTTTGAATTAAAATCAAGACTGTAACTTATTATTACAGTACAGGGGTATTGTTATTATTACAGTATTACACTGTATTATTGCCACATATGAGCCATTCTACATTTTATTATTATTATTATTCATCAAGGATCCGAGTTACATACAAATCTGACCTAAAGATGTCTTCAGAAATGCATCTAGTAGGTAACCGTAGAGGAGGAGAAGGAGGAGAGAGGTTATTGCTTGGAAGAAACCTCTTCCAATAAAGCACTTTGATTCTTATAGGCACAGTCTACACAGAACTTTATTCCACTTCATGAAAGACAGTATGCGGGTCGACGCGAGAACCGACCCACTTTTTTATCCAGTGAGACGCATCGAAATTGTCAAGTTCGGAGGAGGTCGAGAACCAAAAGCCCACTGTATATATATGAATTGTTAAAATTATTAACATATAAAATTATTTCTGTCTCTTTATTTTCCATTTGTAATCACATTATTATTAATATTATCGTTTATTTGTAATGCGCCAACATATTCCTTAGCGCTAACATTTGGAATCTGTATAACTTTTATAGTTCCAGGTAACTGACGGCTCACATAGGGCCTCATTCTATTATCGGCCGTAAATCGGCCGTAAGGCTGCGATTCCTTGCGAGGGTTCAGTTAACTCGCGATTCTATTATACGGCCCCGCAAGGATCTCCCCTTACGGCCGGCCGCATATCTTGGAACCGGCCGTAATCTGTGAAATATAAAAACTGAAAAATAAATTCAAGCCTGCACTGTACAGCTCTGTAAATGCTAGGGATCATATTGGGGGACATGAGGATTAAAAGGAACCCACTCTCAAGCTTGCACATCTGCCCAAACCCGAGTTCAAATTAACTGTTTATTTGCCGGCTGCGGCGGGGGTGTGTCTGAGGTGCTCCAAGCACTCTGGACTTTTTACATGTATATTTTACGGATATTAAAAATAAAATATTTTACGGATTTGAGTACAGGATAATTATGTGCTATTTTTTCTAACACCTAAAATCCCTTTATAGTCTTCTCAAAGTGCAGGATGGCTTTATTTGAGCTATTTTATGTGCTTAATTGGTGCTAGCGAGACCTTTTTCCTGCAAGTAACTGCGGCTCGTTTTTAGCCTTGCAGAGAGGTTTCCCGGAGCAATTGAATTGCAAATCTCTTGCGGCCGTTTTAGATCAAAGGCTTTCCTCGGGCGCGATCGGCCGCAAGAGATAGCAAGGCACCGGCCGCAAGCCTGCCAGAATCCCCGGCCGTAAGGGAATAGAATAGCAGAATAGCTTGCGGCCGGTCCTTGCGGCCCCGCAACGGCTGCGGCCGATAATAGAATGAGGCCCATAGATTGTTATATCTTAAATAACCTTGGTGGTGGCAGCTTTATATTATTGATTTTGTGGTTAGTTATAATCACAGCCGGTGATTGCTAGATGTAATAAGCTCTTTTGTGGTTAACCCTTTCACTCACACACCCACTGTAGGTAGAGGGTATCAGTCACACTGATATTTAGACAAATGCAAAGTAATGTTTTAGTATTGCATTGACTGATATCTTGGGGTGCCATGCAAAATTTCAGGGGTGTCACAAAGGAAAGGCTCAAAATCTCAACACTTCCTACATGACAAAGTTTAACGTCTGCCATATTAAAAAGTATCTGCATTTTTACATAAGGACATTTTTATCTGATCTCATGTAATTGGTGATATGAAAGTATATTTTATAAACACATACAGAAGGGGCTGCTTACATTGGCACTTGTCATTCTCACCAGTCAGTTAGCCTTCCCCGTCCACTCACCACCCGCACTCTGTTATCAGTGTTTGCTCATTGCTCATAAATACTAATTTGTGCCTGGAGTCTGCATTATTTTATTGTAAAGCCACATAGGGCCTCATTCAATTGAGATTTGGCCAAATGAATAGGGCTCTTTATAAGCACAAAGCATATTTTTTACAGAAGTTTTCAGTTAGTGAAGACCTTGCTTTTGGATAGAAGTTCACTAAATAAAAACATTCTGTAAAAAATATGTTGGGTGCTTATATAGAGCCCTTTTCAATTGGCCAAATCTCAATTGAATCAGGCCCATAGTCAAACCCTCAGAATATTATTATTTTTAAATAAGCATTTTCTTTAATAATATGCCCAGTTTTTATTCTTTGACATAGTGCCTACATTGGCAGAATGCCTTAAAAAAAAAAAAAAGAAGAAACTTTTATGCAGTCGTCCTTTAAAGGACCCTTGTGTACATTTAAAATAGATTATTTTTGAAGAAAATAGGAAAAACTTCTTAGAATGCGTAAAAATTTATGACCTTCATTTGCAGTTATGCTGCTAGCTTTTTGGTTTCTGTCAATTGTCTTCCTGACATGGGAGGAAACTTTGAAGGCACAGGAAGCTTCACAACAGAAATGTGCCAGCTAAAAATACCTGTTCTTTCATCAGGACTAATGGAAAGCTAATTAGTTACAAGTATGCTTCATCATGAGAAAGTAGTAGACAGAATACACTCAGAATATAAACTGGAACCCTGCAGTAAATAATAATAGTATAATAAGTTAAATATATGTTCAGTTTGATGCATGTTGCCAGTAATTGTATGGAGACACTTTATGGTCATTTTGATGTAGTCATTTGTGTTTTGGCAAATTGTGTTCAGGAAACAGACCACGGAGAGAGCCCACTTTCAGCTGTGTACTGGTAACCAGCCTTGTTGTAGATGGGAGAGACTATATAAGGGGAGTTCAGGTATATTACCTGTAGACTCCCAGGCACCGGCTCAGCAGGGAGCTTGTTATGGGCTATATCAACAGACATGTGCATGCCCTGAAATAGGATATCTTTAATTAGCTGGTCCTTGAGAAGGACAATAGAGCTACTTCTGGCTTTGTGTTATCTGAAGAGAATGTTTTTCTCTGTCCAGAAAATGTATATCATTCAATAAAGACGAGTGTCTTGGGAGATGTGTCTGGGCTGTCCTCCTTGACTCCTAAGGACCAATTACCAGTAAGTGTTACAGCCCTCGTACCAATGGCTTGTATTTTCCTGGAATCTCCTGGAAGATCTAACTGGCTGATATAAGGGGTAACCAGGGGTAATCCTGGTGGAAGTTCACAGAGTTTAACCATTGGCAGGCACTAGTCTGACCCAGTAAGCCATCCATTTATAGTCAGTTCCACTTTACTCATTCAGCGTCACTCTCAGCCGCTCCAAGATTTCCTGGCAAGTGATCTTGCATCATCCTGGTAGTGCCCCATTAATATAAGGCATGATTATACATAACCAATGGACTGTTTATGGAAACCATGCCAGTAACTGGTATCTGCCTGCTCTAAGGAACAGGAATGAGGATATGCGTGAGAAAGAGTGATGGCGAAAAGAGCTTAGAGGACCAGAGAAGTTTGGAAAAAACTTCATATGTTTATATATTATGTATGTATATTAACAACATTAGCAGCTATATAAACCACGACTATAAACTCAATTTTAAAGAAAACGTTAAAATTATCAGGGATTGCTTGTGTTGTGGGGACTTCCACCATGGATTGCTTGTCTCCCTATAGTCTAGGTTTTTCTGTTATCAAGTCTAGATTTTCATAAGAGCAAATAAAATATGATACTTCAGTGACCTTCCAACATTAGTTGCAACCATGGTCAAATTTCTCATTAGGACAACTAGGCAGTCGCCTAGGAGTGTTTCCCTGTGAAGGGTGCCATATTTTGCACTTCAAAATGTTCCTCTCTCTCCCCCCTCCTTCTCTCTACCCCATCTTTTTTTTCATATCCTCTGAGAGTTCTTTGCCATGAGGGACCGTGTTTAACTTCCAGTGGCCAGTATGAGAGAGTGTGAGAGCGATAACACCAAATTTAACACACCTGCTCCCCATTCACACCTGAGACCTTGTAACACTAACAAGTCACATGACACCGGGGAGGGAAAATGGCTAATTGGGCCTAATTTGGACATTTCCACTTTTGTTGCCAACGGTTTAGACATTAATGGCGGTGTGTTGAGTTATTTTGAGGGGACAGAACATTTACACTGTTATACAGACTGTACACTTACTACTTTACATTGTAACAGAGGGGCATTTCTTCAGTGTTGTCACATGAAAAGATATAATAAAATATTTACAAAAATGTGAGGGGTGTACTCACTTTTGTGAGATACTATATATATGTATATATATATATATATATATATATATATAATGTAAAATGTGTATGTAAAAAGTAATAAAATAGAGTCTGTTTTTTTTTTTTTACATTCTAAAACACTTTCCATATTTTTTATAGTTTTTCAGAAGAAATATATAAATAACTACTGAGGTTTTAAATGTAAAATTTAATGGAATTCATCTGAACTCCCAGACTTCAGAAACCACTAAGAAATCTGATTTTATGGATCACAGTTGAGAGTCCTGGTTTGTTAATGAGTGGCTCAGTCATTTTTAATTACGGTATTCACTTGGGATATATTGCGGCCAATTACTACTGGTTTTGAGAAACACAGACTGGTTTGTAGACGGATTGTAAGGAATTAGCTCTCAAGTCACAAACAGTCTTGGTGTTCTCTATAAAGATTATATACTTTATATTTTGAAATAGAAAGTGATGGTATGATCCCATTTAGTGACTGTTTAACGAGTTTATGGTTAAGTACAACTCATAAATGTCGGAGTTTTCACTATGTAGTCTGCGACCATAAATTATTATTCCTGTGCACCAAAACATATGAGATTGGGATTTACCAGTTGACCAGGGGAATATGATCAATCCTAGACATAGCAAGAATTGCAACTAATTGGATATCAATATATATTGATATCCAGATAGAATCAGTGCCAAGCATGTATCCCTCCAATTCTTGGGCTTTTAAATAGTCAATACTATTTCTATCACATTATTATAATGTGACCCATACAATATGAATTCTGATCTTGAATAGGAACTAGAGAGATAAATAATACATTGTGACAACAGCTTTGTTGGGGGAGAATCCTAAGGGGAAGGGCTGTGGTGTTGCAGGTTGTCATGGCAACAGTGACAGTATCTTTTTTCATATGACAAAGTTTGGCTCATGAGCTTAGAGAAACGGGAGCAGAACATTATCCTAACATTATGAATACCTAATACTTCTCTACTTATTGCTGTGTGCCTGAGATTTTGTTGAGGAACCATGATGTATTCAAATAATTTCCTATTCAGTGCTTGGGACAGAGTCACCTACTAACGACTACCTTGCCCAGATCCTGAAGCCGTCTCCTTCCAAACAATCCCTAGCACCTATACACAGAGTCCAGCAGAGTAGAGGACCAAACTGGTGGGTTCCATTCAATGGACATAAATGTAGCCCTTCATTTATTAATTATGATCAGCAATTAATATTTACTAGGTGGAGCAGCCATAACCATGTTTGAGTCTAGACTTATTAGATTTCTATTACAGTCTGTCAATAAGCCTATATCTTTATGTTGTAGTGTAATTATTGCTAATCATTGCTAAATAGTAAGTGAGGCTCTGCATTTACCTATAAAGCACCAAAGCAGTTGATATAATTAATCTGAGCATGTACAGACCCCTTGGATAAATTACCGTGATCAATGACCATTACAATCTGGCACTGGTATAAAAGGCCAAGGTGAAGGATCAGAAAAGATGATTTATAGACAAAAAAAACTCACTGTAAGTTTCCTGTAAGAAAACGCAGTTTTTTAAATAACATTCAATTGATAAAGTAGTTGTTCAATTTAAATGACCCTGTATTCGGAATATTTGTTGTGTCCCGGGGTAGGCCGCAGATTATCATCTCCATTACAGACAAGTAATAAATATCACTTGCAATGCAAACTCAGACAAAAGACTTGCATTGTTCTTATATTTGCATTGAAGGAAATACCAGTACGTGTGGCCTCCTTCGGAGTGATCAGGAAGGAAGAAACTCAATATTGTGTAAAGAATAATAGAGAAAATGAGTTGGATGGCGTCCGAGAGCAGGTGTATAATTTCAAGGCTTTATGGAATATATAAATGGTTTTAAAGAGAATACAATATATATGTAATAAGAGGAAAATACTCATTATATCCCAGGCATATGAAATTACTTTGTGATCAATAAGTTGTTTTTCACATTATATTTATTGGGGATTAATGGTCAGATTAAAATATTTTGTTTGGGAAACCATTGTAAGATTAAACGTATAACATTAAATGACCAGTGAATTCTCATATTTATAATGTGCTTTTTTTAAAAAGAACTTCATAATAGGCAAAATATGTTTATAAAATGTAACACAATTAACTACAGTATTTCATTTTTAAGATATTCTGGTGTTGTTCTTCACAGGACGCCTGGCTATGGTGGGAGGAATGGTGGATTCAGATTCGAGGGACACTTTACATAGCCAATTGACAATAAAACTCAGTAGAAGAGTAAACCCCAGGAGAATTACCCTCCAAAAAGCTATAGGCAGATTAGCAATTTAAGATGAAAGTGCCCATGATACAAGCGGTGTGTCGTGGGCAATGCTTTCATGCTTCTGGCCTACATGGCTGCTAATGTTAGTTTGCGACTACATGATCAGTATCTAAAGTATTTCCAAAACTACAGTGTTTTATTTCAACTTCTGCCCATCCCATCGATTTATCAAAATTAAAATATAATGTGTTTTTTCAACATTGCTATTCTGTAAGTGTCAATTTACCTCCAATGTCATCCCTGGGCATCACTCGAATCATCTAAGGTTGTCAGGTTGACACACTGTGTATTACTCTAGAGTGGTGTGGTCAGGGGCAAAGCTACCAGTGGTGCAATGCACCAGGGCCCTTCTCTAGGAGGCCCAGAGCTAAGTCATTTTTTTTCTTTGCATTTAATTTTATTTTCTGTAGAACATTACATTGAAGATCCACGAGCAGTTCAGCACACTGGGGATGTGTATCAGGTAGAGGTAAGAGAGAACAAGGACTGGATTACAGCAATTTGCAGGGGGATGGGTTCTGTTAGATAGGTGCTGAGAGGAGATGGACACTATGTGAGGTGGGTGCTGAGATGGGTTGGGTGCCTTTTTGGGTTGGGTCCTGAGAGGGGTGGGTGCAGTGTGGAGGTGGATGTTTGGAGGGACTGGGTGCTATGTGAAGATGACTGTTGAGAGGGACTGTCTGCTATGTAGAGATAGTATATGTTTATATGTGTTCTTCATACAGACAGGATGTAAGGGAAGGGTCTTGGAAATGAATTCTGTCACAGGAAGGGGTCTTAAGAAGTGGAATGTTATGGGAAGGGGTCTTTTGGTAGGGGCTCTAAGTGTTTTGGTACCTGGAAGGCCAGCACAAAAATATTTTTACAACCTCCTGTTGGGGGGCCCAAAATAATTTTTTGCACCAGGGCCCTCCATGTTGTAGCTCCACCACTGGGTGTGGTGCACCACAGCATGTGTCATACCAGGAATGGTGTACAGGACAAAAAAGGCATTAGTTTAATCCAGCCTGACCCAGAGCTAGGACTTTTGTACCAATGGTGTTCTTCATTGACTTTATTAGAATTCCTGGATTTAACCTTGGGCCATGACACCACTATTCCTTGGATCGTTGTCTTATAGATTATACTATTTTGCTATTTTCACCTCTCATCTTCTACCATCACCTCCTCCCATGCAGGACTTCTCAAGATCAGCCCTCATCCTTTGGAATTCTCTACCACGCTCTATAAGACTCTCCCCTAGTCTTCAAATATTCAAATGTTGCCTGAAAACCCACCTGCTTACAGAAGCATACCACCAACCTCCTAAACTCAATCATCCACAACGTCATATGAGATTATCCATTCTGGTTTGCATACCTCTACTTCATCACACTTGATCCATCCACCATTCCTCCTTTTTCATGTTTCTTTCCTATATTACCTCTTCAATTGTAAGTTCTCCCGAGGGCGGGGCAATTGTGTCCTCATGTAACCATGTGTATGTACAAATGTGCTGTCTTATTTTATCTGTCTTCTAATAAAGGTTGTTTTGTTGTTTAGTCATTCAGTTATGTCTGATTCTCTGGGACCCCATTGACCGCATCACACTAGGCACATCTTGTGTCTGGTTGTGCTTATCCTTAAGGTTTTCATGGCAAAAATACTGGATTGGGTTGCCAGTTCCCTCTCCAAAAGACCACGATTTGTTTGACCTCTTTGTTATGACCTTCCAATATTGGGGTGACCCTACATGGTATAGCTCACAGCTTTATTGACATACATAAGCCCCTTCGCCATGACTAGGTAGCGACCCAGAAGGGGTAAATGTGCTGTATTATTTTATCTATCTTCTAATATAAGTAATTATCTATTATTTATTGTACCCTAAAGCTACGATATCAGCTGGGGCTCCAAAAATAAAATATAATAAAAATAACCTTTAAAACACCTGTCAGGACCTTTCAGTAAGAAAGCAATTACAGCAATGCAAATATGGCGCACAACACGCCCTGCAGATATACAAATATTACCCAAATTCTGCTCTATAAATGATGCTATTTACCTATGTTAGTTTAGCAGACAATTGTCCCAGTCTACCGTGTCAACCCCAGTGAGCATGAAACTGATCCTATACCTACGAACATGCAAATAAAAGACTGACTCAGTATATGACTATATTAGGTAAGGAAATAATAGTTTGCATTCTGAGCAGATGATTAAATCTAACAGAGACTGAATGTCTATGGGTGTTGGTGCTTCAATGCTGTATTTAAAGATATCTACAATATTTATATTGCATCTATGTGTACTGTTACATAGTTACTATGGGCCTCATTCTATTAGCGGCCGTAAATCGGCCGTAAGGCTGCGATTCCTTGCGGGGGTTCAGTTAACTCGCGATTCTATTATACGGCCCCGCAAGGATCTCCTCTTACGGCCGGCCGCATATCTTGAAACCGGCCGTAAGCTCAGAAATCTAAAACCGCAAAAATAAATTCAAGCCCGCACTGTACAGCTCTGTAAATGCTAGGGATCATATTGGGGGACCTGAGGATTAAAAGTAACCCACTCTCAAGCTTGCACATCAGCCCAAACCCGAGTTCAAATTAACTGTTTATTTGCCGGCTGCGGCGGGGGTGTGTCTGAGGTGCTCCAAGCCCTATGGACTTTTTACATGGATATTTTACGGATATTAAAAATAAAATATTTTACGGATTTGAGTATAGGATAATTATGTGCTATTTTTTCTAACACCTAAAATCCCTTTATAGTCTTCTCAAAGTGCAGGATGGCTTTATTTGAGCTATTTTATGTGCTTAATTGGTGCTAGCGGGACCTCTTTCCTGCAAGTAAGCTGCGGCTCGCTTTTGGCCTTGTAGAGAGGGTTCCCGGAGCAATAGAATTGCAAATAGGAATTTCTTACGGCCGAAACTCTTGCGGCCGTTTTAGATCAAAGGCTTTCCTCTGGCGCGAGCGGCCGCAAGAGATAGCAAGGCGCCGGCCGCAAGCCTGCCGGAATCCCCGGCCGTAAGGGAATAGAATAGCCGAATAGCTTGCGGCCGGTCCTTGCGGCCCCGCAACTGCTGCGGCCGCTAATAGAATGAGGCCCATAGTATTTAAGGTTGAAAAAAGACTTTCAGTCCATCAAGTTCAACCTTTTAAGATCTCCTCTAATCTGCAATATGCGAATTAATTATTTATCAATTATTTATTTATTATTATTATTTATTTATTTATTATTGTTTATTTATTATATTATATATATATATTTAAATGTTATTTGTAATTATTAATTAATCCAGAGGAAGGCAAACAGTGAAAAAAAAAGAAAAAAAGCAAGACTTAGCCAATCGTAAAAAAAATAAAGAAAAAATAAAAAAAAAATATGTAAAAACCATTTAACCTGTCATCAACAATGTCTACTGATTGGTCCACTGAAGTGATTAAAGCTGCTCTACGCCATAATGTAGAGGAATCAAAATCAATTTAAAGCTATTTTCAATAGTATTAAAATAATGTTGTATTAGCTGTTACAGTCTGGCGGGCACTACAGGATTTACTGCACTTTTGGGGAAATTCTCAAAGGTCCTGCAAGGACTCTAAATTACAAGCTTCCTCTAAATTCTTATATACTGTCTTTACCGCAATAAAAAAGTTGCCATTTCTTGTCTGTAAGATTAGAATTTATAAAGAAACCCAAATAATAAGCTGTTATTTTGGTTACAACATGAAGAATGTATTGGGATGTGTAGGGTGATGTGATTTTGGGTCTTCGCAGAATCTGCTAAATGAAGGAAACTGAAAAAAGAGCCGTTAACTGGACAATATAAAAATTTGTATAAAACATATATAAAAACATTTTTTTACTTTGTTTTCAGTGCTGATATAGAGTAGTTTTGATGAATTTCATGTCCCTTTAACAATATATCAAAGCAAAGAATACATTGAATAAAGGTGGTTTTATGGCTCACACTATACTGGAACTGAATAATGAGAGTGAGCATTAAATATGTATGTGTATTGCAGGAAACAGATGGTGCCGTCACTTGTGTGCAGGCAATGGAAGTGCAATTTAATCTTATGTAGGAAAGGTGATCCCTTGTTGGATGGAGCTGAACAAAAGGCCAGTGACGAGGAACATGGAGAACATCCCAATAATGATAGAAATGAAAACTTTACACATGAATAAGGATATGAGCAAGTGATTGTTATTAAGAAAAGTAAATGAGTGCTTGATAATTGAACTTGAATGTTGTTGTTTTAAGGTAGAAGTTACTTTTAGAAGAAAATGGAAAAGAGAGAGAAAGAGAGAGGGAGGGAGAGAGAGAAAGAGAGAGGGAGGGAGAGACTCAATGGATCCCTCTAAGCATTGGCTTCAACTATAGGAACTGGAAGAAAATTGAGATGACTAGTGAAAACCCCCAGCCTCAGCTCCTCGGACCAAGCATGATAAATACAGGTTGCAGAGAACAACATATCTGCAAGAATTAAATTAAATGTTGAGTAACCATCAATAACCGCAATAATCATAAAAACGTTTGCTAGTGGAGGGTGGAGGGAACATTATGGAAAGGTCAAGGAGAAAAAGAGGGAGGATAGACGTTAAAGTGGGTTAATTATCTTACCTTAAAGTCCAAGATGTAACTGTTCAAGGCATCTTCAAAGACTGCTCAAGAAAAGTCCAAGCTTGTCCTGTTGGAAAAAAGGAAAGAGAAAGGACAGATAATATTATGGAAAGGCCAAAGGGAGACATGGGATAGGATAGCCATTAGATATAAGTAAAGGTTTGGAGTGATCTCTGGGATCTCAAACACAGGGGGGATTAAAGGGACCCTCCTCAGAAGACTGTTGAGATGCCACCACAGCATTGGTAGGAAACTGACTCAAGTGTGGATGATTTTCTTTCAATGGCTCTCTTGGTGTTGGATTCAGAGAAGCCATATTTGGTGTTCAAAGGCACAGTATAGAAATACATCCCTCTGACTCTGCTGGGTACCTCATAGAATATGTGCGAGGCTACTAATCCAAACAGCTGAGCCCAGTGATATCTGATGGCATTTAATCTGAGAATGGTAGTCACTTGCCAAAGATCTTTCGCCCTCTGCAAGGTTCATGGCTTGGGCACCAAAGACTCGAACCTCTGAGTTCTCAAAAGTAGTAGAGGTTGTTTTACACATTGCTTGACTACCACATCTTTAATGCTGATACTCTATGGTCTCTGTCCATCACTATCTCAGAGTCAGAGAGCTCCAGCATAAAGTGTTTTAAGAGTCTGCAATGGTAGGACTGAATATCCTCTGTCTTTTCTGAGTCAGGTAAACCTCTTGACTGCAGATTCGGTCATCTAAGTTGTCAGTACGGGTCACAAGAACAGAAATCTCGGCCTGCAGGTCAGAGACTAGGTGGTTAACCTCTTGCTGAAAATAATGTTTAACCCTTTTGGATCGTTACCCTGTGGTGAAGAGGCTTGTCAACCTCACTGAAGCTGTGAGCTATACCATGTAGGGTCACCCAAGATGGGCAGGTCATAGCAGAAAGGTTAGACAAATCACGGCCCACTATAGGAACTGGCAACCCATTCCAGTACCTTTGTGAAGAAAACCGTATGGATGAGCACAACCAGACACAAATGATCCTGGCATGCTGCGTCCATATGGTCCCCGAGAGTCGGACACGACTGAAGGTCTGAACATCAACTTCTGTAGGAACTGTAAGGCACTCCCACTTAGAATTTGGAAAGACAGCCAACTGGTGTTTGTTTTTATATCTACTCTTAATTTTTCAATAAATGAGACCTTTTATATGTGACTTAAATTTTTACATATGAAGGGTAGGCCAAGTTGAATAAATAATAACACTAAATAACTTTAAATTGTTAAAGTCTTAATGTTATTCATATAATTAAACGTCTCTCTACCAGTCCATACATGTCTATTATATACTACACCTGGATCTGTAACTAAATACACATACTACGACCCATATGGAACATGGAAATTTGAGAAGTACCAACAAAACCCCCGGGGAAGGGTTGGGAAACCCTTTACATACTTCATATGATTAAGGATTTTGAAGGTGAGAGATACATCTCAATTTGCATATATATACTTGGTGTGGGCGCAACATATCTTGGTTATCTGCACTAGGAATTGGTGCGCTATCCTTCCCCTCCCCTTGTTCATTTCGATATTTAATACAGATATATTTGTGAACTGTGTTCTTTGTGAGAAAAGCTGCACACCTAGAGCATAGAGTGCACAGTGTCACGTGAAAGTAACAGGGGCATACGAAACATTTACATTTCAGTTTGATTATGTTTCAAACATAGTCCCTTCCATCTCTAGCCATGTGCCATGAACCTGTTCTTTGTTTTGGGGTGGGGAGGACGTGTGTGTGAACTAGGATTTCACCTTCTCATTAGTAAGTAAAAACCAGTGACTCTTGCCCTTACTTGTAAGAGGTATCATGCTTTATATTGTGATTTGAATAAGCAAGTCTGATTTTTTTATATGTTATGTTTTGTTTGTGCCTGTATCTGGGTGAATTATTATAATAATATTAATAATAATAATATATATATATATATATATATATATACTAGCAACTTGCCCGTCAAAAAATTACGACAATAAGATTGTAAGGCAGGTAATGGTGTTTGGTTGCGACATTAATTTTGTTGGTGTTCCGAGATCCTTCGGCGCTCATTGCGAGCCTTGCGCTGAGCGCCTTCGGCGCTTATTGCGAGGCTGTTGGTTGTTTGTGTGCTATGAGCAGCGTTGGAAATAATAAATAAATGAATATACTTTACCTATTTGTAAGTAATATATGCAGGAAGCAATGTGCTGAAGAGCTGACAATCTGTTTTGATGTTGCTGCAGCATACAATGTAGATTTGCAGTGTTGTGGAGCTGAGGTGCAAGTGTCAGTAATGTGTGCAGTGTGTAGTGTAAATAGTGTGCGTGTGCGAGGCAAATCCATTAGTGTAGCTGTGTACTTCCGCATTGTGTAAGTTAGTGTTGTAAAATGGCGGCGATTGTGTGTGGTACCGCATCTGTGGCTGATTTTGCGTCCTTGTTCATGGACCTCGTCCGGCTTTTTCGAAAAATCTGTATGTGTTTCGTGGTGTTTTGCGTGTTTAGGGTCCTGTAGCCTCGTTTTCGTTTTTTTCAATGGACATTTTTTCTCTCGCTTAGGGGATTTTCGGGTGTCTAAACTCTTGTATTTCGACTTAAATGGAGGTGTAACTTCACTTTCAGAGGTTCTGGGTGCCCCCCCTTGCTGTGGGTAAGCTTTTTATGTGTTTTTTGTGTGTATTTATTGTGTTTTTAATGTTTTCATGTGCGCTGGTTTCAGGGGCTAAGGTCGTATATTTGCGAGGTCGTAATGGTTTTTTTTCTAAGTCCTGCGGCTCGTATTTGTGGATGCTAAGTCCGTAAATTTTGCGGTCGAGGTGGGAGCCTCCACCTCTGCAAATGTGGCCCCTCGCAAGGGTCCGCTTTTGTGGACCTTAGGTCTGCAGTTGCTGGTAAGAAGCGCCTTTGGCTTCGCGAGGGCCGCAGCATTAGCAACAACTTTTGCCAACCCGCACTGCTGCCAACTATATATGTGATATATATAATTATATATATATACTAGCGACTTGCCCGTCAAAAATGACGGCAATAAAATTTGAAGCTATGGCAATGCTGTTTGCCACACAATGCAAGGCTCTCCCCCCTCTAACTTGCAAGCCTTGCGATGAGCGCCTTTGAGGCTCATCACGTGCCTCGCAATGAGGGCCTTCGGCACTCATTGCGTGCCTCTCCCCACTCTCTGACCCCTGTGTCTGTTTCCCCCTCTCTCCCTCCCGCTGTCTCTTTGCCCCCTCTCCTTGCCCTTTTGTTTTTATCCCCTTATTTCCCTCCCCTGTGTCTCTTTCTCCCCCCTCTGTCACCCCTGTGTCCCTTTGGTGCTCATTGTGAGGCCTGCATTGAGCGCCTTCGATGCTCATTGCAGCCCCTGTCATTTCAAAGTCTTGCGTGCCTTGCGATGAGCGCCTTTGGCGCTGATTGCGCATGCGCAAGCCTGTAATTTTTAACATAGCGTGTCCAACAAATTGTAACTACCATAAACTATATATATATGATATATACATATATGCAATGTACATATGTATAGACCCAGAAGCATCAGGAAATGCAGCCACAGTCTTCCTGAAATGCAAACCCCCCTCTCACCCACACATTATTATTATCGTTTATATGTAATGCACCAACATATTCTGTAGCGCTATTCATGGGTTAAGTTCCAGGCAGAGACAAAAAAACTATTTAAACGCATTGCATAAAACGGAGGGATCTGTCTGTCTTTCCCATGTCCATAATGCTTTCCCCAAAGCATGAAGCAAGATTGAAAACTCCCGAACTTACAATCTAAAGAAGTTTCAGTTTCCACCAAAGTAACATGGATGTCTCTAGGGTCCAGCAGAGGCACCAAGATATATATTTGTCTAATTATAAACTAGGTGTATGAATTTTCCATGGTTATTATGCTGTGAGGCTCAAAGTTTTTTAAACCTATAGATCATTTTGTGTGTTTGAATGGTCAAGTTGTTGTTTAACAGGTTGTGTTATGTCCAGTTAATGCACAATCATTATTAGAGATGTCCCATCCAGCTGCTCAGGCCAAGTTACACTATAACCTCAGCGCAGGTTTTGCTGGCAGTGCTTGATTTATGATGTTTTTTTCGGTATTAATGGCGCATGCAGGCGAGTATGCCCGGCGCGGCCAATGTGGGGGATGGGGCTGTGAAGGTCATTCAGTTTAACACCTTATATTCAATTACCAAGCAGGGATTCGTGGAGACCTGGCAATGAGTTTAATATACTCTCCATAGCTTTGCGCCATTACTAGTAATTATTTGCATTTAAACGTCCAGTGGTATAATGAGTGCCAGGCACTTTTTCACTTATTTAACCAATTGGGTGTCAAAAAGAGATAATGCCATGTACTGATTGGGTCAGGAAGCCTCAGTAAATCTCTGTGAGACATCTCAAGAGATGAGTAGCAGCTGAGATGTGTGGCACCAGCATGAGAATATAATCAGGATCTAGTAGAGGGTCCAAGAGCAGAACTGATCTAGAACAAGCTTTGACAAGGTCTTTAGCTAAGGATCAGGACTGGTCCTCGGAGGCAGAACCCTCTAGCAGACAAACGGTCAGGAAGGACCCAGGGACAAGCTAAAGGTTAAAACCAGGAATCAAGCTGAGGTTCGTAACAGAACCATAAGAGGTCAAAATACAGAGGCTAGGATTTCTTTATAGAAGTTTAACCAGCAGCAGAAAGAAGGTTGTCAAGAGGTCCAGGTTTTAAGGTGGAACAGAGGAGTTACTAGTATGCTACTAGAAGTGGCGGAGCTAGTCAAACATTTGTCAGCCCATCTGCAAGTCTAAAAATAAGTTTAACAACTTATTAACCGCTCTGGATTCTCAGAAATACAGTTATTGTACTGCATTCTGAGCCACAGGGCGGGGACATGCAAATGAGCAGACAATGCATTCTTGCTCTTAAATCCAAAATGCTACTTTATATGTAGCTCCTTCAAATGCATGTCCGCTGTACCCCAGCTTTACAGCAAAGCATATACATACACACACACATATTTGGGGACCCTCCAGGAGCTTCTGACCCGATTGATCCCCCTGCCCCACTTGATCCGCCCTCTGCCCATCCAAGATTATCCCTTGGCCCCTCTTGATCTCACCCCATCGGCGCTTCCTACCTCACCAGCACTCCTCCCACACTGCAGTCTTCCCTTGCGGCGTGACTGGTATGCGCCGGCAGACGAGATGCAGTTTGGGGGCGTGCTGCGGGTGCGGTAGGAAGCAACAATGGGGGGATCCGGAGTGCAACACCCATACATGCATTTCCCTCAGAGGTTCAGGTAGGCCGATACTTACCAACCTCACTGCTCTGGGAACTTATTTGTTTTACAAGTAAAGTATTCTTAGGGAAAAAAAATACAACCTACGGAAAAATAAAAAATACGAGGTCCCAAATGCACGAAGTTAATGGCCGAAACGCGTACACCAAAAAACAACAAAAACATATTAAAAACACCACACACAGCACAGGGGACAGCCAGGATGTCTGGGGGTGAGGTTGCACACGAATTAAAGTCCCATTTAAGGAGTTTCGTCACTTGAAAATCGGCTAAGCGAGAAAAAAAATGGCGGCCGAAAAAATTGAAAATAAGGCTACACGACCTCGAAGCGCAGAAAACACTGACAGTGGCGTACGACTTTTAATTACGACCCGGGGAACTTATAAAAAAAAATATGAGGTCGCAAAAATATGAAGTTAACGGCCGAACCGCGCACATCGACAAACACCAAAAGCACAACAACAAATAAATACCACATAAAACAAACATCACACACAGCAAGGGGGGACAGCAGGGACGTCTGGCACAAAAATTTAAGTTGCATTTAAGAAGTTTTGGCACTTGAAAATCGCCTATGCGACAAGAAAAATGTTGGCTGGAAAAAATGAAAACGAGGCTAAAGGACACAGAGCCGCAAAAATCACCACCAGACACGTACGAGTTACACAGGAACGTAGCAGATACAAAATATACCATTACAACGGACGGAAAATACTCGCGAGCCAAGTAACACTTAGAAAAAAGACGCCATTTTACAAAACTAACTTACAACTCATAACATTAGGATTCAAAAATGCAGCTTTACCTGCCTAAAAAAACGGTTTGCCCTCGCGCAAGCAGCCTATTTACACTGCGCACTTGCCACATTGCTGACACTTTCTCCTCACATGATCAACAGTCCAACTGTACATTTTCAGATGCAGGAAAATCAAAATAGATTGTTAGCTCTTCAGGATATTGATTGCTGCATATTACATATAAAAGTATATTCATTTATTCATTCATATTACTTTATTAATTCACTGTACTCAAAAAATTTTAACATTCTTCACCATACTTATATATCTGTCTTCGCAATGAGCGCCAAAGGTGATCGTTGCAAAGCCGGACAATTGAAGTACATGAGGGGAGAGGCTCACAATGAGCGCCGAAGGTCCACAGAGGACAAAAAAAACGAAGAAAAAAAAAAGCTCATTATGCTACATAGAATATAATATATACTAAGTTTAACTGTATCCTGTTATTCTTCATAGGAATGTGCTGAGATTTAACAAGAAATAGACCATGAAGAGATTTCTTTGTAACACACACAACACATTTCAAGAAAATTCCATTGTACTTAATTCACACATGATCTTACACTACTGTGTAAGTTATCTAAAGATGCTCATATATCAACTTCCAGAGTTACAACCTGGTTAGCAAGACAAACAATACATTACGCTAACAGTCTGAAGGAGATGTGCGCTGTTATAATACACCTTATTGAGTTTGTATACATCAGATAAGCATCATAGGCGCACACATCTTGTAAGATGTACAATTACATAAGATGTCGTAAACTTTTAATAGGAATATTTCTGCTGAAAAAAAGATTTATATATATATAAATTGCACAAAGATCACGTGACCTCTCCCTATTCCCTTCTCACCTCCCTCCCTCCACTAATAGATAAAAACCACACACCCATGATCCAGCTCTTAGGAAGTGATGCAACAAACACAAAATGGATTCCTCTTCAAAAATTCTGATTTCCCCCAAAAAGTTTGTTGTTACTTTGTTACATACTTCCCAACCACATGCTGATATTAGGAGGCCTTTTAATATCTCTTTTTTTAAGTATGCTGAGAAATCCGTTGTATCCAAGTGTCTGTGTGTGGTGGCAACAGGATAACAACACGTTGAAGATTTGTTTAGAGGTGAGATCACTTTAGACATAAATGACTGTTAAAAAGAAACTGGCAATCTCTTATATTGTCCCCGCTTCAGTAAGAAACAACAAAACATAATGGCAGAATTCATGCTGGACCAATCACAGCATCTAATTATACCGTAACGCTGACCTTATTATAGCAGGTTAGAGTTTTATTCTAATGCTGTGGCCTGGGCAACATATTGAGAAGATAAATGAGTCTCCATATTACTTACTCACTGTGGATTAAAGCACCTTTGCAATGCCCTATCATAAAGAGTTATTGGTTTACTTATGCTTGCACATTAATACAATTCCAATGTAATGATTTATAATAGTATTATTGAATAATAAATTCATTTTTAAAGGTTAGAGTTTAAAAAGGGCCCAATGAGGTGATATAGTCTAATAAGGCTTTATATTGTTTACAATTATTTTCCCCGTTTGTAAAGAAATGCTTTAATACAGTTTTATTTTTAATTCTTCATTTAGCAGACACATCATTTTAGACCTTCAAACAACTAAATAATTAGACACAGAGAGACACAGGGGAGGGAGAGGGGGAGATACAGGGGGGGGGGGAGACATGGTGGAAGAGACACAGGGGGAGGGGAGACACAGGGGGGGAAAGACACAGGGGAGGGAGAGGGGGGGAGAAGAGACACAGGGGAGGGAGAGGGGGAGAGAAGAGACACAGGGGAAGGAGAGGGGGAGATACAGGGGGGGGGGGAGAGACATGGTGGGGGAGACACAGGGGGGGGAGACACAGGGGGGGGAGAAGAGACACAGGGGAGGGAGAGGGGGGGAGAAGAGACACAGGGGAGGGAGAGGGGGGGAGAGACACAGGGGAAAGAGACACAGGGGGGAAAGACACAGGGGAGGGAGAGGGGGAGAGAAGAGACACAGGGGAGGGAGAGGGGGAGATACAGGGGGGGGTGACATGGTGGAAGAGACATGGGGGGGAGACACAGGGGGGAAAGACACAGGGGAGGGAGAGGGGGGAGAAGAGACACAGGGGAGGGAGAGGGGGAGAGAAGAGACACAGGGGAGGGAGAGGGGGAGATACAGGGGGGGTGACATGGTGGAAGAGACATGGGGGGGAGACACGGGGGGGAAAGACACAGGGGAGGGAGAGGGGGGAGACGAGACACAGGGGAGGGAGAGGGGGAGAGAAGAGACACAGGGAAGGGAGAGGGGGAGATACGGGGGGGGGTGACATGGTGGAAGAGACACGGGGGGGGGGGGGTGACACAGGGGGGAAAGACACAGGGGAGGGTGAGGGGGAGATACAGGGGGGGGGGGAGACATGGTGGAAGAGACACAGGGGGGGGGAGACACAGGGGGGAAAGACAAAGGGGAGGGAGAGGGGGGAGAAGAGACACAGGGGAGGGAGAGGGGGGAGAGACACAGGGGAAAGAGACACGGGGGGAGACACAGGGGGGGGAAAGACACAGGGGAGGGAGAGGGGGAGACACAGGGGGGGTGACATAGTGGAAGAGACACAGGGGGGAGACACAGGGGGGAAAGACACAGGGGAGGGAGAGGGGGGGAGAAGAGACACAGGGGAGGGAGAGGGGGGAGAGATACAGGGGAAAGAGACACAGGGGAGGGAAATGGGGAGACGCACAGGGGGAGGGGGGAGAGACACTGAGGGCGGGACAGCGGGGAAGAGACAGATTACATATTATACTGTCCTTTATGACTAGTTTCATATTACACTAGCGAATTGCCCGTCAAAAATGACAGCATTAAAATTTGAAGCCTGGCAATGCTGTTTGCCACACAATGCGAGGTTCTCCCTTCTCTAACTTGCGGGCTCACCGCGAGCCCTGCAATCAGTGGCTTTGACGCTCATTGCAGGCCTCGGCCAACCCGCAACTTTTGTGTCCCGCAATGAGCGCTATTAAGAAGCGCTTATAAGTTCTGTGTTTACTGCCTAAAATCAAACAAATAGTTCCTGTATAGGTCTGTCCTCTGCAGCTCATGAAGACACAGACTCGTCTTTACTGGCTGTGTATTGTCTCATTCCAACCAAGCAGTGCCCATCTCTCAGCAACAATCTGCAACAAGATGCTGAGACATGGTACCTGATAGGCTTTGACACTATACTGCACATCCAGCCCTACAGAGTCTGTGTCTGCACATGCTGCAGAGGGCAGACTCATACATGCTTTTAGAGCCCTATTCTATTGGGGACAAGTACATTTTGGCTATGGGAGCTTTTTGCAGTAATGTTACACGTGTATTCAATGCTGCGCTCAGTAAAACACTGACGGTAATGAGAATCCCTGGGGATTACCTCCATCCATGCACATGGTGAAGGGAACCCCCTGGGATTCCCTTCCCCACTCTCTCCCAATAGCCCCCTTTTCAGCTCAAAACCGCCCACCCCCATCCACTGAGAACCCCATGGCATCTAAAATATTATCCCCATACCATGGGAGTCCTTAAAGGAACCCTGTGGCACCTAAATGGTAAACCCCCACCATGGTGGACCTTATCGGACCCCTGTGGCACCTACATTTAACCCGATGCTGTGGGGTCCTAGAATGACCCTCATGGCATCTATTAACCCTGTGCCTCTAGGGTTCGTCAAGGACCTCCACGGCATTGGGTTTAATTGTATGTGTCATAGGGACCACAATGGTAGTTAGGGGCTAATGGGGATACCATTGGGGTCACTCTTCACTTGTAGAAGCAGATAAACAGAGCCAGACATGGAAGCTTCCCTTACTGAATACTTACCCGAAATACCCGAAGTAAATGACAGGGTGTAATTAATGAAATATTTTTGTAATTATCAAGTGCAATTCTTCAAAAGAGCATATTCCTTTTAAAGGAGCACCGTCATCTTTAAAATAAACTCTTGAAAAAAGGTTTTAGCATGTTAAAAAGAATACAGCATCTCATTTATAGGCTGCGGTGGATTCTTCCATTTTGGTTTCTACTGATCTGCTTCCTGAGATGGCAGGAGACTTTGATTGCAGATGAACCGTCTACCTTCACATTGAGATTGTGGCAGCTAAAACTGCCAGTGCTCTCAATGGGACGAATGAAAAGCTGATTAGTTTACAAAAATAAGGAATAATTGAATAAAAAATGTTTTAAAAAAAAAAATACATATCTTTGGCTTTCTGAAATATTTGTTTCTCATCAAATTTTGTTTTTTAAAAGGTAAAAAGACAACAGTAATTATTTAAGAGATGATCTCTCAGTCCAAAGGGGCTACTGGTGTGATGACGTGGCTTCTGTGATACAGGAGCAATCACATTATAATAGGGGTCAAAGTTCAGGAGCCGTGATTACAGCCCTTGATAATATATCCCCATAGAAATGTGTGTGACAACAAATAATTAAAATAACAACTTCCCTGTTATGCAAACTAAGGTAATAAAGACATTTATATTCAGTTAAAGGGCCAATTACCTCACTGTAAGTGCTCTTTGGGTTCTCTGATGGTCCAGTGGTTAGGATTCGGTGCTTTCACCGCTCTGACCTGGGTTCAATTTCAAGAGGTGAAACCACCCTGAAGCCATGCAGTGTTGGGCCTGGTCATTACTTGGATGGGAGACCACCTAGGAATACCAGGAGCTGTATGCTGTGGCTCACTGGAGAAGGAACTGGCAACCCACTCCAGTATCTCTGCGATGAATACCAAGTGGATCAGCATGGTGTGTTGTGTTCCATGAGGTCACATAGAGTCGAACACGACTGAATGACGCAAACACACATATTTGCTCTTCATGATGTGAAAGAGCACAAGATTGTGTATTAAAATAATGTATTTTTTGAAGTACCCTAATAACAGCTAAAAAATATTAAGTTTTAAGTCTATCTGGCTTACTGACTGTTTCAGGAGTAACAGACAGCTGCGGCTAGCAGTGAAGACAGTGATTGATAGCAGTTTTTCTCTGAATTCAGGAATGCACTCAAAAGTTAACCAATAACTGACCTGTTTAAGTAATTCCAACATGCCATGCTCTGCACAGATTGATTTGTTGAGGGTTAAGGCTATTTTGCTCACTACACAGAACAGTAGCTGCGGATCTGGCAGTGGGCACCGATTTTATTTTATTTCTCAGTGAAAAATGCATGTACTTCAAAAATCCAAAAAGTATTTCAGCATGCTTTTAGGGGATCTTTACTGTGATGTGGTTCAAATTGTGCTGAATTAATTGGCCCTTTAATTATATCATGTTACATGGGCATTGTCACTCGAGCATTAAAAACTGGCTATGCATTGTATTAGCCATTTTTTGTCGCTAATGTGCAGCTCAGTGTGCTGATTTGTGGGTCACTGTGCTTGATAAGGGTGGAGAAGAGGATCTGACTGAGCAGAGTCATTGTTTTGACCATCGCAAGAACTAATTTGTATTCCAGAGATGTTCATTTGCATGAATTACTCCGGATTAGCTCCGGTTAATACAATGTATGGTCAGTTTTTCATGAAAAAACAACTTTATATTGAGTCCCTCAATAATGTAGTTCAAGATAAACTGCACGTTTTGGGAGTATGCAATAAACCAACAACATTCAGGTGTGGAAGGATGGAACAGAGAGCCTTTGTTAAGATAACTGGATCAGATTGAAATTGATACCACACCCCTTCCTCCGCACTGGTCCAGAAGCAGACTCCTTGCTTCAGGAAATGCAACCATATCTCTCCAAAAATCTAAACGCCCGTCACAAACACAACTTTCCCTTATGTATCATGGTTTTCCCACAGGCCCCAGTAGAAGCATCCCAATTTTCTTTTCCAGTTAAAACATATATAAATATGACGTTTACAGTTTAATTAAGCTCTGAGTTGGGCCTAAACTTTTTAAATATTTGTATTTTATTTGTGCGGTGGCCCTTTAATGAATTCATGACCAAGATAAACTGATTCTGATATACCAATAAGCCAATATTTTTAGGTAGATAGAATTGGACTTTTTGGTTCTTATCAACCAATCTATGTGTCTGTATTCAGTTTGCTCAATATATTTAATTTTGCCCCCAATAATTACAGCAGATTCTCTGTCCGTATTTGCAATTCTTACAAATTTCACCGCAGTACGTTCAAAGTCCAAAGGTAAAAATGAACAAACAGCCAAACAGACGATGACGATCTCGGGATCTTTTCCACTTGACTGAAGTGTTCTATCTATAGAAGGAGCATTCATGTAGAGTAGATCTCTATTCAGTTTTATTGAAAGACTACCACTTGACAATAGGGTATGATCACCCTTCCCCTTAGACTATTAGAAGACTAACAGTGCAAAATGGAAGCACAAATGAAATATTATGTCTAAAATGCTTCTGCGCTCACGGCTTACATAGCGGTTAACGCAAGATTGATTAACAAGGCCAGACAGTTAACACACAAATGTTCATGATAGCCGCCATTAACCATATCTCTGCAATATTTACTTTATTGCCGTCTGGTGTATAATAATAACAGCTTTAAGGTTATAGAGTGAACTGCAAACAAATTAGCGGGTTTTATTTACCCCACAGATAGACATTCCTCTGAAATCAGCACTGGCCCAGCATGGTAATCATTAACTTGGACACTGCACCCAAAGGTGCTCCTGGGGACAGTGAGTGATTAATGGCAGGCACGTGTACTCTTAACACTAACTACCATTACGGGAAACTACATATTGCACAACTAGTAATAGGAATGTCTAAAGGACTATTGTGTGCCTAAATAAATGTGAGTCAAAGGACACAATTTGTCAGGAAAACATCATAAAGCATTATTAGGTCCCTGGAGGCATACATGGTCCTTTGGTGGAAGTTATGTGTGTTTATTATATGTTATATATTGTTGGATCTGTCTGCTTCTGCGCGTGTGATACAATCATTTAACAAATCAACCATCTGTGCTCCCCCCACAGAAAAATAAGGGCAGCCATCAGGCTTCAAGACAAACAGCCTTATTAAATTGTGATTCGGCCAATTGAATACGGCTCTATATAAGCATAAAGCATATTATTTTTTACCGAAGTTTTTAGTTAGTGAACTTCTATCCAAAAGCAAGGTCTTCACTAACTAAAAACTTCTGTAAAAATAATATGCTCTGTGCTTAAAGAGCCCTATTCAATTGGCCAAATCGCAATTTAATAAGGCTGAAAGTTTTCAAAAATTTAGATTTTCTCATGTTTATAGTTTACACAGCTGATAATGTGTTCGTTTGTCACATGCCTCACACACATAAGCCGCATTTCTTGAACTACAGTGGTTCTTTAAGAATGAGGACATGGAAGATCTATTTTTAATTTGCGTGCAACTATAAATTGCTAATTGCTTATAGTACTGGACACACTTTGAATGTATGGGCTTGTCACTGTCCATCCAATGAGCACTAACATAGCTGTAGGACCTTGGCTCTGTTAGCCAATGAGCAATAGCATACCTGTAGGACCTTGGCTCGGTTAGCCAATGAGCAGTAGCATAACTGTAAGGATCTTAGCTCTGTTAGCTAATGAGCAATAGCATACCTGTAGGACCTTGGCTCTGTTAGCCAATGAGCAATAGCATACCTGTAGGACCTTGGTTCTGTTAGCCAATGAGCAATAGCATACCTGTAGGACCTTGGCTCTGTTAGCCAATGAGCAATAGCATACCTGTAAGGACCTTGGCTCTGTTAGCCAATGAGCAATAGCATAGCTGTTGGACCTTGGCTCTGTTAGCCAATGAGCAATAGCATAGCTGTTGGACCTTGGCTCTGTTAGCTAATGAACAATAACATAGCTGTAGGACCTTGGCCCTGTTAGCTAATGAGCAATAACATAGCTGTTGGACCTTGGACCTGTTAGCTAATGAGCAATAACATAGCTGTTGGACCTTGGCTCTGTTAGCTAATGAGCACTAACATAGCTGTTGGACCATGGCTCTGTTAGCTAACGAGCAATAGCATACCTGTAGGACCTTGGCTCTGTTAGCCAATGAGCAATAGCATACCTGTAGGACCTTGGCTCTGTTAGCCAATGAGCAATAGCATACCTGTAGGGCCTTGGTTCTGTTAGCCAATGAGCAATAGCATACCTGTAGGACCTTGGCTCTGTTAGCCAATGAGCAATAGCATACCTGTAAGGACCTTGGCTCTGTTAGCCAATTAGCAATAGCATAGATGTAGGACCTTGGCTCTGTTAGCCAATGAGCAATAGCATAGATGTAGGACCTTGGCTCTGTTAGCTAATGAGCAATAGCATATCTGTAGGACCTTGGCCCTGTTAGCTAATGAGCAATAACATAGCTGTTGGACCATGGCTCTGTTAGCTAATGAGCAATAACATAGCTGTTGGACCTTGGACCTGTTAGCTAATGAGCAATAGCATACCTGTAGGACCTTGGCTCTGTTAGCCAATGAGCAATAGCATAGCTGTTGGACCTTGGCTCTGTTAGCCAATGAGCAATAGCATAGCTGTTGGACCTTGGCCCTGTTAGCTAATGAGCAATAGCATACCTGTAGGACCTTGGCTCTGTTAGCTAATGAGCACTAACATAGCTGTTGGACCATGGCTCTGTTAGCTAATGAGCAATAGCATAGCTGTAGGACCGTGGATTCGTTAGCTAATGAGCAATAATACAGCTGTATGATCAAAAGTTTTTGTATAAATTCCTAGTGTTAGAAATCGGTTACTGCAACGGTATATTTGTATGTTCCTTTCAAGATAGATATGTATTTTTGGTAAAAATGTAACAATAGGGCCACAAATGAATTCATTTTATATATGTGTGTTACTGTAAGAATAATCGTAGTTTGATAAAATAATCAACCATTAACAAATGCCAGGAGCCTCACATCAAAATAACCCCCAAGAATGTGTATAACTAGTTTCCAAATATAGACTAGGTCACAAATGGGCTTTATTTACAGTACAAACATGGCCTTAGGAGGGAAGGTGTGAGTAAGACATTTGTAATTTTGGACAGCTGAAGACAATCACGTATGGGGAACTTTATGGTATAAACACAACCCAAGATGTCCTTAGATAGGTGTGATGTTAGAGCCCGTATGGGAACCAAGAGCTAGTTACCCAACATATCACCATGTAGGACATATGTAGAGCGGTGGGGACATGTGTATAACACAAATCCAAGTACTGTCCATTGAGTAGTGTGGTAGGAAGATTCTTCAAGAAGAAACTAAGAAGTCCAAGCAATCTTATGAAGGAGTCCAGTCCAAACCAGTGACCTGATGGAGAATGAACTTGAAGAAAACACTCACTAGTAATATAATGTATTTTGTTTATAACATGATGTAGAATCCATATAAGTTCTCATGTGCATATTCGATATAAAGCCATTTTCGCCACCTCCCCAAATAACACTTAACTCGATGCTTGTGTATCATTCCAAAACATCAAGAGCCATGGAAGGAAATTTAAAAATCGAGTTTACTTGAGATTTGGGAATTTAATTGGAAATCTTGGATCACTACATTGGTTTACCACACATTTTGTCGATCCGTAAAACGCTACTGTAAACGTAAAAAAAAGAATTGAACCTACAGCGCTATTCGTTATCGATAATGCTCAAAGCCACCCTACCTACTAGTCCGACAAACTCTTGCATTCGTCGTTTTCCTGCCACCCAACACTACATGTTTATTCCAGCCAATGGATCAGGGAGTCATATCAACGTTTTATCTTTTCGCACATTTCAGCAACTTATTGGTAAAAGACCACAAAAAATAAAAAATCAATAATGCAATTTAGAACATATATAAAAAGGACAATTAATCCTCCGGCTGCCATCCCTTCTGCCACCGCAAGTTATGAAAGAACAAAAATCACAAGCACCCTGTAAACGGCAAAATAATATATGTGAAGTAACAAAATACCAACTGTTTCCATTAGTTTCTTCATACTAAGATCAAGACAAAAGTTTAAAATGTATAATGGCATTGAAGAGAGTATACACACATTTAGATGGGACGTGTAATGTGTGGTCCCTTCAGTACCGGAGAGCTGGTCCCCATAAGCTCTATATATTGTCTTCTCAACTACAGAGATCACCCAAAGTAATTAAATGGTTTGTGTGTTGTAAACTTTGTACAGCTTCTCCACATGTGTTTGACTGCTCTATATGATGGTAAATTACAGCGTTCATGAATTCAGAGCCCCAATAATTGCTTTTTTTCTCCCAAGCATATCTCAGAAAAGATCCCATTAAATCACAGAGACCCATTTAAAGGGAACACAATCATATTTTATTAATTACACTTTATTGGTACATTAATTTGCTAAGCCATGGCATCCGGTAAGTGGACATGAAAGTATATATGTTCATAAAACACAGTACAAATACTTTTTTTTTCAGATTTATCAGAAATATAGAGGTATGTTCACTACAACCCATAAATACTTTGGCTTATAAAGTAACAGAGTTATTTAAAATGATTGCCTTATATTTAAATTATTTTGAAACAAGTTATTATATAGCATACAAAAAAACATTTCCATCTGCTGAGGATACAGCTCCGGAAGCCTTCTGGTACTGACGGGGGTTAATCCCCAAAACTGAATAGAGATCTTGTAATGATGGCAGCCTCCTCTCTCACATGAGCCATCAGCTGAGCGACTGTCGGAGGATCTCGTACATCAGTTGATCCTAAACAGACAGACAGGATTAAAAACTTCCTTATATGATAAACGTGTATATTATTCACATTGACAGACCACATTACCTCTTGTATTCTGTCAGCCACAATGCAAGCTGCTTTTGAAACTACTGGACTGCCCATTTTAATTTTTTTAAACATATTTATAAATAGCTTATCCAATCAGAAGGTCTGTAGGCTTCTAATGCATCACCTGTGGCTGCAAATTGTATGGAGTATGAAACGGCTTGTGATTCTGTGACAAAACGGAAAGTCCAAATGGGCAGCGAGATGTCAGTGAAGAGCGTAATGTTATGCATTTCATGTTAAAGTTACTTTCATCCATAGAATCACATATAATAATTGTCAAACTACGAGACGTCGTCATGCTTTGCGTGGCGGCGCTCATCGGTTGCGAACCTCGCAAAGCGAGTCGAGCCGTTAACACGAAGCACTTAGGCGCTCATTGCCTGCGACCCTCGCATAGCAAAGCGAGCTATTAAGGCACTAAAACTCGCAGAACAAAGGTGATGAGCGCCTAAGGCAGTTGACAAAAAAAAAAATATATGAGATAGCAAAAATACAAGGTTCACAGCCGAACCGCGAAAACCAAAACACAATAAACACACAAAAAAATACAACAAAAACATCACACACAGCACGGGGGAACAGCCAGGACGTCTGGGAGTGAGGTGGAATGCAAATTTAAGGTGATTTGGACGAGTTTCACCACAAAAAAATCGCCTAAGCGAGAAAAAAAATGGCCGGCAAAAATTTAAAAAAAACGAGGCTCGTAACATTAATAACATTACGAATCTACACAACTAAACCGACGTATTTCGCTCGCGCACACAGCCTATTTCTAATGCACAGTTGGGACATTCATTACACTTTAGCATCAGAGCACCAACACTCCATTACACGTGTGCTGCCGGAAAATAAACAGATTGTTAGCTCTTCAGGCTATTGATTGCTGGATATATTAATTACAAAGAGGTAAAGTATATTAATTTATTCAATAACTAATCCATTCATTATTAGTTAACTAAATATAGATAAATATATATATCTCTTTCTGATGAGTGACGAAGGTGCTCAGAGGAGCAAAAGTAGACAAGAGGAGAGGCTCGCAATGAGCGCCGAAGGTCCTCAGAGTACAAAAAGCTTTACATTGTGTGTCAAACAGCATTCCCATGGCGTCAAATTTTATTGCCCTGTAATTTTTGACGGGCAAGTTGCTAGTAAATAAATAATAAAAAAAGTAAGTCCGTCAAAATCCCTGTGCTTTGTAGTATTAATGTTTTTTTCTGTTTGTGCGAGGACAATAAAGTTTCCTACAAATAAGTATCTGCTGCAGTGAGAGAGCTCACACTGGCAGACAGTGAGCGCGCGAGAGAGCTCACACTGGCAGACAGTGAGCGCGCGAGAGAGCTCACACTGGCAGACAGTGAGCGCGCGAGAGAGCTCAAACTGGCAGACAGTGAGCGCGCGAGAGAGCTCAAACTGGCAGACAGTGAGCGCGCGAGAGAGAGCTCAAACTGGCAGACAGTGAGCGCGCGAGAGAGAGCTCAAACTGGCAGACAGTGAGCGCGCGAGAGAGAGCTCAAACTGGCAGACAGTGAGCGCGCGAGAGAGAGCTCAAACTGGCAGACAGTGAGCGCGCGAGAGAGCTCAAACTGGCAGACAGTGAGCGCGCGAGAGAGCTCAAACTGGCAGACAGTGAGCGCGCGAGAGAGCTCAAACTGGCAGACAGTGAGCGCGAGCAAGCTCTCACACTGGCAGACAGTGAACGCGAGAGATCCGACAGAGGCAGCTGGAGGGCCGACAGAGGCAGCTGGAGGGCCGACAGAGGCAGCTGGAGGGCCGACAGAGGCAGCTGGAGGGCCGACAGAGGCAGCTGGAGGGCCGACAGAGGCAGCTGGAGGGCCGACAGAGGCAGCTGGAGGGCCGACAGAGGCAGCTGCAGGGCCGACAGAGGCAGCTGCAGGGCCGACAGAGGCAGCTAGAGGGCCGAGGGCTGACAGACGCACAGAGACAAAGAGAGAGACAGAAAGTGCAAAAAACACACAGAGAAGGTACAAACACACACAAATATAATATGTTAGGATGTTAGCAGGATCGCACTCCTCTGCATGAGTGAGTTCCCAGAATATTAGATTATTTTTGGCAGGCGCGTCCAGGCATTACAATCTCTCCTTTGTCCTCTCTCATATTTATTGCCAACACAATGACTGCTTCTGGGCAGGTTGCTCTCACCTTCTTAGAAACGGACGGTCTCACTTTCTTAAATGCTTCTTCGAAATGTCTCTGTCCCACTTTCACGCCTCCTACAGAAGCACCAAGAGAGGAAAACTTGTCAGATTTTATGGTCTATGTATTTAAAGAAAAAAAAAAAAAAAAACTGTAGATTGGGAAAAATATCACTCACACATGAAGGAAGAAACGGACAACAAATATAACTGTTAAGATGGCGTCCACCATGTTGGATTTGACTTACCCTTTTAAAGGGCCAAGACTTGTTTTACTACTATGATGTCTCTATAAAGTGACAAAATCCCACTTGTTGGGGAAATTAATGCAAAAACATACAAATAATTATAACCGCAATCGGTGGTTGCTAAAACTTTTAGAAGAAGTGTTAGATAATTAATCTTTGTGAGAATAGAGCAGACTGGGAGAATAAGCAGGATGAGCATGTCCAGCCATCAGCTTTAACACTATGTTGATGTTCCACCTATGGTATAATTTAATAATATTAACAATTTAATAATAATAATAAATAATAATAATTAGTATTTTGTCAATTAAACTTTTGCATATTCGTACAGTGAACTTATGTTTTGAAGCATGCAATTTTTTTTTACCTGTCAGCTTTTCTGATGCCCCCACTAAGAACAGATGGAGATCTTTTGCTAATGGGAGATCACTGCCAATAATTGTTAATGACACCCTGGGGCTCTGAATCTATTCTCTCAATCGATCATTGTTTTCCATGTTTAAAAGAAAAAGATATGCTCGGACCACATGGTATAACTACTATGAGAAGGTTAATGTCTTCTCAGCTAGCCCAGTCTCTTGGCTTTACAATGAAGACAATAGATTTAGCGCCCCACGGGCAATTATTGGCAATGGTCTCCCATTAGTAGGAGATGCCAACATGTCGTTAGCGTTTCTCATGCACCCACTGAAAGGTAAAAAATGCAAACTTGCGTTTAATTTAACTATACCAATATTCTTTTGTTGATAAAGTATTCCTATACAATATTTGTAATCTCCTCTTCGTCACTATAACCTGATTTAATCTACAAGGCATGCTCTTCCTGCTAATCTCCTAAATACATGGCTGACCCAGCACCATAGTAATGTAAAGCAACCTTATCATGGGCTTGTCAAGGTGAAATAATGGGCAGATTATCTCAATGTCAAATCCTAGATATCCAGCACAGAATCGATAATAAGTATAGAAATAAAATGAATGTGGTGTGACCAGATCATGGCAGAGTAAACGTCAGGTTATCTGCTGTATGCGTGTCCTTGTCTGTATGCGGGGTCACCTTCCATAGCCAGATCATTGAGTGTATGAATTGAATTGGTCTTGCTGTACTTTTTACGTTGCATTTATGTATATTAAGAGATACAATTACGGTTATTTACATTAGAGACTCAATTACGGTTATTTATTTGTTATTTTACTGTAATAAAACTATTACTTATTACGGTTGTGTGTCTATGAATTCAATAGCCTGGTAAATATTTATTTGAAATATTTTACAGTACAAAGGATCAGTTATATTTACCAGCATGGGGTGAATAGAAGACAAGTGGCACTCTGCATGCCACCCTCAAGGGCCACAGAAGCGCCACCAGGAGTAGCACTTGGCCCTGTACACAAAGGACTTGTGGGAGGTACGCATTTGCTTTTTAAAAACTGTAGTAACCCTTTCCCTAGCAGATTATTACACACCTAACCTTTTTTATTTTTTATTTTTTTTATTTAAGAAAGCTCTTTTTATGTTAAACCTATTTTAGTTCACCATTAAATTAACATAAAAAAAAATACAAACAGCAGCAAATCAAAGCTGAATCCAGAAAATATAATGTAAAAATTGTTTACATCATTAATGGCTGTTGCTGTACCCCTCCCCAGCACTCTCTCATTGCCCTAAGCACTATTGAAAGGTTTCAACTGTGAAGATTGGCTGGAATTTTGTTATCTCAGTTGAAACATTTCACTTCCATTCAGTAGAGCTCAGGATCATGATGTGGGTGGGGAGGGGTTCAACAAAACAGTTCCATTTTCACCAGGAATTTGTGATGTTTGAATAATCATCACTACACTCTTCTCAGACAACGCAAACCATGGCTGTGTTGCAGGATAAAAAGTAAGATTTATATACTTCATGAAACCAGCTTACCGCTGCTGGTGCTAGGAGCCTTCTTCATCATTTCCTGCCTCAGTGCACTTATTGATGCTTCTCGGATAAGAGCGGAGAGATCAGCACCTCTGGAGAACAGATCAAACAAACATAATATAAACTGCATGAACTGGCTGCACATAATCCCCGAACTAAGTCCTGCACTCAAGAATGGGACATAGAATGCGATACACAATGGGACATACCATGGGATACACAATGGGACATACCATGGGATACACAATGGGACATACACAATGGGACATACACAATGGGACATACCATGGGACATACACAATGGGACATACCATGGGACATACCATGGGACATACCATGGGACACACCATGGGACACACCATGGGACATACCATGGGACACACCATGGGACACACCATGGGACACACAATGGGACACACAATGGGACACACAATGGGACACACAATGGGATATACCATGGGACACACAATGGGACACACAATGGGACACACAATGGGACACACAAAATAATGTCCACATCTTTAATACTTTGTGAACGGTTGGCAAATATCTCCAAATGTATTAATATAAAACTTGCACAGTAAAGCAACACTGTATTTTAAGAAAAACTTAATGTTCGAGAAATATGCAACAAACAAACTAACATTAGCAGATGTGTACGCCATGAACTTAAAGACACTTTTTGGGAAAATCTACTTTTTTTAAAGATTCTATTTGGATATTGAACACGTCAATATTGTATGACTTGCGTACTTCGTAATAAAAAACAAAAACAATTAAATAAATTGGAGCACTTAATACATAAAAGGGCAATGTATCCAACTACACACAAATTTACAGCAAACTCACGTGAAACAGTCACAGCGTTCATCAGATGCAATAACCTCAAGGTTGACATCCTCCTCCAGGGGTGGTCTGGTACCATCCTACAGAGAGGGAGCAAAATAAAATAGGAGGAAGAACTAGTGTGTATAGGATCAGAGGGACAGTGGGGAGATCTCGGATCAACAGAGGAGGAGGAATGATCATGGAGAGGATTTTTGTGACCCTATGAACCAGGTATTATAGGGAGGATCTATTACAGGACCACTGTAATGCTCTAACAACATGTTTTAATTAAATATTGATCATTAATACAATTTATATTCAATTATATTGAACAGCAATATTTTATATTAAACTTGCTTTCAAATATCAGACCCCGCTACTGCTCGTGTCCACCCACTATAAGGTCAATCGGGGGAGATGGCTTTGTCTATCTGGCAGCGCTACATTTTCATGCATTAAAGTTACAAGAAAACACCATGATCTTGAGGTGTTAAAGTGACTTTCCTTAGCAGCTAATGTTTGCCGTGAGGGCAGCCTGTGAATCATTGTTTGCTCTTTTATCCAGTCTGTTCTTAAAACGTTTAGACCGGACTCTTACCCAAGCCCCCTCCCCCCTTGAGGAGCTTATCAGGGTGGAGACAAACAGCTCAGAGGGAGACTTATACTAATATACTTACAATATTAAAGGGCCAGTTCATTCAGTACAACTTGGAAAACACCACTGTAAAACACTCCTCAAAACATGTTGAAATACTTTTCGAATTTTTTAAATAGGTGCCTTTTTCATAGAAAAAAATTATAAAAGAAGTGGCTGTTTACATGAGGATTAGGCATGCCTAACCCATCACACATTCATCTGTTCAGGGAAATGACTGCTGGAAAAGGCTAAACATGCTACTTGTGGGTTAACTGATGGCTGATGACATTCCTGAAAGCAGAGAGAAACCATAAATCTGGTCTTCACCGGAGCTTGCAACGGCCGTTGGCAGCAGATGCAGTTAATCATGAACAGTCAGCAGTGTGTTTGTAAACTGCAGATTTTTAGGTGTTATTAGTGTAATTAAAACAAGCAATGGATAATTTTAACACAGGATCTTGTGCTCTTTAATACCATGAAGAGCACTTATAGTGAGGTAAATGACCCTTTAATAATCATTAAGTAGGACTGTTATTAATGATCGATGCATAATTAAAATATGTTGCTGCTATTGCTAGGACATAACAGTGATGCATTAAGTATGAGTTTCTTGATCATTATATATTGAGCTTAATCTTTAGATGGTGGTCCTAAAACTATTTAGAAAAAACATTCATGTAGATTGTATTAGTAATATGCTGTGAATTTAAGGGGGCACAGCTACTCACCTTAGTAATAGTCTTTAATATGGCCAGACGATCTGCAGGAGGAGGGAGGCCTACATACAGGGTTTTGTCCAATCTTCCAGGACGAAGAATTGCTGGGTCAATTATATCTGCAGAAAAGTAACAGGGAAAAGCGTTGGAATCACACACAGAATTCAGAAGAAACAAGAACAAACACTAAACACAGGTTAAGGTCTTTTGATGATAGGAGAATGTAAAGGAAGTCTGGAAGGAGCATTGCACCATGCTGCTGCCTCATGGTCGGGCCCGTGATGAGCGCCAAAGGCAATTATTGGGGGGCCTGTAAAAATAGAGGAAGGGAGAGGCTTGCAATGAGCGCCGAAAGGGCTCATTGCGAGGCCTGCAAGTTGTGGGTTTGCCGAGGCCTGCAATGAGTGGAAAAGAAGCTCATTGCGGGTCTCCGAGACTGGAAAAGTGGAGGGGGGGGGGGGGGGGGGGGGTGAAGGCTCACAATGAGCGCTGAAGGCGCTCCTTGTTAGGCCTGCAAGTTGTGGGTTTCCCGAGGCCTGCAATGAGCGCTGAAGACGCTCATCGAGAGGCACATAAAGTAGAGAGGGGGAAAGCCTCGCATTCTGTGGAAAACACCATTGCCAGCCTTCAAATTTCATTGCCGTCATTATTGACGGGCAAGTCGCTAGTATATTTTATAAAATATATTATAATCAAACCGATGAATACAATGGTCATGCACTTTAACGCCCTACAAACCATGTATAGGGGAATACTATGGGATGAGCAGTAATTTGTGCATAATATAAGCCAGCTATAGATAATATAGATTCAATGGTGATGGTATAATAATCCAAAGTGTTTGGTTCACTAATATGGATAAATGGTGGGCCTAGCTTATTAAAGGGCTATGGAAGATTTCTGGATTTCACTAGGCATATAATATCCCTGTGTATCCATTTACTTTTAGGTACTTTATTATTATTAGCTCTTTTTTTGCTGCCTAAAATTAAACAAATAGTCCCTGTACGGGTCTGCCCATTGCAGCATATGCAGACACAAACTCTGCTGTACTTGCAGTGCAGGGTCTTATACTAACCAATCAGTGACCATCTCAGAAAAGTTCTCCAGGGACGTGGTTCCTGATAGGTTAGGACACGACACTGCACATACAGCTCTACAGTCTGTGTCTGCATACACTGCAGTGGCGAGACCATACAGGGACTATTTGGATGATTTTAGGCAGTAAAAACAGAGCTTATAATCACTTCTTAATAAAATAAAGTACATAAAAGTAAATACACAGGTATATGATATACCTAGAAAAATCAAGAACCTTCTGTATCCCTTGAAGCCATATTGCCCTATGTTTACTGGTTTATGTACAGTAAACACCACAACATAATATTATGGGTCCAAATCTATAATTGGCAGGAAAGCCCTGAAGATAAACAGTGACAATAGGCCAAGGGCAAACACGTTATTTGTTCTACTTATTGCTTATGCACCAATAAAATAGGTAAAGGTCCAAGTTATGTGGAAATTAAAACTTTCCTTATAATTAAGGATATTTGCTATTGGAAAAAAAACATTTCTAAATTACTGCTAGATTACTGAACTTAAATATTGCTATTTTTACTCTAAAATGACTTCTTATTACCCTCCCTCTTGGGGCTGTGTCTTATTGAAGGTTAATAACCAACAATTAGAGTAAGGCATATTAGCAGGAAGAGCATGCCCAGTTGATTAAACATTTTAATTTCTATCTATCTGGCACCTCTGCTGTGTCCCTTTAAGTCACTTTGACCCATATTATGATTTTCCAAACAGTAAACACCACTAAATAGTTAGGCTACGCCTGATGTCAAATGATAAACTCTGATAAGGGTCAAGCCTCACAATGTTATCTTGTTTATTGTTTGCTGTTTATACAACAACAAACAGGTTGGTTTTCCATTAAAGTGACAAAGCAAAGATCCCTGATATTGCAGAACTTAAAAGTATGAAAACTGGGTATTTAAAACATAAATCATCTATACTATAAGTTTTCTTATCAGGGGGCATCAATTAAGTATCACATAAGAAGGAAGAGAAGCATGTCCAGCTGGTGTACCCATTTATAAAGGCACAAATTTAAAGGGATATGTGAGCTGGGTTTCAAATGTTTCCCAATAAACTGCTACTGATTAGTAGAAAAATATGTAGTATATTCAAAGTTGAATGTACTTACATATGTATATGCTAGATACCGATATGTGGATGTGCACCCCCCTAGGAAGCTTACATAAAGTGTACCCTGCAGGGTACAGTGTGTGACCTCTAAAGGAAATGATGGCTGGTGGGGTCACAGTTGAAACTACCCATAAGTAGACAGGCAGAGAGAAAAAATACAGACAGCAACTGCCAGATTGTGATACAAATGTTTCAGTATTTACTTCCTCCTCAGTGGCCAAAACATTTTTTTCAAATTGTATACCAATTTAGCCCGGGTTTGGAGGGTGTTAACCTTAAGTTTCAACTGACAGAAATTAAAAGATAATTTTGCCAACTTCAAGGTAAGTGTTTAAATACTTATTTTGGTATTTTTTCCATGCAAAAAAATGTTTTCATACACTACTAATTCCCATGCACTCCTAATCCAGCTCACTTACATATCCCTTTAAATGACCACTGAAGTTACCATATGTGCTCTGCACCAAGATATTTTCCTTTTGGTTATTTTTTGTACAGCACTCCCACAAGAATCTGCATAGATAATAAGGTTATATTAACATTTACTTATTTCTAAGGTATAGTTTGTTAGTGTATTGATAAATATTATTCCACATGCTTTTCCATCCTCTATCTAAGGTGCAGAGCACATATGTTGACTTCAGTGACCCTTTAAGAGTTCAACATCTCTGCGACTATCCTCATATATCCAACAGGGGATAATATTTGTTATCAAACACCCCACCCCCGCCAACAATCAATAGCCCTAGCACATTCCCCAGCAGTGGCAAGGCAGGCTTATCACCTACCATATCAACAATTTACTAAAATCCTGGCCTGTGTGTGACTCTCCGGGATTGAACTTGCCCACCCCTGGACTAGAACAGCACTGAAAAATGTGTTGCATAATTCTAAGTGCTGGACTAGTTGGTCGTATAGATCCATCCTGACCTGGTCACTACAAGCAGCCTCATCGCTAGGTCAATAAGAACGACTTTATTGAGTAAACAGGAGCCAGAGCAAACACCCGGCCGGCTCAAGCACCTGCTACTGTATTCTGGCCTTATCTAATCAGCTCTCCCAAAGTACCGGCAAATTCAGAGCAATCAAACCTGACTTCAAAAGCATTTGGAGGACTGATAATAAAGACACGCGCGACGCAGACTAAACTAGCACCTCCAAGAACCACTGAATGTCTTGGAATGTCACTGGAAAGTGGAGGGTTCTTTAAAAGGGCCAGTTCAAGCACAAAAGACACTTTGTGTCAAGTATGTACCAAACTAGCAATATTAGCAGCTGTGTAAGTCATGGATATAACATTTATTTGGGAAAAAATCTGAACTTTTAGTGACTCCATCTATGAACATCAGAATTGATTTACTGTTTATTGCATCACAGGCAGAAATCCAGAGCCTCTGTTTGATAACTGGATACAATTGAAATTGATACCACATCCCTTCTCCCTCAAGTCCAGAAGCAGGAAGTTGCATGGAAGGATGTAAAAAAGAAATAAAAACCGCCCTTTCACACTCACAGCGTCTACCGATTTTTAAGACACATCAACATTTTTTTTTTTCTAATTAACAACTAATTATGTATTTTTTTTTTCCTGCTTAATTATGCTCTGTCAAACAAATTGTTCAATCACATTTATTTCCCAATGTGCACTGGCCCTTTAAAAGCGTACAAATTATTATTATTTATTTTTTTATTTTTGGATATATTACCAACAAAACAAGTATATGAAGAAATGAACTTAATGTAACTTTTAAAAAACTGACATTAGAACTTTAGTGTTTCAGTGACCAGCGGAGCTGCTTCTCTCCATTCTTATTAGGTGTCCAGGAGATAGATGGAAATCTGCCCAGGAGGTTATCCTGACTTTTGTAATTGACAATTTAGGACTACCTGCTATGCTTGTTGTAGTGAAGGAGGCAGAAAAAGATTCCTTTGAGGACAGCCTCAAGCAGATCCCCTACAACAGTGTTTCTCAACTCCAGTCCTCGGGGCCCACCAACAGGTCACAGTGTAGGTATATCCCTGCCAGAGCGCAGGTGAGCTAAGCAGAGGTTCTGCAGGTGGTCAAACAGAATTACTGAGCCTCTGATTAGCTCATTCGTGCTCAAGCAGGATATATCTAAACCATGACCTGTCGTGGGCCCCGAGGACTGGAGCTGAGAAACACGGCTCTACAACCTCTGAACACGACAGCATGGAGAGAAGCAAATCTATTCTAGTAAGACGTTATTTTAAATTATCTATTCACCATAATCAACTATAAAATATTTTAAAAAGATACAAAATTGGTTAATAAGGAAATTATGGGAGATGTTTGCTCCATTTCTATCATGTTTTACATTAAATTGACTTATCTATAGTTTCGAAAACTCATTTAAGTGACACAAGTGGAACTTTCTCTCATTTTTAAGCCTTTATCTAATAAATTATGCAATGCCCCTTGTAACAGAGTTAGCCACGGGGTTTATGTGAGCCATAAACTCTACAAAGCTCTGTTCTCGCAGTAGAACAGCAGGGGTTACATTTTCCTGCTCAGGTAATTAGCTGCACCTGGGCAGCACTGATTTAAGACTGCTCCTGGAGTGATTGTGTATTTCTCCAGCTCAGACCAACTGCAAACACAGACAGACAGCAGCTTGGAACTTATGATTGTTTGGAGCAGAGTGGAGATCTGTAAATCTGAAGAATACAGGCCAGTGGTTGTTAATAAAAACCTGGACTGCTTGTTCTGCTCCACCCAGGTTTAGCAACATGAGAGCTGGTTAGGTAGGGAACTGTTATCAGTACAGGTTGTATAAGCTAGGCCTATTATTTTCTTTGATTTGTTTTGGTTTATTATCGTAGTACCATTGGCTAAAATTTTAGTATAACTTGGAAAAGTATATACAGCCTCTTGTATTGTGTCCTCCGTCAAAGTGCCGGAGACTCTGGCACAAACCTAGAGGAGACTGGGTACTTGTCATACCCTCTAAGATGTAATGTCAGGGGTAAGGGAACTTGTCACACCCTCTAAGATGTAATGTCAGGGGTAAGGGAACTTGTCACACCCTCCAAGATGTAATGTCAGGGGTGGCCTGTGTGTTACAAGCTCTGTACAGTGCTGCACTGAGCTACCTACCTGGCCGATTAGTTGCTGCCATGATGTACACCTGACGACGGGTTTCCAGTCCATCCATCTCTGTCAGCAGCTGATTCACCACCCGCACGCTGGCACCAGACTACAGGACAAGAGAAATGTACATGAGAAACCAACAAAAAGCAACAACTGAAAGCCTACCTGCGGTGACGTTGTAGTCCCTTATTTTTAAAGGGACATGGAACACAATTTTATTTAAATTACAAAAAACATGTTTTAATATTACAAAAGTTGTTTATTTATGAAAAATATATAAAAACGACAGACTTCATTAGGAATATAATATCACTGTTTATCTATATCATTTTGTGTACTTTATTTTATAAAAAAAATGCTTAAAAGCTTTCCTTTTTCTGCCTAAAATCTTATAAATAGTACAGGGTGTGCAGTGACTCAGTTAAAACAATTCAGTGGCAACATTCTGCAATATGCTACTTGAGAGAGGTCACTGACCGGGTAATTTAAAACACTGCACTTTACAGTCTGTGTAATCATGAGCTACAGAGGGCAGACCTAACCAGGTACAAATTGTATGATTTTAGGGAGAAAACAAACACTTTATAAGCACTTGTACATAAAAGTAAATAACTACACAGGTATATTATATACGTAGTAAATTCCAGACACCTTCCAGTTTCCTTAAGTAAAACCTGTATAATCTAACAGGAAATTAACAGAGCATCATCTACATTACCACACATGGGTTAATAAGGACAAGGACCCAGAGCATCATTAAAAAAAGAAAACACGCTAGCAAATATCCTCTTTCAACCCCCCCCCCCCAAAAAAAAATGAATTCTCATTAGGGGACCACATCCTGACAGGAGTTAGCGGTTTTAATTAGGCCCTGATCATTAAGAAACTTGACATTCAATGGTTTATAAGAGCAATATCCAATACTAAATTTAGTTTCACAGTTTAGACTCTACTGCTGATGGCCTCAGGGCAAAGGGGAGGCAGTTTTGCTTAGCAGGAAACATTAATTTTTAGGCACAATATTATATCAATACAATGTTCTGCATTGGCTGGAGATGGTTAGATCACTCTGTCGCTGCTGTAGTTTTGAGAAAAACTTCACATTCGTAAAATCTAACCTCTGGGGAAAGCAAAAGCATACGGCTATATTGTGCATCTTCAGTACTACATGCTGGCTTGGAGCCAGAGGAGGAGCAGTGTGAAAAGTAGTGGAGAGCGGAGGACTTGTTGTCTCCCTGGTGTGCAGCTTAACATTTGACACCCTCTACCCTCCTCTGTACATGGTCATATGCAGGAGATATACTCTAAATTACAAATACTTACTTGCTCCTATCAAATCTGATAATTCTAAGACTTTCTCTAAAAATGCTTTTATGCTCATGACTTGCATTAGTGTTATATATTTCCAATCTACAGTGGTACTACAGGGTGTGTCTAAAACATACCAGCCAGTACCAACAGCCTGCAGGCTAATGTCACTGAGATATTGCAGATCCAGAGCGTTCTTTCCAGCTGCCACTTGGCATAGGACAAAGTCACACTTGAGGCGTTGGCGCAGAACCCGCTCTGTAAACAGGTTCCACAGTTTATAAAACTTTAATATAATCACTGTTTGCATTTCCCATGCTATACAGTGGTTTGACCACAATGTAATTTACATACTGCTGTGTTTTTTTTTTATAAAGGAAACACTGCCCATGTAGGCAGTATGCCAAGAATGAGAATTAAAGGGTTGCTGAATTCAGCATTAAAAAGGACCACACCACTGTAAAGATCTCCTCAAAGCATGCTGAAATCCTTTTTAGAATTTTTTAAATATGTGCATTTTTCAAAAAGTTAATCGTTTCTGTGTAGAGCTTGGAATGCTGGAATAACCTAAACAGGTCAGTTATGGGTGAACTGGTTAGTGCAGTCCTGAGACCAGGGAAAAACTGCTATCAATCACTGTCTTCACTATGTGCGCTCCAGCTATCTGTTATTACTCATCCAACAGCCAGCAGGCAGGATAGACTTTGTATGAAAACAGACTTGAAACTTGTAGCGGTTATTAGTATAATTGAATTTTTTTTATATATAATCTTGTGCTCTTTCACACCATGAAGGGCACTTACAGTGAGGTAAACGGCCCTTTAAGCATGTTATGAAGAAACAAAAACCTCTTCAATTTCCTTTTTTTTTTTATGTTTAATTTTTATTCCATTTGACTCCATTTGCAGCTCTGATCAAGCACTACATTCCTTCTTTGCCGCCGAGTCTCTCTATCTGACGTCTATGCAGTTTATTAGGGGGGGTGTTCGTGCACACACACATAATTTATATAGAATGACGAAGCAGCAAACGAGGACAGGACATGCAGTGCTTAATTAGAGGAGACACAATGAATACAAATGTAATGTTATACAAATAAAAATAATATACTCAATTCTGATTCTTTGGCATGCTGCCTACAGGGGCATGATGTATTTAAAGAAGAAGAAGAAAAAAAAAAATCAACCTTACACAGAGTTGTCCTTTAAATTAATTCCCTTAATTCAACTCAATGGTGACAACTAGTGGGAGTGGGTATAACAACTTAAACAGACACGGCCATACATTGATAAGAACAGGATATATGTATTACCATTACTAAAAAGCAGTTTCCATCATGTTTTCTTATTTCCTGCTCAGGTTTCCCAGAAATACAGTCATTGCACTGCTCTCTGGGAAACTGGGCAGGGATATGCAAATGACAATACAATCCACTCTCACTATTAAATCCAAAACCACTTTATACATATGCTTGCTGTACTACACAGCCATAAGCATAGCATAAGATGGATTATGCACAAACCAGGCGACCTACCCACCCCACAGACAGACAGTCACTGTTTCAATCTTAATAAATCTCATCAGTGTGCAGCTGGTTCCTAGTTTGTACAGTAAATGAGATCCATTAAGATCGAAACAGTGACTGTGAAATTCATAATGATGGCCGTTCATTTGTTTCATGGAGAACATAACCACATTATTAAAAGGCATCCTGGAGTCCCTAGCAGATAGAGGGTGGGAAGGTGTTTTCCTTCTTAAAATTGCTGCTGGTTTTCTGCTGCTTCTAAGCTGCCTTTGTGTCCTAAGATGCACCAACAGGTGACATTATTTAGAATCACCTAGAAGCACCTTTCCTATTTGCTTTTCCACCCTATATATGTGGGTATAGAGAACCAATGGTGACTTTTGGAGGCCTAGAAGTCATATTTATACACTACAGACCTTTAAAAGTATGTTTTAACATTACAAACAGTTGTTTTTGTGTTTTTTGGACTACAGTGGCCCTTTAATTCACTTAGATTTCACTGTTTAAGAGTCTACAATGTAATTGAGGAAACCTAACGGCCATTAATTTATCAAAAGAAACTGAAAAAACGTATAGGACAACATAAAATTGATTTGTTAGTGAAGTTATTTTCCATTTCTCCATCTTTTAAAATGTTTAGCCATGTTACTGGCAGCCACTTTGGTCTATAATGTAGATGTATATGAAGTGAAGCTTCCCCATCTGGACCAACCTCATGACCAGACCTCCGTGGGCACAAGGCATCAAGCTCGTCAAAGAATATCACACAGGGAGAGGAGTTTGTGGCTCTTTGGAAAACCTGTCGGACGGCGCGCTCGCTCTCACCAACATACTGAAAAATAAGTAAAAGTAATACATGTCAATACCAATGATATCAGTGTCTACCATCTTGTCTCTTGTTCTGTGGTGGGTACAACCACTCATTAGAATTAATGACGTCAATGAAGTGGAGAAACCATCCCCAATATACATATTTCATTAAAAAGAGAGAAGGCTATTGGAGAGAAGTTTACACAATGACAATGCTGGTTATCCTAATCTCTCCAACCAATACAGTGGTACCTTGGTACTCGTCATTAATTGGTTCCAGATGGCACGACGAGTGGCGAAAATGACGAGTACCAAGCTACCATTTTTTTTCTTTTGGAGAGACAGGATAAAATCTCATACAGATTTTAGTAAGTGCGACAATTGCTCCAATCTGTGTTTGTTGCATCATTTCCACTGAGCTGAATCATGAGGGTGTGTGCAAGTGAAGCGAGAGGAATAAGGGCAACAGAGTCACTGTAAAGATAATTGGATAGGACTGAAATAGACAACGCTCATTCCCTCTCACTGGCCCAGAAGCAGACCCCTTGCATCATTCACTGCAACAGTAGCAGAAATGTAAATGCCCCTCTCCCACATAACTTCCACCAATGTATCATGGATCTCTCCAGGTCCCTGTAGAGGCAACAAAATGTATTTTTTCTGTTCTTTTCTAGTTAATTACAAACATATATATTTTTTCCATTGTGGAGACCTCTTTTAAAAAGAAAACTTCTTCTTGTTGGCGTTAACGAGCCCTTTTAAAAAGGATATCCTGGTATTAACCCTGTGCTTACTTCCCAAAAGAGATCACTAGCAGCTCAGTAACTAAGTCCAGGAGGCTGAGAAGTAAGTCTAAGGATTTGCTTTTTCTCCTGCAAGGCATTATGAGTCAGTCGATATGTTAACAGAGTTTATCCAATATAATGGTTCTTGTTGTTTAGTTGTTCAGACATGTCCAACTCTCCATGACCCTATTGACAGCAGCACACCTGGCACATCCATCATTATGTCACTGGTCGTGCCTATCCATAAGGGTATAAATATACTGGAGTGGGCTGCCAGTTCCTTCTCCAGTGGACGGTGATTTGTCTGCCTTCTCTGATATGACCTGCCCTGCTTGGATATGGTATAGCTCATAGCTTTATTGAAGTACACAATTCCCTTCACCCCGACAAGGTAGCGATCCAGAAGGGGATATATAATGATACAAATGAGCTAAAACTTGAGTGTGCACCATCCCATTGGACAAGGAGTTGTCTGTTCTCTAGCGTGAGTCTCCAGTTTTTGTTTACATTAACACAATGGACAATATAAAAGTATTTTCATTATACAGATACTTGAGTAGGAACTTCCATATATTACACGTGTGTATCTCCTTGTTCTAGGTTATCCTATGTTTATACACAGTTATAAAGACAACCTGATAATGTGCAAGTTGACGTCTCTCAATACCCCAGTGTGATACTATATCTTATCAAACATATTATCTCGCTTTACCAGGAATTTGTTTGCATTCATAGGTTACACAGTATCAGCCAGTACCAGGTATCAAGGCTAAGAAACTCACCATGTTTAGGAGCTCTGGGCCTTTCACGGAGATGAAGTTGAGTCCTGATTCATTGGCAACAGCCTGAAACAGAGACATACAAATAAGTGCAAGGCACAGGTATATAGACTGCTCCCTTCCAACGCAAGAGAAGGTAAATCTCTCCTACCTTTGCGAGTAGCGTTTTGCCGCAGCCAGGGGGTCCGGCAAGTAAAACTCCAGCTGGCGCCATCAGTCCAAGAGCTCTAAACTGCTCTGGATTCCTCACAGGGGCCTTAAAAGAAAATAATGTATCAATAAGATGGCAAAGCAGAGGCTGGTGATGTAGATATTAAGGTTATACATGGGGGATCTTCTTTGGAGTTGAACATAGACTAATCCCTAATAGACAACAACAAAATCAGAAGTGCTCAATGTTAGACTGAGCAATACCTGAAGTAGGTTTGTCCTATAGGTCTGGTTACCTACCCAGAGAGCAACCTCTTTCAGCCACTTGTGCCCTTCACAGGGAGAAATATCCTGTAGTGTATCAGTCTGGGCCCACTCACTAGAGTGACCCAGCCCCGAAATACCAGGCAATTCTACCCTGAACAGGAGAAACTGCAAACCTCTGACGCGTTTCGGCCTCTGTGGGCCTCGTTTTGTTGTTGTATGCTAATGACCCTTAGGGGTTTTCTTGCCCTAAGATGTGGATTCCTTACTCACTGTGACTTATGGAGTTTAGCTGCACCTCACTGACGAGGTCCACAGAGGCCGAAACGCGTCTGGGGCTTGCGTTTTTTCCTGATAAGGGTAGAATTGCCTGGTATTTCAGGGCTGGGTCACTCTTGAGTGAGACCGGACTGATAAACTACAGGATATTTCTCCCTGTGAAGGGCACAAGTGACTAAAAGAGGTTGCTCTCTGAGTGGGTAACCAGACGTATAGAAAAAAACAGATGTATTTTTCGATTCAGATTGAGCACCGCTAAATTTTGTTGTTGTGTAGTCCCTAATAGAGCCATAGAAGCAGATACAGTAATAATGCAGGAAGGAAAATGTGACTCCAAAGGGATATGGAAGGTTTCTGGATTTTACTAGGTATATAATATACCTGTGCATCGGTTTTTTTGTATGTACTATATTTTATTAGGAAATGCTTATAAATTATGTTTTTACTGTCTAAAATAAAACAAATAGTCCCTGTATGGGCTAGCCCTCTACAGCATTTGCAGACACAGACTATGTAGGGCTGGATGTGCAGTGTAGCGTCCTAGCCTATCATGGGCCACATCTCAGCGGCATGTTGCAGAATGTTTCAGAGAGATGGTCACTGATTGGTTGTATGACACAATGCACAGCAGAGTCTATGTCTTTGTGAGCGGCAGAGGGCAGACCCAAGCAGGGGCTATTTATTTAATTGTAGGTAGTTAAAACAGAGCTTTTAAGCACTTCTTAATAAAATAAAGTACATAAAAGTAAATAAATACACAGGGATATTATATACATAGTAAGATACAGTAACCTTCCATATCCGTTTAATTTAAGATATTACAAGGATGAATTGACATGAACGGGTTTAGGTATAATAGGTATCTGTGTAGTGGAACAGCAGTCACAAGGAAGTGATAAGAACAAACATAGTAAAAGGAACTTGTGGAAGGAGCATAAGGTTATCATGAGAATGAATTAAGCATAACTTGGTATATATATTAATACACACACACAAAAAATAAAATCTAAATGGGTCTTTTGGTTTTAATCTTCAGGATGTATATGCAGCCCCTCACCAGTATAGCCATGGTCAGCTCCTCGCGGATCTCCTCCAGTGCTCCTATATCAGCCCACGTCACATCAGGTACAGTGGCAAACCCTTCTCTCTTAGCGGACGGTTGGACAGAGGGTAGAGCGCTCAGGAAGTCAGCCATCTCAATGCAAAGTTTCTGCAGTTGCTCCTCCTTTATGGGACTGTGCTCTTTCAGTAACTCTAATAGACGGTGCAAGTCATCCTGCAGAAAGAGAGAGAGAGAAAAATAAAGACATCACTGAGAGACTGTATACAAGCTCACTGGTTACACTGCAGCTTGAAGTGACTTCTCATTTGTAAATAACATCAGCAAAAGGGACACCCATGTCCCATATTTTTAGTTATTCATTATAATTAACTACTATTAATTACTGGGCTTCCCAGGCCCTTCGTCAGTGGACCCCCAATTTGTCTGACTTCTCTGCTATGACCTGCCCATCTTGGGTGACCATACATGGTATAGCTCACATAAGCCCCTGCACCACGACAAGGTAGCGATCCAGAAGGGGATATATATCGACATCCATCCATCCACATCCATCCATCCATCCACCCACATCCATCCATCTATCTATCTATCTACATCCATCCATCTATCTATCTATCTACATCCATCCATCTATCTATCTATCTACATCCATCCATCTATCTATCTATCTACATCCATCCATCTATCTATCTATCTACATCCATCCATCTATCTATCTATCTACATCCATCCATCCATCTACATCCATCCATCCATCTACATCCATCCATCCATCTACATCCATCCATCCATCTACATCCATCCATCCATCTACATCCATCCATCTACATCCATCCATCCATCTACATCCATCCATCCACCCACATCCATCCATCTACATCTATCTATCTATCTACATCCATCCATCTATCTATCTACATCCATCCATCTATCTATCTACATCCATCCATCTATCTATCTATCTACATCCATCCATCTATCTATCTATCTACATCCATCCATCTATCTATCTATCTACATCCATCCATCTATCTATCTATCTACATCCATCCATCCATCCATCTATCTATCTATCTACATCCATCCATCCATCCATCTACATCCATCCATCTATCTACATCCATCCATCCATCTACATCCATCCATCCATCCATCCATCCATCCATCTACATCCATCCATCCATCCATCCACATCCATCTACATCCATCCATCCATCCATCTACATCCATCTACATCCATCCATCCATCTCCATCCATCTACATCCATCCATCTACATCCATCCACATCCATCCATCTACATCCATCCACATCCATCCATCTACATCCATCCATCTACATCCATCCATCTACATCCATCCACATCCATCCACATCCATCCATCCATCCATCTACATCCATCCATCTACATCCATCCATCTACATCCATCCATCTACATCCATCCATCTACATCCATCCATCCATCTACATCCATCCATCCATCTATCTACATCCATCCATCTATCTACATCCATCCATCTATCTACATCCATCCATCTATCTACATCCATCCATCTATCTACATCCATCCATCTATCTACATCCATCCATCTATCTATCTACATCCATCCATCTATCTATCTACATCCATCCATCTATCTACATCCATCCATCTATCTACATCCATCCATCCATCTATCTACATCCATCCATCTATCTACATCCATCCATCTATCTACATCCATCCATCTATCTACATCCATCCATCTATCTATCTACATCCATCTATCACCGGAGGGCTTATATATATATTTTTTGCTCTGGGACCCTCTATTTACTAGCTCCACCACTGGCATCATGGATGTGCTGAGGTTTTATAAATAAAGAGCAGCATCAGGAAAACCAACACCAAAAAACCTTTCCCATGAGGCTGATGCCTTCTTACCTGAACCAGCCCCAGTGTCCCAGGTACAGGGTCCCCAGGCTGGTCAGTGGGCTCCCCCATGCAGGGCTCCTCTGGCTGGTGCTGCTGCAGGTGGATCAGGACTCTGTTCACGGCACACATGGCGGCCTCTCGGCACAGCGACATCAAGTCAGCTCCCACATACCCTGGTGTCAAGTGAGCCAGACGGGAAAAATCAAAGGATTCTGGGAGCTTCAGCTTGCGACACAAAGTCTGCAGGATCCTGAATGTGATTGTGGAGGGAAGAAAAAAAGCACATGAATGAGTTGTAACCTCCAATCACCTCCACAAAATCATCCGATAGGTTGGTCACAAATAGAAAGAATTAAAGGGATTTTTCCAGCCCTCAGAAACACAGACTAATGACCAGAGAATGCTTGAAACAAATATAGTGAGTCATTAGTAAAAAAGAAACAATAATCTTATGGAGGCCTCTGAAAATAACTTAAGCTTTGTTTTGGAGTGACAGAGAGCATGAAAAACGGGCTACACATTGTCCTATCCATAACTTTTAAGTACATTTTGGATATTGAGCATTGCTTGTGCAATGGTATTATTCAGATGAGCACCTGCGAAATACTAATGAATACTTAAATGTGCTAATTGTAAAATTATTTGTTTCTGTGATAACAAAAACAATGTACACCACATACAAATGGCTAATAAAATGTACTGACAGTTTTAATGCTCTTTATGATTAAATCAACAGAGTCCCTGTAAGCTTGTTTGTAACAGAAGTAAAAAAGGTTCTTTATCAAATATTTAATAGAAGTGTGAAACTTAACTATTCTCCAACCAAAAAAATCAGCCAAATAAATTATTAGTATTTTTAGTGGGTTAAAAAAAACAGGAGGATCAATTTTCTGGTTTCTAGATTTCTAAATGACCACTTCTGGACAGATTATGGTACCTTCAAACCTAGCCCCCCCTTTTATTGAGGGTTAACTACCCTGGCTAAGATTGCATTGTGCTGTATGGCTGGCAGAGATAATTCACATCACATATATAGTTGTCAGCATGCGGGTTGTTGCCAACGCTTGAGGGCTCGCAAAGTTGTTGGCAAGTCGCTCCTTGCGCTGGTGGAGATGAGCGCCATAGGTGCTCATCCCTAAGACCCCCCGACCGCAAATGCGGACCCTCGCGAAGCGATTCGGCGATTCACAACCGGTTACAAAACGACCACACAATCGGGACTTACAAACAAATAAATTGCGGACTTACACAAACAATATTACGACTCGCAAAAATATGACCTTACCGGACAACACGCACAGCGGCAAACATTAAAAAACACCAGAATACACACACAAATCAAATAAAAGCCTTACCCACACCAAGGGGGGACACCCAGGACCTCTGCAACACAGCTTAAACCTCAAATTCTGGCAAATTTACAAAGTTTACACACTTGAAAATCCCCTAAGCGAGAGAAAAAATGGCCGACGAAAAAAACGTTAAAGAGGCTACACGACCCCTAAAGCCACTAAGTTCCACAAAGCAAAAACGGCTTTTACAAAAACCCGTAAAACCTACAGCATACACCATTAGCAAGGACGCTTCATCATACAAACCCGCGTATCACATACACATTTGCCGCCATTTTACAACACTACCTTACAGAATGCGGAAGTACCCAGCTACACTATCGGTTTCCCCTCGCGCACGCAGCCTATTTACACTACACACATTGCTGACACTTACACATCAGCTCCACAACAGTGCAAACCTACATTGTATGCTGCAGGAATATCAAAACAGATTGTCAGCTCTTCAGCACAATGCTTCCTGCAAAAAAAAAACAACACTATCGCAATAAACGCAAAACACATTCACTGCGCGCCTCACAACGAGCGCCAACGTTGCTCATAGCACACAAACTACACCAGGGGACAGCCTTGCAATAAGCACAAAAACCAGATCAGCGCCGACCTTACAATGACATAACCAAGAGGCTCGCAATGAGCGCCAAAGGCGCTCATTGCGAGCCACGCGATGAGCGCCAAAGGCGCTCAGCGCGAGCCTTGCAATCAGCACCGAGATCTCAGACCACCACAAAAAATAATGTCTCTGCCAAACATTCCTTGACTTACAATTCTATTGCTGTCATTTTTGACGGGCAATTCGCTAGTACTTATATATTGAAGAGCTCAACATGTACTTAATTGGCTGCCATTTATTAAACGTCTCTTTTTCCTACTTCGGACGTATATTTGACTAATCAGATTGATTTCAGAGCTGCATTTAGAATACTAAAATGAATATATACTTAAAAGAAACACAAAGGAGGTCCCAAATACAATAAAAAATATTTAAAGGGATCTAGTCTATTTGGAAGCAGTACAGATCCATTAGACTGAGATTGAGCTCTGCACCACAGCTCCACCTGGTGGTGTAAACAATTTACTGCAGACAAAGAGCTACTCCATGCTCCGAAGTAGTGCAACTCGAACGGCGCTGAGTCGACAATGAGGCCATCGCTATGTTCGGCGCGGGCACTCGGCCCTCCCCTGGGGCCTCGGGTGTGCCTCCCATAGCTCAAGGCCTCTTCTGTCGGCGCTCCTTATGAGCTCAACCCCAATGTTCTGGATCTGTGAGGCTTTCAAATAGAAAAGGACCATTTAAAGTGACAGAGCAATGTTAAGCATACAGATTGTATTCTTCTCTTGCAATACAGGGAAGGCTGAGGGAACAGACAGTCATGCAAAGTCCAGGACAGTAGGACTGACTTGCTAATTAGAGGAACATTACACAAGAGTTTATTTTCCTGGACTCCAAGACCTTCATATGGGGACTGTAGCCATGAAATTAAAAGAGGTTTGCTCCTGGGGAGGAAGGCCATGGCAAGTATGGACAAGCTAATCAAAAAGTAAAGATATTACATCAACAAAAGGTCCACATAGTTAGAATCCTGGTATTCCCAGTAGTAACATACAGATGTGAGAGCTTAAAGAAGTATAAAGGAGCATAAAGGAAGCGGAGCACCATAGAGTTGATGCCTTTCCAATGTGGTGTTGGAGAAAACTGACTGCCAGAAGATCCAACAAATCCATACTACAGGAAATCAAGTCTAGCTGATCACTGGAAGGTTTGATCATGAGGCTGAAGCTCAAATATTTTGTCCATATCATGAGAAGACAGGATTCCCTAGAGAAGACTCTAAAGCTGGGAAAGATGAAGGCTCACTGAGAAGGGGACAACAGAGATGGAGATGGATAGACGAGGCACTAATATCATTGCTTTGATTGTTGTCTGCTTATATTTATCTACACCCAGGACTCTTATGCAGCAGCTTTTCTCTCTTTTGATAGCGTCTAAAAATGGCCAAAATAAATAGTATTTATCTTTTATTGGTGTGTAGCCTCTGCTATAATAAACAGAGATAATCTTCATTGTAAAACTACAAACATTTTATAGTGCTTGTAATTCTCTACTGTTGAATCTTGGCCAACTTGTCTGACTTACCAATCTCTGCGAGTGTGTCTTCACACCAGCTGAACCTGCCCACATGCCTATGCCCATTGAACCTTTTCTGTACACAACTGCCGCTCACATTATTCTGCCAAGTCACAAATGTGGATTGCATCCTAACCAGAGTTGAGAATACAACTAAAAGTGGTCCTTCACTCCTGTAGGTTTATAAGACCTTTGGAGGTCTACCACGTTGTTATTAAGAGACATCACCCAACTGAAGACTGTGCTGATCCAGGCTCAGACATGTCCGAGGATATAGACATTAATGTGATCCAGATTATGCTTCAGTATAAGATTTGGAAAACTGGAAAATTAAAGTGGCCCATTAAATAATTTTTAATCAATCTCCAACCATCCTCTGGGTATTATAGATATCCAGAGGATGGTTGGAGATTGATAGCTGTATTAAGTGCCTTGCAAAAGTATTCACCCCCCTTGGCATTTTTCGTGTTTTGTTGCCTCACAACCTGGAATTAACATGGATTGTTTGAGGATTTGCATCATTTAATTTACAGAACATGCCCACAACTTTAAAGATGTTTATTTTTTGTTTGTTTATTGTGAAGCAAACAACAAATAGGACAAAATAACAGAAAAAGTCAATGTGCATAACTATTCACCCCCCTAAAGTCAATACTTTGTAGAGCCACCTTTTGCGGCAATCACAGCTCCAGGTCGCTTTGGATAAGTCTCTATGAGCTTGCCACATCTTACCACATCTTACCACTGGGATTTTTGCCCATTCCTCCTTGCAAAACTGCTGCAGCTCCTTCAGGTTGGATGGTTTGCTCTTGTGAACAGCAATCTTTAAGCCTGACCACAGAGTGTCTATTGGATTGAGGTCTGGGCTGTGACTAGGCCATTCCAACACATTTACATGTTTCCCCTTAAACCACTCAAGTGTTGCTTTAGCAGTGTGTTTGGGGTCATTGTCCTGCTGGAAGGTGAACCTCCGTCCTAGCCTCAAATCACGCACAGGTTTTGCTCAAGAATATCCCTGTATTTAGCACCATCCATCTTTCCCTCAACTCTGACCAGTTTCCCAGTCCCGACTGCTGAAAAACATCCCCACAGCATGATGCTGCCACCACCATGTTTCACTGTGGGGATGGTGTTCTTTGGGTGATGTGATGTGTTGGGTTTGTGCCAGACATAGCGTTTTCTTTGATGGCCAAAAAGTTAAATTTTAGTTTCATCAGACCAGAGCACCTTCCTCCATACGTTTTGGGAGTCTCCCACATGCCTTTTCACAAACTCAAAACGTGCCATTTTGTTTTTTTGCTGAAACGTACGGCTTATTGTCGTCCTATGTACAGATACTCCAGTCTCTGCTGTGGAACTCTGCAGCTCCTCCAGGGTTACCTTAGGTCTCTGTGCTGCCTCTCTGATTAATGCCCTCCTTGCCCGGTCCGTGAGTTTTGGTGGGCGGCCATCTCTTGGCAGGTTTGCTGTTGTGCCATGTTCTTTCCATTTGGTTATGATAGATTTGATGGTGCTCCTGGGGATCATCAAAGATTTGGATATTTTTTTATAACCTAACCCTGACTTGTTCTTCTCAACAACATTGTCCCTTACTTGTTTGGAGAAGTTCCTTTGTCTTCATGGCAGTGTTTGGTTAGTGGTGCCTCTTGCTTAGGTGTTGCAGCCTCTGGGGCCTTTCAAAAAAGGTGTGTATATGTAGTGACACATCATGTGACACTTAGATTGCACACAGGTGGACATCATTTCACTAATAATGTGACTACTGAAGGTAATTGGTTGCACCAGAGCTTTTTATGGGCTTCATAACAAAGAGTGTGAATACATAAGCACATGACAATTTTCTGTTTTCTATTTCTAAAAAATAGTTTTATGTATATATTTTTCTCATTTCACTCTCACTCACGTGACGGGATAAAGAGGGCATTAGACAGTCAATCAAACATGAGGTCAATGTTAAGTTTTAAGCAGCTGCAGAAATACACAGCGGAGAACAGAGAAACCGTCTATAGGACAACTATAACCTTGAAGCTCCACAATTTGGGCTTTACCGGAAAGAGATGAGAAGAAAGCCACTGGTGAAAAATCTATACGAGATCCATTTTGGAGTTTGACAAAAGTGGGAGAAACAGACAACATGTTGAAAAAAAACTGTTCTCTAGTCCAAAACCCCCCAAATGGAACAGTTTGGCTCAAAATGCTCTGCATGGAGCAAAGCCAACACTAATCCTCGCCATTCTCAAAGTGAATCATGGTCGTAGTGGTGGTAGGATCATGTTGGTGGTTATTGCATAGACAGGTACTGGGAAACTGGGCAGGACTGAGGGAAAAATAGATGGAGACAATTCTAGAGAACAACCGGTTTTGGTCTACGAGAGCTACATTGGAATGGTTTAAAACCAAGAACCTTAATGTCCCAGAGTGGCCCAGTCAAAGCCCAGACTTTAACCAAACTCAGAAATTGTGGCAAGAGTTGGAAATTACTGTCCACTGACTGTTCCCATGCAACCTGGCAGAAATACGGTTCACCAACTGTCCCCATCCTACCGTAAAGAACCAGGTTGGATGTTCACCAGCGGCCCTATCCAACCTGGTTCTTTAAGGTAATAAAAACAGAACATTCACTTGAATCAAATACTGTACCAGATAACCTGTTGAAGTGATGTCCTCGACCATCTGTTTTTGACAGACTAAGGATCCCTCAAGCAATGAAGTGGCATGCATTTAGAAGATGTAATAAGCCACTAAAATAGAACAAGATGTCAAAAGGACACTGGCACATACCTTGTTGATCCAGTACATAAACACAAATTACCCAAAATGACTCTGATTTACCTCAGTCTGGCTCCTTCATCAGGGATTCCCAGGCAGATCTCCCGGTCGAATCTCCCCGCACGCCTCAAAGCTGGATCCAGGGAGTCTGGCCGGTTTGTGGCTCCAATGACGAGGACTTGAGCAGTGATCTCCAGGTTGTTCAGATCTAAGTGAACATACAAGAAGACTTCAGAAAATGCACAGAATCTAAGGATGCAAATGATGACTAACAAAGTTCTTGCACAATTCTTAACATCTGTATATAACAAAATGTACATATTAAAAAAAGTAATCTTATTTTAATATAATTCAGATTAAATAGAGACTGGCAACTCAATTAACAGATTTATTTTAAAAAAATCACTTTAAATGGTTTAATTTGCGTTAGTTTGAAGATGGTCTGGCTTTGAGAATTTTCCCTTTCAGAAAACATACCTTATTTTTTCCCAATCACATGAATATTTATTTGTATATGGTCGAAACATTAACATAATGAGGTATCTGTAGTGTAGAAAAGGGTGGGAGGGTTTTCTCCTCCTCAGTCCTTACAAGAAAAAGACAGGGAGATTTGCAGATGTCTTGGCTGCAGCAATTCTAAGTGTTTATCCTAAATTGTGACAATACAAAGAAAACCCATATACCATAATCTCCCGCTTGTCCTTGTTTTCTGCAGCGTCTTTAAATCCACTCCAAAGATGTATCAAACACATTATTCTTTATTTCTCTCAGTGTGGCCTTTAGTGTTAATTTTCTTAATTTAAAACAAACTCTATAAAGTGTAAAACGTACTATTTTTAAATGCCTTATAGAAAATCTGAGACTACTGTGGTCCGTTAAAATGTCACAGAAGAGGTTGCAAATATGGTCTCATTTCTATCTATACGTAATAGCATAGTGAATATATATTTTTTTATAGTAAACTAATGTTGATGTTTTCCATTTACAGCTGTTAGCCTTTCTGAACCACCCACATAAATTAATATGTTTTGTTAATGAGAGATCATTCTCATTAATTACTCATGACGCACTGGGCCCATTGTCTTGTGTAGTTACCTGGGCCTGAGCATGCCTTGTCTTTTTTGTGCAAGCAACAGCATGCAAGATAATGTAATGAATGTCTCTGGGCTAATCAGTTATTAGTGGGTGGATCTGAAAGGCTAACAGATGAAAAGTTCAATGTTAATTTACTGCAGGAAAAAGCATTTTCTAACAGTCACGTGATAAAGAATCTGTTATTAGCTTTTCTTTTAAATTATACCATTTAATGGATGCCTTTATTTGTGCTCATTTTATATTTGTTTAGTTGTTCAGTTGTGCCCAACTATGCGTGACCCTATGGACCGCAGAACGCCAGGTACATCTCCAAGTCACTGCCCCTCTGAGATCCATCAAGTTATTATTAATTTCTTCAGTGACCTCATCTATCCATCTCTGCCATGCCCTTCTACTTGTACATTCTCAGCATCAGAGTCTTTTCTAAGGAATCCTGTCTTCTCATGGTATGGCCAAAATATTTGAGCTTCAGCCTCATGATCAAACCTTCCATTGAACAGTTTGTCTTGATTTCCTGTAGTTATGATTTATTCGATCTTCTTGCAGTCTAAGGGACAATAAGCAGTTTTCACCAACACCACAATTCTACGGCGCTCAGACTGCTTTATGGTCCAGCTCTCACATCCATATGTTACTACTGGGAATACCATAGTTCTAACTATGCAGACCTTTATTGATAGTTTAATATCTTTACTTTGTACTAGCTTGTCCAAGCTTGCCATAGCTTTCCTATCCAGAAGCAAACATCACTTAATTTCACGGCTACTGTCAACATTTTATTTATTATATATATATATATATATATATATATATATATATATATATATATATATATATATATATATATATATATATATATATATATATATATATATAAGCTATATTGGACACCCTAAGGTTCCATAACATTACAGTAACTCCCTGGTTAATAGAGGGATGAGTATCAGGGAGTGCGTCACTAACCGTCCATGCAGGTCAGTAGCTGGGCCACAATCCTCCTCTCCATGTCTTTGGAAGCAACTTCTCTTTTAGGGGTGATGGCATCAATCTCATCTATGAACAGGATGCACGGGGCACTTGTCTACAAGTTTTGGGGAAAAAAAAAAAAAAACTTCATGTTTTACACACAAAAAGGAAAAAACAAAAAGAAGTTGCACCTTTGTTAAAAGGAATCAATGTAATTAAGGTCTAAAAATAAAAAAGGACATTGATCCAATAGCTACTGAAAGATAAAACAAAACAAGTCTGGATTTCTAAGGTTAAAAATTTGAATAAATAAATGATATGGACATGTTAATCTGCATTTTATATCTTTTTTTTTATGTAAAGGACCACTGTAATTAAAAAAAAGACACTTTTTGTCAAGTATTTACCAAACTAACAGCATTGGCAACTGTGTAAGACATGGACATACATTATTTTTTGGGAAAATCTGAATATTTAGGCGTACAGGAGTCCATTTTGTGTTTGTTACACTGTTTCCAGAGAGTTGAATCACAAGGGTGGATTTTTTTGGCCATCAGTGTTGGGAGGGATGGGGAGGAAGACTTTGTTAGATAATTGGATACAACTCAAATTGACACCACACCCTTTCCCCCTTACTCGCCCAGATGCAAAACATTGGATCAATAAAAAAAAATAAAAAAAAATACATACTTTAAGTTGATTATAACTAGTGATACTGCCACAAACTTCAGATGAATAGAAAAAAAAACGACATTACTCATGGAGAGCATCCAACTTAAATAGTGCTTTAATGCAGGGAATTCTAGCGATGCAGGAGCGCTCTCCACCGGCCTCAGGATAACAATGGCTGCTCTGTTTCGCTGGGTCACCTGACATTGCTACAACTGGGTCGCAAAGCCAAGAGCTGCAGATCTATGTAATTGTATATAGCATGAAGAAGAGAAAATAGCAGCAGAATGCATAAAGTTTACAATTACATTGGCAGTGTGATCCTGTTGCAAGCTGCGGTTCTAGGCCAATAAGGCCCAGGCCTAGGGAAGCACATTTTCAGGGAGAAGCGGACAGCCTGAAAGGACCAGTGAAGCCCCATGGAATAATGTGTTTATATGAACAGATAGGTCTATATGCAGTGACACTTGTGTACCGAACACTTTATATATACATAAAACTATGATTTTGCATACCCATCCCTAAAACATTGCGAGAGAACTGCTCCGGGTCACTGCTACCAGTAAACTTCACAACAAAGCCGAAAATCAAGGCAAACATCTCCATTGATTCTTGCCCTGACAAATTATGTGTTACTCCCTGACACTCAAGCCCTAAGCTAATAAGTTTTTAAGGATCACTCGCAAATCGGGGTACTGCCGTAACTGCAAATAGCAGAAGAAAGATTTACATGTACCAAAGACCACCCGCAAAAACATGGCACAAAACTACGCTGCCTAGGAACAACCACTAACACACGGTCTATAAATACATCATGTATTACACAAAATAAACACATCTTTATTTATTGAAGCTATAAATACAATTGACACATATTTTTAATATAAAAATATATCCACTGTAATAGTTAGTAGATGTGAGCATCGCGCAGGCGTTATATCTACTTGCCGACGTGACGGGGAGAATCCTGTAATTGCACATGCGACGCGCAGCTGTGGCGAAGAAACGGCAGTGGCGAGGGCGCACAGAGGGAGAGGGGGAGGGAGAGAGAGGGGGAGGGAGAGAGAGGGGGAGGGAGAGAGAGGGGGAGGGAGAGAGAGGGGGAGGGAGAGAGAGGGGGAGGGAGAGAGAGGGAGAGGGGGAGGGAGAGAGAGGGGGAGGGAGAGAGAGGGGGAGGGAGAGAGAGGGGGAGGGAGAGAGAGGGGGAGGGAGAGAGAGGGAGGGAGAGAGAGGGGGAGGGAGAGAGAGGGGGAGGGAGAGAGAGGGGGAGGGAGAGAGAGGGGGAGGGAGAGAGAGGGGGAGGGAGAGAGAGGGGGAGGGAGAGAGAGGGGGAGGGAGAGAGAGGGGGAGGGAGAGAGATGGGGAGGGTGAGAGAGGGGGAGGGTGAGAGAGGGGGAGGGTGAGAGAGGGGGAGGGTGAGAGAGGGGGAGGGTGAGAGAGGGAGAGGGTGAGAGAGGGAGAGGGTGAGAGAGGGAGAGGGTGAGAGAGGGAGAGGGAGAGAGAGAGAGAGAGAGAGAGAGAGAGAGAGAGAGAGAGAGAGAGAGAGAGAGAGAGAGAGAGGGCGCACAGAGGGGGAGAGAGAGAGAGGGCGCACAGAGGGGGAGAGAGAGAGAGAGGGCGCACAGAGGGGGAGAGAGAGAGAGAGGGCGCACAGAGGGGGGTAGAGAGAGAGAGGGAGCACAGAGGGGGGTAGAGAGAGAGAGGGAGCACAGAGGGGGGTAGAGAGAGAGAGGGCGAACAGAGGGGAGAGAGAGAGAGGGCGCACAGAGGGGTAGAGAGAGAGAGGGCGCACAGAGGGGGGAAGGGAGAGAGAGAGAGAGGGCGCACAGAGGGGGGAGAGAGAGAGAGAGGGTGCACAGAGGGTGGGGAGAGAGAGAGAGAGGGAGCACAGAGGGGGAGAGAGAGAGTGAGAGGGCGCACAGAGGGGGACAGAGAAAGAGAGGGGGAGAGGGCACGGGGAGGGGGAGAGGGGGCGAGGGCGCACAGAGGGGGACAGAGAAAGAGAGGGGGAGAGGGCACGGGGAGGGGGAGAGGGGGCGAGGGCGCACAGAGGAGGACAGAGAAAGAGAGGGGGACAGGGCACGGGGAGGGGGACAGGGGGCGAGGGCGCACAGAGGGGGACAGAGAAAGAGAGGCGGAGAGGGCACGGGGAGGGGGAGAGGGGGCGAGGGCGCACAGAGGGGGACAGAGAAAGAGAGGGGGAGAGGGCAAGGGGAGGGGGAGAGGGGGCGAGGGCGCACAGAGGGGGACAGAGAAAGAGAGGGGGAGAGGGCAAGGGGAGGGGGAGAGGGGGCGAGGGCGCACAGAGGGGGACAGAGAAAGAGAGGGGGAGGGCACAGAGGGGGAGAGAGAGAGAAAGAAAGAGAGGGCACAGAGGGGGAGAGAGAGAGAAAGAGAGGGCGCACAGAGGGGGAGAGAGAGAGAAAGAGAGGGCGAACAGAGGGGGAGAGAGAGAGAAAGAGAGGGCGAACAGAAGGGGAGAGAGAAAGAGAGGGCGCACAGAGGGGGAGAGAGAAAGAGAGGGCGCACAGAGGGGGAGAGAGAAAGAGAGGGCGCACAGAGGGGGAGAGAGAAAGAGGGCGCACAGACAGAGAGGGCGCACAGACAGAGAGGGCGCACAGACAGAGAGGGCGCACAGACAGAGAGGGCGCACAGACAGACAGAGACAGAGAGAAAGACAGACAGACAGACAAAGACAGAGAGAGAGAAAGACAGAGACAGAGGCTAGCTAACAGCTTTACATTGAAATTTGCATATTTTTTATGTGTTTAAGACAATATTTTTTGCCAACATGTTGAAGTTTAAAATAGGGGGGGGGGGGGGGGGGGTCATCTTATACACGAAACACAGCACAGCCAGCACGGTCACTGTTTGACCTGTGGAGCCATTACTGTAACAGGAGTGGAGGAGGAGACGGAGGAACAGAGCAGACAGGAAGGAGCGGATGCCTCTGTGTGAGGGAAAAATGCTGCCATGTATTAGCGGTGTGTTCATTATGTGTGTACTTTACATACACCATCTAGGTATGTATCCATGTACATGCATGTGCAGAGCTTCATCTAATACATGTGTGCTTGTGCTTTATATACACCATCTAGTTGTGTGAGTCCATGTAAATGCACGTGCAGACGTATACCTGATAATACATGTGTGGTGTTAGATGAAGCTGCATATAGGTATACCTTTCGGATAAGGGTGCAGATACTTTTGCAGTACAAAACAAAACTGGTATATGTGTGATATATTTTAATGCTACTGATAAGAAATGTTAAAATACACCGCATTTATAGTTTTTTTTTAGCACTAGCCCATAAAAATGTCAGAAAATTAGTAAATAACCTAGTTAAAAACTTTATATGAAGCTATTTTTTGCCTAAAGTGTCCACCATGATTGCATATTTATTTCTTAATTTTGGGCTAAAAACAATAGGGCGTGCACCTTATACACAGAAAAATATGGTATTTAAAATATATATATTCTAATATATTTGTCATTAATGGTTACGGAATGGGATGGACATAGAACCATTTTTATTTCCATGGGAATTAATGAAAACTTAAACCTTTCCTGAGGAGCGATTGTGGCAGAAACTGAAGAGGAGCAAAGGGATTATTGTTTAGAAGGAGCCTTCCATTAAACATCAGGTAACTCCAGTTCTGGTGATCAATGTATTTTTTTGTCCCTTTCCAGGCTATTCCTTAGCACTCGATTCAGCAAAGAACTTGTCCACTGTTGTCGCTGTCTTTTTATAAATATTGTGACAAATATTGGATTTTTGGATGAATATAGGAGCATTTTTGTGGATTGGATGAATATAGCGGTGCCACTGTATATTTCTGATCACCGCTAATCCACTCCCCATATATGCTCCATGTACTAAACCAGACATATCATACAAATGCACAACTAATGAGTGACCTCTGCAGGCTGAATACCAACCATTTAAAAAATAAATAAAATAAATAAAAAATTAAATATGGAGTGGAGGCAATGAAACATGCGGGACTTAGCCTACAAACACTTACAGATTTATTAAATTGCCATTTGCCCAACTGAATAGGGCTCTATATAAGCACATAGTATCTCTTTTTTAAAAGAAGTGTTTAGTTACTGAAGACCTTGCTTTTGCATAGAAGTTCACTAACTAAACACTTCTTTATATATTATATATATATATATATATATATATATATATATATATATATATATATATATATATGCTATGTGCTTATATAGAGCCATATTCAATTGCCAATTAGCAATTTAATAAGGCTGTTAAGCTGCAAGCAGTAGACAAACGCGCGACTTAGAAAAAAAAAAATATGAGGTAGGAAATTACGAAGTTAACGGCCGAACCGCGAAAAACACAAAACAAAAAATTAAAAAACCCAAACAAAATCATCACACACACACACAACACGGGGGAACAGCCAAGACGTCTGGAAGTGAGGTGGAACAAGAGTTTCGGCACTCAGAAAATCGGCTAAGCGATAAAAAAAATGGCAGCCCAAAAAATGAAAATGAGGCTAAAACGACCCTGGACCGGGCAACACACCGCCAACTATGTACCACTTCAACACAGGAACGTACGAGGTACAAGATACACTACTACAAAGGACACCAAATACTTGCGAACCGCGTAGCACATACACAAACGACGCTACTTTACACTCCAAACTTGCAAATCACAACAACATTACGCATCTACAGTAGCGCTTTACACAAATAAACGGTTTGCTCTCGTGCACGCAGCCTATTTCTAATGCACAGTTGGGACATTCATAAAACTATCTCCACAGGCCAGCAACAGTCCACCTGGACATTATATGCTGCGGGGAAATTATAAAAAGATGGTTAGCTCTTCAGCCTATTGATTGATGGATATATTAATTACATTAAGTAACTAATTGATTATTATTTACAAATATAGACATATGTATCTGTCTTTGTGATGAGCGCAGAGGCTGCTCAGAGGAGCAAAAGTACATGAGATGAGCGCCGATGGAGCTCAGCGCGAGGCTCACAATGAGAGCCGAAGGTCCTCACAGTACAAAAACCTTCACATTGTGTGGCAAACAGCATTGCCATGGCTTCAAACTTTATTGACCGTCATTTTTTGACGGGCAAGTCGCTAGTAAAGTACATAAAAGTAAAAAAGTAGACAGGGATATTATATGCCTAGCAAAATCTAGGTAACTTCCATTGCCCGAAGATATTTCCACAGGATCATCAAAGAGCTGATGTGCTGCCTAGATAGATAATAAGTACATCCCTTACCACAGCAAGATCAAAGAGCTCCCGCAGCTTCTGCTCAGACTCTCCCGACACTCCAGACACCATTTCTGTTGCCGCGACCTTCAGCAGTGGAAGCTCCATCTCCTAGACAATGGATCATTAGTTTGTGTCATGTAAGAAAAAAGTATTCAAGTCCTCAAGGTGTTTCTACAGAAGTTTTAAGGATATCCACACTTGAAATAAAACAAAAAAAATCAATTGTTGCAAGTGCAATAAACTACAGGCCTTTAAAATTAACATCTTGTTTCTTGAGTCCTTTTAACAGGATTCAAAACTGGCTATACATTGCACTAGCAGTTTTTCTCTACAGTAAATTATTTTTGAAAAAAAATGGACTTTGTGGCTCCTGCATGCTAATGTGTGGCTCAGGGTGGGGTTCTAACTGCCAGATAACACTGGGGGTCTTTATTGTGGCCACTACAGAGACAGAAAAACAGACTGTAATCCTAATTAGCACATGCAAGCAATATGCATGAACTACTCATTTGCATATAAATGCAGCAACAACAAAATGTAATTTCCCAGGATTAATTCATTTGAGAAAAAAATGGACAACACAACATATAGCCAGTTTATCGTATTCTTTAAGAATAAACTAAGTGTCCCTTTAAATAGCAAGGTATTATTTCTTATTTCCAGTAAAATAATTTGAATATCAGAAATATTACTTTTCTGTAATATAACTCAAAGGGTTAACGAGTGCCAATAAAGAGCTCAGTTAAAGCTAAATGCGTTAGATACTAATTAGGCACCACAGCTCTAATTACAACCATTCAGCAGCAACTGCTATACCTGGAACTTCTCACAGTTGCCATTAAATTATTAACAGGACCACAACAATCCCAATATGTCCTCTGCACCATTAGAAGGGCGAAAAAGCAAAAGTGTTTTAGTTTGTAAAATTGATGCACAGAGCGAATGTTGGTATCTTTGGTGGAGTAGGTCCTGGGCTCTATTCTCTATATAGAGGCACTTTTTTCTTTCCGGTTAGAAATCAGAAATACTTTCTTTAGGTTACATAATAAAATATATGTCAATATGAAGTAACGGTGTGGACTGTTGTTTATTTTACAAACTATTATTTGAATAATTATGTGAACTACTTTAAATAAGTAGTTCACATAATTCTCTCTATCTGTACCCATACACACACACACACACACACACACACACACACACAGTTGTGCTCAAAAAAGTGTGCATACTCTGGCAGAAATTGTGAAAGGTTTGCATTTTTTTTTTTAAATATTACTGATCATGCAAAACAAAAAACAAAAACAAAAAGTGTATTTTATTGAAGGATAGTGATCATATTAAGCCATTTATTATCACATAGTTGTTTGGCTCCTTTTTAAATCATAATGATATCAGAAATCACCTAAATGGCCCTGATAAAAAGTTTCCATACCCTTGAATGTTTTGCCTTGTTACAGACACACAAGGTGACACACAAAGGTTAACATGGCAATTAAAAGGTTAATTTCCCACACTTGTGGCTTTCTTAAATTTCAATTAGTGCCTGTGTATGAATAGTTAATGAGTTTGTTAGCTCTCACGTGGATGCACTGAGCAAGCTAGATACTGAGCAATGGGGAGCAGAAAAGAACTGTCAAAAGACCTGCGTAACAAGGTAATGGAACTTCATAAAGATGGAAAAGGATATAAAAAGATATCCAAAGCCTTGAAGATGCCAGTCAGTACTGTTCAATCACTTATTAAGAAGTGGAAGATTCGGGGATCTCTTGATACCAAGCCAAGGTTAGGTGGACCCATTAATGCCAGAAGAATTGTTCGGAATACAAAGAAAAACCCACAGGTGACCTCAGGAGAAATAAAGGCTGCACTGGAAAAAGACAATGTGGTTGTCTCAAGGAGCACAATACAACGATACTTGAACAAAAATGAGCTATATGGTCGAGATGCCAGAAAGAAGCCTTTACTGCGGCAATGCCACAAAAAAGCCTGGTTACAATATGCCACAACACCTTTACACGCCTCACAGCTTCTGGCACACTGTAATTTGGACCAAAATAGAGCTTTATGGTCACAACCTTAAGAGCTATGTTTGGTGAGGGGTCAACAAGGCCTATCTTGAAAAGAATACCATCCCCACTGTGAGGCATGGTGGTGCCTCACAGATGTATTTTGGAGGTGTGAACTCTAAAGGCACGGGGAATCTTGTGAGAATTGATGGCAAGATGAATGCAGCATGTTATCAGAAAATACTGGTGGACGATTTGCCTTCTTCTACACGAAGGCTGCCCATGGGACGCTCTTGGACTTTCCAGCGTGACAATGATCCTAAGGAGAAGGCAAGTTGACCCTCCAGTGGTTACAGCAGAAAAAAGGTGAAGGTTGTGGAGTGGCCATCACAGTCTCCTGACCTTAATATCATTGAGCCACTCTGGGGAGATCTCAAACGTGTGGTTCATGCAAGATGACCAAAGATTTTGCATGACCTGGAGGCATTTTGCAAAGACAAATGGGCAGCTGCAAGAATTAGGGGCTTTATATACAACTATTACAAAAGACTGCACGCTGTCATTGATGCTAAAGGGGTCAATATACAGTATTAAGAACTATGGGTATGCAAACATTTGATCAGGGCCATCAGGGTGATTTCTGTTATTATGAAATTTCTGCCAGGGTATGCAAACTTTTGAGCGCAACTGTACACACACACTTCAAATAATGAAAATGGTTTAACTGCTTTAAAAATTAAAGTATAAAAGTTAAACTACTTTAATTTTTATTATTAATATATTATTAGTAACCAATACACTAACACACCGTTTAAATTAGTAAATCATTCGTCCTAAATAAATCCCATGTTGTTTTTTTTTTTTTTATTGACTGCACCACCACACTCTGCTCTCAAATACAGTGTAAATCTACAATACAGCGTATAACAGTTACAGACTTGTTTTTCTCAAGTCTATAAACGGTACACAGTGGACAAATAGCAGCCTCCACCTTACCCCAGCAATTGCTTGAGCCAGTAATGTTTTGCCACATCCTGGGGGTCCATGCAGGAGGAAGCCGCGAGGGGGCACCACGCCAAGGTGCTGGTAAACCTCAGGGTGCCGCATATGAATCAGCATCTTGCAGACTTCCTGCACAGATAAACACGAGAGCGATTATAAAAATGTTATCTGAACAACGATTACTGACCACACTATGAGAACCTGTGGTAGATACAATTGGCAATGTATTAAACACACAATAGCCTTTTTACATAGTAATTGAGATTGAAAAAATAATTTTAAGCCCATCATGTTCAATCTTTTAAGATCTCCTCTGATCTGCAATATGCAGATTAATTTTTAATAGATCCAGAGGAAGGCAAAGAGAGAAAATGTCTCAAAAGGGAGGGAAAAAATGTATTTCTTCCTGACCCCAGATACTGGCGATCAGATTCCTCCCTGGATTAGATACTCCCTCTCGAATTATCCAGGATAGCCCTTAATGCCCTTTTTATTTAAAAATATATACAATCCCTTCTTAAAGTTATTTATCAAATCCGCTGTCACCACCTCCTTTGGTAGAGAATTCCACAGATTAACCACCCTTACTGTGAAGAACCCTTTTCTTTCTTTGAGGTGGAATCTTTTTACTTCTAACCTCAAGGGATGTCCTCTTGTCAGTTGAAAACCTCTTGGCACAAAAAGCTCCCTTGACAAATCTTTATACTGACCCTGGATGTATTTATATAAGGTAATCATATCCCCTCTTAGACGCCTTTTTCTAGAGAAAATAAGTGTAATTTGATTAGTCTTTCTTCATAACTTAGTCCCGCCATTCCCCTTATTAGTTTTGTTGCCCTCCTCTGTACCTTTTCCAGCTCTAAAATGTCCTTTTTATGAAGTGGTGCCCAAAATTGTACTCCATATTCCAAATGAGGGCGTACTAGAGATTTGTATAGTGGCAGAATTATATTTGCTTCCCTGGCTTCTATACCCCTCCTAATACATGCTAATATTTTATTTGCCTTTGCAGCTGCTGCTTGGCATTGAGTACTGTTACGTAGGTGGTTGTCCACAAGTACTCCCAAATCCCTTTCAATATCCGATACACCTAGATTTCCTCCATTAAGATTATAAATTGCATGGCTATTTTTCCTTCCAAGATGCATAACTTTACATTTATTCATATTAAATCTCATCTGCCATTTAATTGCAAAAATGGAGACAATACTTTCCAGTCCTACTTCTAAGTCGTTAAAAAATATGTTAAAAAGGAGATGACCTAATACTGAACCATGAGGAACCCCACTTACCACATTAGTCCAATTGGAGTAAGTTCCATTTACAACAACCCTTTGCTTCCTGTCTTTTATCCTGCTCTCGGTCCATGAGCAGATATTTACTGCAATTCCTGTATCCCTTAGTTTGCACAATAGTCTCCCATGTTGCACTGTATCAAAAGCCTTTGCAAAATCTAAAAATACTACATCCACTGAGATGCCTTGATCCAAATTCCTACTAACCTCTTCAAAGAAACTAATTAGGTTTGTTTGACATGACCTATCCCTTATAAATCCATGTCTAATCCTACTTATAATTGTGTTCGATTAGACATATTCTTGTATATTATCCCTTATTAACCCTTCTAAAAACTTTTCTTGGTCACTAATTATCAGACTGCCTGTGTCATATTGTAATGCTCCTATAGCTTCCTTCCTGGCCTTCGTCGGATTAATATACTTAAAAAATATTTTAGGGTTCGTCTTACTCTTTTTTGCAACTCATTTTTCATTTTCTATTTTAGCCAGTCTAATAGCCCTTCTGCAATACTTGTTGATTTCCTTGTACTCCTGTAAAGCAGTCTCTGTCCCCTCTTGGTTGTATAATTGAAATGCCTTTTTCTTACTCCCTATCTTGATCTTTAAATCATTGTTAAGCCATGTTGGATGTAATATACTCCTTTTACTTTTATTCCCACACGGTATATGCCGATGTGTATGTATATTTAGTAAGGATTTAAACGTTGTCCATTTATGTTCAGTGTTTTTACCTATCAGTTCTCTGTCCCAGTCTATACTTTGTATTGCTGCCCTCAGACCGTTAAAATCTGCCCTTTGAATTAAAAAAACAAGGGGCCAACAAAAACTCTTAATTTTAAATCTCAAACGAGACTGTTATCACTGTTTCCCAAAGGTTCCCCTATTCCAACATTTGATACTATATCAATATTATTTGTGATAATTAAATCCAAGATAGCCTCATTTCTAGTAGGCTCTTGTATAACCTGGGCCAGATAATGATCCCTGAGTGTACTCAAGAACCTGCTCCCCTTAGCTGAACTGCTGGTCTCATTTATCCAGTTTATTTCAGGGTAATTAAAATCTCCCATTATTAGAACTTGCCCATGCTTAGCTGCATTTCAAATCTGTAACAATAATTGTATTTCCTCACTTTCAGCTATATTTGGGGGTTTATAGCATACTCTTACTAATATTCTTTTAGAATTTGCTGCTTCGCTATTTAACTCTACCCACAAACATTCAACATTACCACTAGTTCCGCCATAAATATCTTCTCCAACTATAGGCTTAAATACAGGCTTAACATACAGACAAATCCATCCTCCTCTTTTACCATTGCCCCTGTCATGAGTCATCCCACCATGTTTCAGTAATACCCATCACATTTCTCATTTACTGCTAATAATTCTAACTCTCCCATTCTTCAGTCTGTAGTTCTGGAGCACCTGCCTCTGTACTTGAGTTACTTAACAGTACCTCCCTATTCATTATATTAACCCTCCACCCATCTCCTCTCACATGACTAGTTAATTCCTTACCCCCTCTACCCCATTACTTCTATCTCATCCATCCCCCACCTACTAGTTTAAAAACTCCCCCAGCCGTTTTACCATCCTATCCCCTAGCACAAAAGCTCCCTCATCATTAAGGTGCAATCCATCCCTGCTATAGAGATTGTACCCAAGTGAGAAGTCAGCCCAGTGCTCTAAAAACCCAAACCCCTCCTTAGTGCACCACATCTTTAGCCACGCATTAACCTCCCTAAGCTCCTTCTGTCTCCCTGGGCTAGTACATAGCACTGGTAGTATCCACAACATGCCGAACCCGGGAGATAGCAAACTGTTCGCTTACTTGGATCTGGGTGACAAATCACCCTGTCTACCTTCCTAATAATAGTGTCCCCTACCAACCAAAACCTGTCTGTTGCTCTGCCTATGCTGCCCTCCCACTCCTCCAGTAGAGCTGTTCTCCCGGTTGTTAGAGGTAACAGCTCTATCTGACATTGCCATTCCTGAATGGACATCCCCAATCTGGCAAATCTGTTGGTGTTTGCCAACTCAGAACTGGCCTGCCACCTCCTGTTCCCCCTGCTTCCCCTTGTAACTAACCCAGCTACCCCCTGGACATCCTCACTAGCCCCAGCTCCACCCTCCATGCTAGGCCCAGCTAAACTGGGCTCCTTGAGCCCAAACTCCCTTTCCAGTGGCGCAATAACACTAAGTGCTGCAAATCTCCTCTCTAGATCTCCAATTTGAGCTTCTAGAGAGGCAACATGCTCACACCTGTCACAGAGGTATGTATGGACCCTGGATCATCTGTTCCAGTAGTGCATACATGTGACAGGATGTACACGGAGTGAGGTCACTACTGAGCTGACTCATAATTACAAGTGGCAAAAATCTTTGGGAAAAACAATACTACAATTTAAACCTTTTCTTTGAACTCCCTCCTGCAAACAGTGACAAACAAGGCCCAAACTTATATGCAAGTTTAACCCAGGTAAAAACTCTCCCCTCTCACCTGTACCAAATCACTGCACACAAGAAATAAACACACTTTACTTGTCTGAGTTAATCTATTTATTTGAGAATAAGTTAATTCTGCAAACAACTCCAAAACTCTGCTGGTGCAGTGCCATTGCATAGCTCAATTAGTGTCAGTCAGAAGGTAGTAGCAAAACTGTTGCAAATGCAGTCTGAATATGTATTAAATGTTATATTATTAAAAAGGTATATGGAAGTTTCCTTGATTTTATCTTTTCTTGCATGCTACTTATATCAAAAACACACATTACATGGAGTCATTATATACACAGATTTAGTTTATTTAAAAGAATGGTTTCCACACCACCATAGGTGCCTACATAGGCACCAGGTACTAACCAATAGAAACGCTAAGCTTAAGTCTGTTTTTAACCCATCCAGTAGTAACACAGTGCAGAGATCCAGAGCAGCACTGACTGAGCTGCTTCCATGTGGTGGGAACAAAAGACTGCAGCAAAGCATCATGGGATGGGTAGAGACTGAATCCCCATATTTGCTAAAACGTTGTAGCATCCGCCGATTGGCCACAACAAAATTATGAATTTGATGCTAATTTAGCTTGGATTTTCAGGGGAATGCCTTCTCAAAAGTAAATTTAGGGTACGTTTTTGAATGTTTATTTTATTGTTTTAATTTTTCATGCAAAATTATGTTTTCATACACTACTGATTCTCCTCTATCACATGCATTCATAATCCAGGAAACTTCTAAATACTTTTAAAGATGAATTAAAATAAATAAGCTCAGTATAAGTCAGAACTCTGCCAATTATTGCTAATCAATTGGCAATTACACAAGTACAGGTAAAGCATCACACCTCACCTTTAGAGTGACATCATTCCCTCCAACATCCACGAAGCTCACAGTAGAGCGCTGCAGCTCAGGAAGTTTACCTCTCCCTGAGGATTAGGAACATATATTAATGAGAGACTCAACGTCACACCCACACACATTCATATCAATGAATAAACAACAAACAAGTAAATATGAAAACTCTTGGGGCCTCATTCTATTATCGTCCGTAGAAGATGCGGGGCCGCAAGGACCGCAGGCTATTTGCCTATTCTATTCCCTTCCGGCCGGGGGCTCCGGCAGGCTTGCGGCCGGCGCCCTGTTATCCCTTGCGGCCTCTCTCGCCGGAGGAAAGCCTTTGATCTTAAACGGCCGCAAGAGTTACGGCCGCAAGAAAGCCTCGGTTGCTATTCTATTGCTACGGGAACCCTCTTTGCAAGGCTAAAACCGAGCCGCAGCTTACTTGCACCAAAAAGGTCCCGCAAGCACACAATTAGGCACATAACGAAGCCATCCTGCACTCTGATGAGACTATAAAGTGATTGTAGGTGTTAGCATTCATAGCACAACATTCCCCTACACTCAAATCCGTAAATAATTTTTATTTTAATTCATATCAAATATCCGTGGACAAAGTCCAGAATGCTTGGAGCACCTCAGACCCGCCCACGCTGCGGGACTGAAAATAAACCGTTAATGAAATATCGTATTTGGGCTGATGTGCAAGCTTGAGAGGGGGTTGCTATTAATCCTCATGTCCCCCATTATGATCCCTAGCATTTACAGAGCTTTACAGTGCCATCTTGAATTTATTTTTGCATTTAAAGTTTTCAGACCTTGCGGCCGGTTGCATGATATGCGGCACCGTCTATTTGAATTGCAAGGTAAAGGTAGCTCTACACGGGGCCGTAAGACGGCCGCAAGGAATCGCCGCTTTGCTGCGGTTTTACGGCCGATAATAGAATGAGGCCCTTGGAAAATAAATAAGTCCCTCACTTCAAGATAAATTAGGAATTGTATTCCATAGTGCAATATGAGGACCTTTCCTGTTATCTGATCCTGACTGCTGGTAGCAGCAGTCGCAGTGCACAGCCTCTAGATGGCGCTGCATTTTACTGGCGATTTAGGGGGTAAGGATTATGGTGAGGGCTAGGGGGTTGGGGTTAGGGTAAGATGCCATCGATATAGGGGGTTAGGATTAGGGGGTGGGGGTTAAGGTGAGGGTTAGGGTGAGGGCTTGGGTAAGCTTAAAAATTGTACACAATATTGGAAGCGCTTAAGAATGGGATACAATCGCAGCAGTGCCATCTAGCAGGCCATTGCTGCCACTGCTGTTGCCAGCAGTCACGGTCACATAACATAAAATATCCTAATATGATATTGCTGTTCAATAAATGTAACTTTTTTGTAGTTTTGGAATAACTTCAGATGTTTCTGAAGTATGTAACAAACTAACATCACCACCAACTCTTGCTATTTTTTATTTTTACAGTCTTGGTTTATACCGGAGAGATTGTACGTTTGTGGTTTCTACATTCCATGCTATATTGGAGACTGAAGGGTGTGTTCTGCTAAATTGTATTATCTATTCAGGAGTGAAAGTGGGATTTGTTGACTCATTTATATAAGCTGTTAGAATTGAACATCCTCCCTTCCCATGCTCAGTAGTAGGCAATAACAATTAAACTTGCAAGTCCACTCAATTATACCTTGGAAAGGAAGTATTGGTGTTATTAAGTTGACCGTAAAACAGTAGAAATAGTAAAAAAGTGAACATCAGCAAAATACTTAATTAAAAAGGGCAGTGGATAAGTCGTAAAAGCTTTCAACAGCTTTTTTTTTTCGTAGTTCAGTCGCTTCCGACTCTTCATGACCTCATGGACCATAGCACACCAGAATATCTTTATGTCCATGGTAATGCTGATCCACTGGGTATTCATGGCAGAGATACTAAAGTGGGTTGCCAGTTCCTTCTCCAGTGCGTCACAACATACAGCTCCTGGTATTCCTAGGTGGTCTCCCATCGCAGTACCGACCAGACCCAACCCTGCTCTGCTGCAGGGTGGTGTGATCTCTTGGTTCCCTGATTTGGAATCAAACCCAGGTCGACAACGGGGGGAAGTACCGAGTCCTAACCACTGGATCCCCATACAGTAAAATTAATGAAGATTGCTTGTGATAAGGCTAATTAAATGGATTGTTTGGTTTTTATATTTCTAAGAAAATAATAATAATAATAATAATAATAATAATAATAATAATAATAATAATATATATATATATATATATATATATAGATTACACTTTATTTTTACCATTTATCTTAATACTTACTTAGAAGCAGATGACAGACTGGCAAAATACTGGCTTCAAGCTCCAACCAATAACTGATGTTCTGCAAGGCAATGCTAGTCAATCACATCGGCCTTCAGACAGAACTTCTCTTATGCATAAAGACTGGAGGAGTTGGGAGCAGCTTGATGCCAACATCCTACCAGGCTGTCAGCTTGTTTCTCATAATGTTTTGAAAGACTTTCCTTCTTAAAAATTATAGCTATAAATGACAACAGTTTCTGTGCAATATGTTTCTTATCTGCCCTCAGTATCACATTTCTATACAGAAGCTCAGTAATATTTACCTTTATTTTTCATCAGAGCGGCTTCAATTTCTCCATCCACACCCTGAGAGTTCGTCTTCCCCTTCCGGGCCTTTTTTATCTTTTTCTTCTTCTCGGTCTCCAAGAAAGAAGTGTCAGTGTAGCTCTGAGCGGAAAAGGAGTAGAGAAGGAAATCAGATGGATCATAAAGGGAGAGAAATGAGGAGGAGGATGGCTCATTAGGGAAGAGGGTGTTTGGAAGCGAGAGTTGAGATTATTGTTAATAGGAAAAATGTTTTAGAAAGCAAATAAACAAAATATTTGTATCTTTTAAATGTGATTATTCTGTACTACACAGCTCCTTTTTCAGCCTATTCGGTCTCCTACTTTCTAGAGTGGGTGTGTTCTTGTAAACTAATGAGCTTTCCATTAGTAAACTAATGAGCTTTCCATTAGTACTGCTGAAAGCACTGACCATTTTAGATGCCCTATTTTCACAGTGCAGAAGTTTACTCTGCATTCAAAGTTGCTAAGTTAATCATCAGAAACCAAAATGGTAGATTCCACAAGAGCATAATTGCATGTAAAATGCTGTATTATTTTTTTCCTCATTCTTAAAAAAAAAAGCATATATTAAAATGTATTTCTCAAAAATAGTGTATTTTAAATATATGCTATATCCTTGAAGCTTAATGGATCACTGAATCATATTTATAATATGTTATTTTGAAGAACCCGACTTGATAATGTGCAAAATGTTTTTACACAGCTTATAATAAATAAAATATTAATATAACCTACTAAACGTTTACTTGCATATCAAAACATCATTTAATAAATAAGTGCTTAAAATATCTGTTTTTACTCACTGAAACCTTCAAAACAGTCCCAACAAAGCTCTGTCATGTACACAGTGTTTCTATTGGTACTAGATGTACTAGCCAATGACGGGTTCTCAACAGTATGTTTTGAAATGCTGCGGAGAGACAACCTGTGATTGTGTTTTACTTCCAGTACTACAGAGACACTGTGTACATAAGTTACAAGGGGCAGACCTTTGTTGGGAATCTCTGGAAGGTTTCAGCGAGTAAAAACAGAGCTTTTAAGCACTTGTTTATTTGCATCTAAACATTATTTTATTAACAAGTGTATTCAGGGAGGAACTGAGGACTGACAATGCAACTTAATAGATGAGAAATCCAAATACGATAACCCTCCCCCTTATACTACAGACAGACTACTAGTTTACAATAGAATCACCCATGAGACAATCATCCAACTGAAAGATTTCCTCATGCCCAGGGAACATAACCCCAACACAGCACTGGCACAGTCACTCATGCCCGGGGAATGTAACCCCAACACTGCACTGGCACAGTCACTCATGCCCGGGGAATGTAACCCCAACACTGCACTGGCTCAGTCACTCATGTCCGGGGAACATAACCCCAACACTGCCCTGGCTCAGTCACTCATGTCCGGGGAATGTAACCCCAACACTGCCCTGGCTCAGTCACTCATGTCCGGGGAATGTAACTCCAACACTGCACTGGCACAGTCACTCATGCCCGGGAATGTAACCCCAACACTGCACTGGCTCAGTCACTCATGCCCGGGGAATGTAACCCCAACACTGCACTGGCTCAGTCACTCATGTCCGGGGAATGTAACCCCAACACTGCCCTGGCTCAGTCACTCATGTCCGGGGAATGTAACCCCAACACTGCACTGGCTCAGTCACTCATGCCCGGGGAATGCAACGCCAACACTGCCCTGGCTCAGTCACTCATGCCCATGGAATGTAACCCCAACACTGCCCTGGCTCAGTCACTCATGCCCGGGGAATGTAACCCCAACACTGCCCTGGCTCAGTCACTCATGCCCATGGAATGTAACCCCAACACTGCCCTGGCTCAGTCACTAATGCCTGGGGAATGTAACCCAAACACTGCCCTGGCTCAGTCACTCATGCCCATGGAATGTAACCCCAACACTGCCCTGGCTCAGTCACTAATGCCTGGGGAATGTAACTCCAACACTGCCCTGGCTCAGTCACTCATGCCCATGGAATGTAACCCCAACACTGCCCTGGCTCAGTCACTAATGCCCGGGGAATGCAACGCCAACACTGCCCTGGCTCAGTCACTCATGCCCGGGGAATGTAACCCCAACACTGCACTGTCTCAGTCACTCATGAGCGGGGAATGTAACCCCAACACTGCCCTGGCTCAGTCACTCATGCCCGGGGAATGTAACCCCAACACTGCCCTGGCTCAGTCCCTCATGCCCATGGAATGTAACCCCAACACTGCACTGGCTCAGTCACTCATGTCCGGGGAATGTAACCCCAACACTGCACTGGCACAGTCACTCATGCCCAGGGAATGTAACGCCAACACTGCACTGGCTCAGTCACTCATGTCTGTGCTTCCAGGTAACATTGAATTACAGAGACGTACAGTGGATGATATCTAGGTGCCTGAAAGCATTGTGTGACATCACAACCTGTCTTCTGACATTTGTTGAGCCCTGTAAATTTTATATAAAAGTATAGTATTCCATCTTTTTCTAGTTGCTTGAGTTCCGGTTAGCTGAGAGTCTCCTGTATTTATAAAGTATTTGCTAATTTGTTACATACTTCACAAGCCTGAAGCTTTTCCCAAACTACAACAGTTTAAGTTTACACCAGATTATTTAACTCCTTATGGATCCCGGAGTATAATTATATATTCACTTATCACAGCACTACAAAGGTCTTTAAAAATAAGTTAAAAGAGACGTGGGAGGTTTCTGGATTTCACAAGGAATATAATATACTCATCTATTTATTTAGTTTTATGTACTTTATTTTATTAAGAAGTGCCTTTTAGCTCTGTTTCTACGGTCTAAAACCATAGAATTTGCATCTTTTTGGGTCTGCCCACTGCAGCTCAGGAATACACAGACTACAAAGAGCAGTGTTTCAAATTAGCTTGTCAGTGACCTCTTTCAAGCAGCATGTTGTAGAATGTTGCCACTGATTGGTTACTATGAGACAGTACAACCCCTTTACTGAGAACTACACCGTCTATATGAGCTACGGGGGGGGAACTGGTTAAGAACTATATGCAAGATTTCAGGAAGACAAGAACAGAGCACTTCTTAATAATATAAAGTACACAAAATAAAGAGATCTCTCTGTGTCGTTCAGTCGTTTCCGACTCTCTGGAACCGCATGGGCAGCATCACACCATGCTGATCCACTTGGTTTCATGGCAAAGATACTGGATTGGGTTGCCAGTTCCTTCTCCAGTGAGCCACAGCATACAGCTTCTGGTATTCCTAGGGAGTCTCCCATCCAAGTACTGACCAGGCCCAACCCTGCTTGGCTTCAGGGTGGTGTGACCTCTTGGTTCCCTGACTGGAATCAAACCCAGGTCAGAGGTAAAGCACTGAATCCTAATCACTGGACCACCAGGAAACCCTGGTAAAGAGATACATAGGTATATTACACTCCTACTGAAATCCAGTAACCTTCCATATCCCTTTAAATGTATAAATCAGTGGTAATCATGACATACCAACCAATTAACACACCATCAGTCAACAAGGACATCAACAGATCTAGTCATAAAACCACTGATACAGGTAACTCCCAATTGATTAGACTTCCCTATGGGGTATCTGCTAGTCATTAGTGGTAGATACCTCTTTAGGCCCAGGTGTCTTATCTTCTCCATCATCACAGAGATCTATCAGAAAACTTTCCTCGATTGCCCTACTGGGGATTTTGTCAATGAACCAGCCAGCTTCTGATGTCTTGGTGCGCCGGGGGGTGTCCGCGCAGGCATGCTTGGCAGGAGCCGGCGTGCTGGTGTCTGAGATCTCATTTTTAGAAGGTGTATTTGCAGCAGAGTCTGGATTTTCTTTGCGATACAGAGACAGCAGTGAATTGTTCAACTGATTTGACGACTATAAGAAAAAAAAAAATAAGTGAGCAAAAATATATTGATAAATGAATGTATTTATCTTTGTCTGAACTTAACTTATGTACAGCATTACGGAATATGTAGGCGCGTTATAAATTAACTATAATAATAATAATAATAATAATAATATACCAGTAAATGCATGTTTGGTTCTTGGCCTACAATTCAGGACTTCCCAACTCCACTGACGTGATTGTAAACACATTTTTGTTGTTATATATTTACTTACTTATCCCTTCTGTCGGCCATCATCTAAGCTCTAAGTCAGGACCCCCCATTTTTTTGCAATGTACTCAACCCATGTATAGCGCTATGGAATATGTTACAAATAAACAATAATAAAAATATAATCACACGGTGATTGTGCACGAGGGAGTTAGAGGTTGCAGAAATGTATTCTATAGAATAAAAACAGAATTCAGTTTCACTATAAAATTCTTGCAAGTTTGAGTATCTACAGGGACTTTGCCAACCAACCATTTGGGGACCTTTTCTAAACACCCTTAAAAAGTGGATGAGTAAATTGATGACGTCCCTGCTTTTCCAAGTAGACACTGATCGGGTTATGTGGCCCCTGAATGTAGGTGAAACTCATTCCTATAGATTGTAGAGATTGCGATAAAAGTCTAGTAATCATAGAAACTGCACTTCACGTTAGGAAAATATGGTAGAAAATAGAAGTAATTAATGATATGTACAGTAGAAAAATAATACACCACACATTTGTTTAATAGGAATATAGAATTTAAATTTACTATTAGCAACAATATTTGGCGTTGTAAAATTATCCCTATGGGGTCCCGAACCATAACCATGGGGGTTACCAATGGACTCCATGGCACCTAACTAACCATTACCATGGAGGCCCCTATGGTAATCTAAATTATAACCAGGGGGGGCCTTCTGGATCCCGAAGACACCTAATATTAACTCCTTTACCATGGGGGTCCCTATGGACCCCTGCGGCACCTAAAATTAACCTCTATACCACAGGGGTACTTGTAGCTCTGTTTTTTTTTTTGCCTAAAATCTTACAATAGTTCACACAGACCCCCATGGTATACTACACTAAACTATAACCATAAGGATCCCTATGGACTACCATGGTTATAGTATAGTATAGCATAGGGTGCCTATGGACCCAAAATGGTATAGAGCGGTAGGATTTTTAGGTGGAGGTCCAATTCCATATATAGTTTAGGTGGCTGCTACAACAGAGCTTCACAGTCCTGAAAAAGCCATATTTTGCATGGATTCCTCATTATTACATGAAATTATTTACACAGGGAGAGATGGATAAAATGCACAGTACTCACTGGCTGGTCTGTATAGTCAGTAGTGTCTGAGGAGTCCTCTGAATGACTTTCGCTGTGAAAGAGGAAGCAGTTAGTACACTGTAGTCTGAAGAAGATCCTCACTGGTACTGTTAGAGCATCTGGGTTAATAACCACATCTGGAAATGATACCAATAAACATCAAGGGCCTCATTCAATTGCGATTTGGCCAATTGAATAGGGGTCTAAATAAGCACATAACATATATTTTTTAAAGAAGTTTTTAGTTAGTAAACATCTATCCAAAAGCAAGGTTTTCACTAACCAAAAACTTATTTACAAAATATATGTTATGTGCTTATTTAGAACCCTATTCAATTGGCCAAATCGCAATTGAATGAGGGCCCAAGTGTGTGTGTTGCTCTGTCTGCTGGCACCAAGAGGCTTCTACACCTGAGAGGGGCATTTACATTTTTGCAGGCTTGCAGTCATCGTGTTAAACATGTGTGGGGTTAGGTATCAAACAGCTATGCACAGAGATAACATCTCTATTCAGTTCTAAGAAGACTAGAGACTGCTATACTATGTCATGACACTTAACCATAGTGATAGCCCCAGTAGAACAACACTATTCTAAGGCTCCAGGCCAGCAAGCCGTACAATATGGATGCCTCCATGACTGCTAAATTTAACAATTTCTCTAAAAATGCTTTCATGCTCAAAGCTTAAACAGCAGACATTGTTAGTATGTTCCATCTTGCACAAATGTTTTTTTTTTCTTGGATACAAAAGTCCTATAATGTACCAGGGCCTGTAGTAAGTATTGGGCTTGTGACTTGTATAGCTCTCCAGCTATACACGGGGGCCCTGAATGTGGGAGAAGCTCTCCAGCTATACACGGGGGCCCTGAATGTGGGAGAAGCTCTCCAGCTATACACGGGGGCCCTGAATGTGGGAGAAGCTCTCCAGCTATACACGGGGGCCCTGAATGTGGGAGATGCTCTCCAGCTATACACTGGGGCCCTGAATGTGGGAGATGCTCTCCAGCTATACACTGGGGCCCTGAATGTGGGAGATGCTCTCCAGCTATACACTGGGGCCCTGAATGTGGGAGATGCTCTCCAGCTATACACGGGGGCCCTGAATGTGGGAGAAGCTCTCCAGCTATGCACGGGGGCCCTGAATGTGGGAGAAGCTCTCCAGCTATACACGGGGGCCCTGAATGTGGGAGAAGCTCTTCAGCTATACACGGGGGCCCTGAATGTGGGAGAAGCTTTCCAGCTATACACGGGGGCCCTGAATGTGGGAGAAGCTCTCCAGCTATACACGGGGGCCCTGAACGTGGGAGAAGCTCTCCAGCTATACACGGGGGCCCTGAACGTGGGATTTGCTCTCCAGCTATACACGGGGGCCCTGAACGTGGGATTTGCTCTCCAGCTATACACGGGGGCCCTGAACGTGGGATTTGCTCTCCAGCTATACACGGGGGCCCTGAACGTGGGATTTGCTCTCCAGCTATACACGGGGGCCCTGAACGTGGGATTTGCTCTCCAGCTATACACGGGGGCCCTGAACGTGGGATTTGCTCTCCAGCTATACACGGGGGCCCTGAACGTGGGATTTGCTCTCCAGCTATACACGGGGGCCCTGAACGTGGGATTTGCTCTCCAGCTATACACGGGGGCCCTGAACGTGGGATTTGCTCTCCAGCTATACACGGGGGCCCTGAACGTGGGATTTGCTCTCCAGCTATACACGGGGGCCCTGAACGTGGGAGAAGCTCTCCAGCTATACACGGGGGCCCTGAACGTGGGAGAAGCTCTCCAGCTATACACGGGGGCCCTGAACGTGGGAGAAGCTCTCCAGCTATACACGGGGGCCCTGAATGTGGGAGAAGCTCTCCAGCTATACACGGGGGCCCTGAATGTGGGAGAAGCTCTCCAGCTATACACGGGGGCCCTGAATGTGGGAGAAGCTCTCCAGCTATACACGGGGGCCCTGAATGTGGGAGAAGCTCTCCAGCTATACACGGGGGCCCTGAATGTGGGAGAAGCTCTCCAGCTATACACGGGGGCCCTGAATGTGGGAGAAGCTCTCCAGCTATACACGGGGGCCCTGAATGTGGGAGAAGCTCTCCAGCTATACACAGGGGCCCTGAATGTGGGAGAAGCTCTCCCACTATACACAGGGGCCCTGAATGTGGGAGAAGCTCTCCCACTATACACGGGGGCCCTGAATGTGGGAGAAGCTCTCCCACTATACACGGGGGCCCTGAATGTGGGAGATGCTCTCCAGCTATACACGGGGGCCCTGAATGTGGGAGAAGCTCTCCCACTATACACGGGGGCCCTGAATGTGGGAGAAGCTTTTCAGCCATTGAACACACATTTGGCTCTTATGTAGAAAAAGATAAAATAAAAAACACACAAATATTAATATAAAAAGGGAAAGCCAGGATTTTAACTCTCAGCCTTCTACACCATAGCTGACATACATGGAAAACCCCCACTTCAATGGACATTCATTTGGCAATTATTAATTTGATAGCGAGTAACTATTATTACTTCTCACATAAATATTTGCTTAAAATAATTGTTCACAGACACAGCAAAGGTCTGAATTATCGAGAAGGAAAGCAGACATATAATTAAACATAATCATAATTAGTTGTCATTAACAATCTGAGCTGGAAAGCAGGGTATCCTTAAGAGCGAGCTCATGTTGGCGCACTGCTGTCGGCACACACTTCTGCTGCGCGCAGAAGTCGGGGTGCCAATGTTATCTCATTACATATATAAACTAATAACTATTACAGTGAGGGGATCATTTGAAAGAAGAGCATGTCCAGTTACTATATATTTAATGACACAACGTAAAGGCATATCTAAGGGAGCTGGATTATGAATGCATCTGCTAGAGGAGAATTAGTAGTGTATGAAAAAAAAAATTGCATGAAGAAAAAAATGTGAACTCTTACACTAAAGTCAGCAAAATGTCTTTAATTTCTGACAGTTGCAAATTAGAGTTAACACCCTCCAAACCCTGGCTAAATTAGCCAATCAGGTTAGCTGAAACATTTGATTCCAACTCCGGGGTTCCTATTCCTGCTGCAAAGCAGCCTGGGATATGTAGTGTATCACTGATATGTGCTATGTATTGCTGCGGACAGAGAGGAAACTGCAAAGAGATTGGCTGAGCAAGAAACAGCAGGAAAATAGTGGGTTCATATTGCTCCCCTGACGCTGCATGCTGAGTGGGGATAGCAGAAATGTATTAATCCATGAAACTTAGATATGCCTTTAAACACTTTTCAACTGTGAGAGATAATTAATCACTTGAGATAAAATAATTAGATAAGAGCTTTTCATGTAATATATGCTTCTGGCTCAATTATCTAACACTACCCCTTAGTAAACTGAATATTCCATATAGACACCAGGCTTTGTCTATATGTAATATTTACCATCTTATACATATGTAATATACAATGCAGTAACATCAAGCCCACCAAGACCTTGGGTCTGCACTTACTCTCCTTCTCCTCTTCTTGCTCTTTTGGCCAGATGTTCATCAAGACCCTCAACGTCTTCATTCTCACTGCAGATAACCTTAAACACTACAAACGAACAAGCAGTGTACGTTAGGTGCAAGATTTATACTTGGACTGTAATAGAATAAATAAATGCACCGCAATCTGATCCTTATGTAAAGGTGTCTGATAGGAAACGTCATTTGTTCTATCTGAATCTATGGTGTACATATGAGGAGGCAGGTTATAAGCTTCTTTAAACAAATTAGTTTTTAGTGATGTTTTAAAGAGGAGGATAGTCTAGAGGAGCGAGGCTAGGAGTTTCAAAGAATAGGGGCATCAAGAGAAAAGTCCTGAAGGGGGGTATGAGAGGAATTGATAACTGAGGAGGAAAGAAGAAAGAAGTGTGTCTTTAGCAGAGCGAAGAGGGAGGTAGGGAGAGTATTTGGAGAAGAGATATAAGGGGGTGCATTATTATTGAAAGCTTTATACTTTGGGGTCAAAATTAAAAATGTTATTTTGGAGGCTATGGGGAGCGACTGACAGAGAGGAGCTGAAGACATTGAGCAGTGAGCATGGTAGAGGAGTCAAGCGGAGGCATTATTATGGACTGAAGTGGAGAGAGACGGGTTATGGGTAAGCCAGCAAGGAGAGAGTTGCAGTAGTCGAGGCGAGATATGATAAGAAAGGATTAGAATTTTGGTTATTTCTTGTGAGACAAAGTGACATATTTTGGAGATGTTTTAGGTGAAAATGACAAGATTTAGAGATTGGTTGTATGTGAGGAATGAGAGAGAGGGCAGTAGAAGACCAAGACAATGGTCATGATGATGGCATTGTCCACAGTGAGAGATATGTGAGGAGTGGTAGCTGTAGTAGAGGGTGGGAAGATAAGAAACGTAGTCTTTATTGCGTTTGAGTTGACGGGGGGACATCCCGGAGGACATGAGCTAGAAGAGAGGGGGATAGTTCTGGTGCAGAGAGGAAGATTTGAGTGTCATTTGCATATAGATTGGATTGAAATCCAAAAGAATGCATTAGGGTGCCAAGAGAGGATGTATAGATGGGGAGGGGGCCTAGGACTGAACCTTGGGATACACCAACAGTCAGAGGGTGAGGTAAAGAAGAGGAGCAAAGAAGGACACAATAAATGTTAGATTTTTTAGATATTATGTGAATTAAGAGAGAGAGCAATGTCACGGATGAATATACTAAACATATGGAGAGGAAAAGCTGAAAGCTCTTATGTCCTGAAGTGACCATAAATTACACGCTAGCTCAAAATGCTTATATATTCGTGTCACTGCAGTAATACAATACAGTAGTAGTGATCCAGAAGGGGGTTTATAATATAGAGCAGTGTTAATGATTTCTATGTCCATTTAATTTTGCTGGATACATGGAGGTGTCACTCGTGTAGAACAAAGGAAAATTCATTAAAAGGGATATGGACGCTTCCTGGATTTTACTAGCTTTAATATAACTGTGTATCTATATACTTTTATGTATTTTATTGTATTAAGAAGTGTACAAACAAATAGTGCCCGTTTATGACCACATCCACAGCAGCGTGTAGTGTCCTAGCCTATCAGGGACTACATCTTAGCTGCATGTTGCTGATTGGTTAGAATAAGGCACAACAAGTATAGCAGAGTTTGTGTTGTTAATGAAGAGGGCAGACCCATACAGGAACTATTTGTTTGATTTTAGGCAGTAAAAACTGAGCTTATAAGCACTTCTTAATAAAATAAAGTACATAAAAGAAAATAGATACCCAGGGATATTATGTACCTAATAACATCTAGAAACCTGCCATATCCATTTAACAGTATGAGGCGAGAGTGTCCGAGTACGAGACAGCTTCAGGAGAAAGTGAGGGCCATGCGGGAGGCTGATAAAGAGAAGCAGGGTCATTATGCACAAACTCAAAGGTTATGCAAATATGATTTAACTTGCTTACCTTTTTCTACCTGGATCTTGAAGGCGTTTCTTTTCCTCCTGCCGTAATCAACACTAAAAAAAAAAAAAAATATCCATCACTTGCTTTGCATTTAATTACAAACTGAGCCTTCCAGACTCCAAAATAGCACTGACATTTTCCTGTGAATGGCCACATTGCCTGTATTTATGTTAACTGGCACATAATTCAATACTTTGTTTAAACTATGTCTAAATACATATATTAATTGAGCGCCTTTCCTGTACGTTGTATTCCTTTTGTGGATGATGCTGAATTAAAAGGACCGCGGAACAATGATAGAAAAATGATTGTAAACGTCTCACTCAGAGCATCACCAAGCAGGAAATAAACATCTAGTTTTTATTTGGGAAAAAAAATTGTAATTAATAAAATATTGATTCAGGGGTCGTCAATTATCTTTTTACAAAATTGACCGAGGTCTGAATGTATTTATGAAAATGAAATCAAGGTCGGACATTTTTTTTTATGGATACACAAATAATTTAATACAATGGAATTCAGAAGTATATGGGATGTGAGTTTCACAACAGTGAAGGGGAATTAAGAGAACATGTATGTGTGTGGGGGGCACGTCTTTCACGCACTGGAGACCAGTGCGCCATCATCAGGGCGCCAAGAACTGCGCTCTGATGATGCTCTGTGCTACCGTCTGCATCCATCTGCCCCATCTCATATTTACTGGACCTGCTTGCTGGAGGCTACCAAGGTAAGGGGCTGACAGTGTGCCATGTGGGACTGGTAGGAGAATGTTGTATGTAATGTCACTGTCATTGTGTGGATGTGTCACTAGGAGCATGTTACATTGCATGTTTATCACTACGTGTCACTGTCATTATTTGTATGTGCGATAAACATGCAATGCAACATGCTCCTAGTGACACATGAAACAATGCCTGGCCCATATGGCACACTGTCAGACCCTTACCTTGCCATGCAGGTCCAGTAAATATGAGATGGGGGCCTCAGTGGCAGATGGAATGCAGGCTGGAGCGCAGAGCAGTTCTCGGCGCCCTGGCGACGCCCAGCTGTTCTGCAGCGCGCGAAGGTTGGCGTGCCATGTGTGTGTGTTATAGATTTATAGTACATTTGTGTTCACATTTAAATGTCTAAAATATGTTAAAAAAACAACGTATTTCCTGGTCAGAATTCTGAGAAATACAGTCATTCCACTGCGTTCTGGGAACCTGGGTGGGGGCATGCAAATGTGCCCAAAGATTTCGCTCTTGTAATCCAATAACATTTTAAGCATGGCTCATTTTAAAGCATATATATTACATAGCTTGAAGCAAAGCCTGGGATGGATTATACACAAGCCAGGAAACCTACCCACAGACAGCTGTTCAAGGTTAATGCCTTGCATCAGTGTGGGGCCGACTCCTAGCTTGTGTAGTAGATTTTGTGGGGAGGTAGTTTACCACAACAATCATTTTATTTATGGTGGGCAAAAGATCAACAGAATCCTCCATCGTACAGTGAATAAATAGTACATTTGTGCTCACATTTGAATGTCTAAAATAAGTTACAAAACGTATTTACTGCTCAGAATTGCAAAAAATACAGTTATTACACTGCATTCTGGGCACGGACAAGCAAATATATACATGCACACACATATAATAGTGTATTTAAGAGTTTAGAAGCTTCAGGTGGGCTTTTTAATGACAAATATTTAAGATGCAGTGGTGGTCCAGAAGAAATGACCCTGAGGTAGAAATTCAGACCTAGGTTCGCTTATTGACTACCCCTGGTCTAGTGGAATGCTCATTAGTTTACAAGGGCATTATGACTTTAATAATGAATAACTGTGAATAAAAATGTAAAGCATGTGTTTATGTCTTTGCTGCGCTACCATAAAAAGGATAGGACCGGGCAAGACCCCCGATCAGTTAAACATTTGAATATTTTTTTTCTGCTTTGAGACATTGTTTTAAAAAAGAAAATCTCAGGTACATTATCAAAATACCCTCAGATGCAACAAAGAAAAAAAATATGTTGATGTCCCTTTAAATAAAGGAATTAACCCATTGTATAACCATTGCCGTGGTTCTTAGACTAATTTAGCTGGTGCTCGTTTGCCTTTCCCTGTAATAGCGTTGATGCATCTCATTAGTTCTGATGTATTTACCTGTACATTTTCTGGAGATCAGCCGCTACAAGAGCGATATCCACATATCCACCACATCTGCTACCGCTCAGGTACTGCAAGAGACAAACATAACATATACTGATTATCGGTCTATATAATAGAGAAGGCCGATCGGAGGATCTAATACAATCTATATAGTGAAGCTCCACTAAAATGGGCCACCAGTTTGATATACCTGGCTATGTATTATCACTAATCATTATGGGTATATGGACTCGTCCTTTGTTCTAGGAAGTTATATGTATAACACAGCTTTAAACATAGCATAGGATGGATTATGCACAAGCCCACAGACAGTTGTTTCAGTTTTAAAGTGGATCTCATCAGTGCGTGGCTGGATCCATAGCGCGTGCGGTAGATTTTGTGGGGAGGTAGTTTGCCACACAAATCATTTAGCTTAAGGGTGGGCAATAAAGCGATTTAATTCAAATATAAAAACACAATTGTTCTATTTATTTACTGCATGGTGGAGGCTTCTATCACTATTTTATTCACCATACCGCAAATGATGATGTAGTTAATAACCTTCCCACAAATCTATACCGCGAGTTTGGTACCGGCCCCACACTGATGAGATCCATTAAAGGTATATCGAAGTTTCCCTGTTTTTACCTTTTTCTAATCTAACACCTGCTGCTTATATCAGATACACACATTATATGGAGTCATTCTATACAGACACATTTATTTTATTTAAAAATAAAAATTGTTTCCACCCCCCCCCAGAGCTGCTTACATATGCACAGTGTACCTACCAATAGAAACACTGCATTTGGGTACGGACATCAGGGCGAGTTTGTTGATGTTTATTTGGGGATTTTTTCATGCAAAAAAAAAATGTTTTCGTACACTACTGATTCTCCTCTATCAGATGCATTCATAATCCAGGGATCTTAGATATGCCTTCTAACTCATGCACAATACATCCTATGCTGTGCTTGAAAGATGTGTAATAGGGCAGGCATATGTTGAAAGGAATCATGTGTAAAGTGTACTGGATTAAAGAGTGAAAATGCATTGTGGGCTCATTTGCATATCCCTGAATGCAGTGCAATATCTGTATTTATGGGAATTTTGAGAAGGAAATACATTTTTAACTTATTTTTAGACATTCAAATGTACTGTACTCTGAGGTGGCTTCTGTCGCCCATAATATGCTAAACGATTATGTGATTATATCTAAAAACATATATAAGAGTGAGGTAGCCCTGAATGTCCAGTAATCCAGTTGAATAATCAGAGTATTGTAGTAAATAGTGATACCTTTTTTATTGGACAAACGTATTCATAATAAAGCGATGAGCTTTCGAGAGATAATGCCTCTCTTTATCAAGTATATATATATATATATATATATATATATATATATATATATATATATATATATATATATATATATATATATAACTCAGTTATTGTATTTGCAGACATATGTACCTGTGCCAGTCTGTGTTTCAGCCTCCCGTCTATTCCCGGGGATCCTGGCCGGTTCTTCATGCTGTTTGCGGTTCCAGGAACCGACTGTCAGGAGTAAGGGCTGCACATCCAGACACACGTGTGAGTGGGGTCCTCACATTTAGCTGTCCTCTGCAATACCTGTTGTCATGGCTCGGCTTATTATTTCAATATACTCATGTAATACTCACTTTTAGACAACTAACAGTACGTCTGTCAAAAAATATCGTGACCTATGTATTATTTTATTTACGTTTAATGAATACAAAATCAGGCATTGCTTTAATTAGCACAGGGGGCCTCTCACTGACTGGATTATGATTGTATGGTGGCAGCCATGTTTGTACACTCAGTGAGTGTATATACTGTAATGGCAACCGCCATATTGCTACTCCTATTAATGCATTTTATGTGGAATGTTTTTTTTTATTAATTTGCTTAACAAGTAATACATACAGCAAAATACCTCAATTTTATTTCTATGGACTATTTGAATATTCTAGCCTACATTAATAATAATAATTACACTGTAAGATTAATGATAAATAATCCCAGCGTAATATGTGAGATTTATTCACCAGCAGGCTTTTCCTGTCACATGATTCTGCAAGGCGCTGCTGATTGGTGGGAAGGAGGAGACCTCACAGTTTTTGCCTTTCACGTGACCTGGACCTAATGAGTTTATTGGCTTGAAAGGAAGGAGCTCTTCTGTCACATGGTTATGACAGGTTGATGCTGATTGGTTGGGGGATGGAGACCTCGCGGATATGTCTGTCACGTGGTTATGACAGATTGTGCTGATTGGCTAGAGGGTGGAGCTCTTGCGGCACTTCCTGTGATGTGAACAGTTCTGGGAGCGGCGGATTGGTGAGAGGCTGCACTGTATCCGGCGGGATGGAGGCCGCTCTCTTCATCTTCTCGCTTATTGATTGCTGCGCGCTCATCTTTCTCTGTGTTTATTTCGTATCCTTTTGGGACAGTTTGTCTCTTCCACCTTCCTGTTCGTCTGTCATGGCGGGTGTGAGGTGTAGGCCGGTGATGTGGAGCCTGGTGTCACACTTCCTTACTAATGAGTCCCTGACTAGCAGTGAGATTCTAATTATAATATAAATCAAAATTATAGTGATAAGAACAACTTTGTCAGTTCAATTTGTGTAAAACATCATTTTCCTGTGTAAACTTACATTGAAATGTACAATTTTGAACTGTAGCCTTTTCTGATCCACCCACTAACCGATTCTAGTCTTATTTTGTTAATGAGAGATTCTTGATGTCTGATTTGCCCCTGAAGCATTGGGTCCGTTGTCTTGAGTACAGTCATAAATACTAGCTCAGACCCAGGTGACAACACTTAAGACACTAAACCTGGAGCCTCAGGATAATCAATGACTGTGACTTATTAACAAAATATATGAATCTCTTTGGTGAGTGGATCAGAAAGGCTGGCTGCTCAAATGGCAAAATTCAATGTTTGTTTACTGTGTGGAAATGCATTTTTTATAATATTAAAAAACATTAATTTTAAACAAAAGAAAAATCAAGTCTTTCCTGTTTTCTGACTGCCAATGTAATGCACTTTGGGATTATGAGCCACAGTCTATGGCAGTAAACTCACAGTAAGCATTTGTTAAAGGACCAGCGCACAATGAAAGAAAATATGTTTTTGTGTTTTTTCCATCTTACGATGCAAGTTATCTGATTCCGGGCCAGTTAAAGGCTAAGGGCGTTGTCCATTTCAATTTTATCCAATTATCTTTACAATGGCGCTCTCTTGACTATTCCCCCCCCCCACCCTCGCTTCACTGATAGCTAAAACACACACCCTCATGATTCAGATCTGAGGAACTGATGTAAGAAACTCAAAATGGATTCCTGTACTTATAGACAGAGTCTTCAATTACTCAAATGTTTTATGTCCTTTCCTTACACAGCTCCTAATATTGTAAGTTTGGGGATCTTTCCTGTTATAAGTAATTCAGCAGTTGCGGCAAGGAGCTGTTAGATCAGGGGTGGGCAAGTTCGGTGCTGGAGGGCCACACACAAGTCTGGATCTGAAGATATCCTTTCTTTACACAGGTGAGTCTATCAGAATGACTGAAGAAGTGATGACTCGCCTGTGCACAGCAGGGATATCATCAAATCCCCGTCGAGTTGTGGCACTGCAGAGGAGAGAATAGTTATTTTGCTATACTGCGGCATCGCGCTTAAACAGCGGCGCCCAAAAAACTGGAAAACTGTCAGCTACATGTGCCGGCGTTCTCAAATTAGGAAAGGACCGGTGTATAATATCCCTGGTTATCAATTTACATTTATTTACCTTATATATTTTTTTAAAGAAGTGCTTATAAGCTCTGTGCAGTGTCTCATACTAAACCATAACTGACTATCTCAGCAGCAGTCTGCAACATGAGATTTGTTCCCTGATAGGCTAGGACACTACACTGCACATCCAACCCTACAGAGTCTGTGTCTTCTCAGTTTTTGTGTCTGTTGCAAAAGTGTGTGGTGAGTAATTTCTGTCCTGTTGCTATAACACCTGTGACATTGTTGACGTTGCTTGGGGTTGGTATTGTGAAGGTTTCTTTGTTCTGGTAATGTCTTGCCTACAGTCGCCTATTAAAAAAAAAAAAAAAAAAAAACCTCATTTGGAGCAGACCAGGACATATTTTCCCACAGAGTATTTTTTTTAATGCCTGTTTTTGATTATTTTATTTTTTGCTCCATTTCTTTACCTGTATGAACATCATGCATGGCTAGGTGTTAATATTTAGACATTTCAGGCAGATAACCCCTTTTTAAAATCTAGAAAACATCTCCTACAGGTGGATGTACTTCAGGGCTTCACTAATATTGGGAGACCGTGCTGGTTTCTATCTATCTATCCTATAAAAAAATCCATAACCTTGCTCCAAAAATGGATGACTAGGTCCTAAGAAATCCGACTGGCTGCTAGGATTCAGATACATTTATCGACCATTGCTCTATTTATTAGTTTTCAAGAATCCCTGCAAGTGAAGCGTGGTTTTATTATGGTGACTGTATACAATGAGAGTTTAAATGAACACCAGTAAGCTGTGTGACACTGCAAGTTATAAAAATAGGCTCATACAGTTTGATTCTTACTTTTAAAGACTTGTGTAAAAGCAAAACACGGATTATTTACACAAATGTATAACATTTCAGGCAAAATACTTTGTTCATTCCTCTGATGTCAATGGTTATATGCAAACAATGGACATTATGCTTTCATTCATGTATGTATGCTATCTATATATATATATATATATATATATATATATATATATATATATATATATATATATATATATATATATATATATATAAATTTATTTATTTTTCTAAAGTCTTCTTAGATGCTTCAAAGTTTGTTTAATGTGTCTCAAAATGGCAAATATTAGTGAATACTGCATGCTGATTTATGGATCCTCTTTTCTGCTCTCCTCCCATATATTTTAGTCCATGGCTGGGCAAGTTTGGTTCTGGAGGGCCGGCCACAGGTCTGGATTTGAGTGTTTGACTCACCAGGGCACAGAGAGGAATCTGGATGACTGAAGGAGCGATAGTCATGTCTGTGAGAAGCCGGGATATGCTCAAATCTAAGCCTGTGTGAGGCCCTCCAGGACTGAACTCGCCCCATCCCCTTTTAGATGCATCAATTCTATAGCACTATTATTTAACTGAAAGGAAATGGCTGCTAACTAGTTTTATAGCACATTCAGTATGCTGCATAACTAGGACTATTCCACATTGAAACAATATGGCAGTCACTGTTATCAGTACATCTCTGCATAATGTTTCTAGCTGAAGGAACAGACTGGACTTTGCACAATGCCTTGATATGTTTCTTCTGAGTTGTCCTTATCTTGAGCCCTAGATAATTACGTTATCTGACTTAGAATGTGACTACATCAATGCCCGGTCCTGCTGCTCAAAATTAAATAAGGTACAGTATGTCTTTTATTTGTCTCTGGTATTGTCTGTAGCCCAATGTGTTTAGGTGAGGTAGCAGCACAGGCACTTGGGGAACTTTTATCCATATGCTTAAACAATTTGTCAAAGCAGTCTGTGATTGTGGTATGAAATACAATGTGTACTATTCAGTCATTTACACCATAATTATTATTATTATTATTAATATCGCGCCAACATATTCCGTAGCGCTGTACAGGGGTTTAGTACATGTCGAAACCCCCCCCCAGAAAACTTAACACCTTATAAAGAATGGAGGGCCATATTTATAACCATTGGATAAACACTCTATGTATTCGATTTGTGACTGAAATCTCTTCTTTACAGAGTTAGTTTAGTATATCTTATCTCAAATGTGAAGTTTGTGAAAAGCTAGTCTCAGACCATGTGATGCTTGGAGACCCCCCCCCTATATTCACACTCACAATATCTCTGTAATTAGAACTGAAATGTGGTCCTTAAAATACAGTTTACTGCAGGGCTTGACCAATCGCAGAGCCAGGCTCCATATCTGCGTTGTGACATAAGCTGTCTTTGATGGGAGGTTAACGTATTAAAACTACTTGGCTTTATTTTGAAGCTGACCTGACCCTTTGAAGCCAGCTTGGGAGCCATGACTCCTAAGATCTTAGTGCTGGCTCCTAATGTTTTAATTTGGTATATTTTGCTAAATATAACACATACTCTTGCTATTAACTAAGCTGACTGGCTCCTATGTTTCAGATACATTTATCAAACACAGAGTTACAGTGCTAGTGGAATTATTAGTGTCTTCTCATTTTTAGTTATTAAATAAATAATAAATCAAGCTGATTGTGGCTGGCGATACAGTTTAGTGACCCCCTGTACTTCACTATCTGTTACAATGCTCACATTTTTTAACTCTGCTCTGTACACATTTTGATATAACATGGGTAGAAATATCCTGGAAGCCCAAGGTCTTAAAATGTGTTTATTTGGACCCTGAATATTTTCTAGAGCAATAATGTGTCTCTATGATTGGACTCCCTCTGACTCGATACTCCTTGTCTGCCTTCTAGAAAACTTTCAAAAGTTCCCCAACAGTTTATTATGACTGTACAACCATGGACTTTATAATATCCCCATACTACCAGTATGATGCGCATGTATATATTTGTTTCCGCATTCCTTCCCTTTTAGACAAACGCTTATGGATAAAACTTTCCTCTTGTACATCTGGTTGCTGGTAGAATAATTATGTTCTTACAAATGACTTTTTCTACACACCTCATTAAAATGTTTGTTCTCTATAAACATCGCCATATTAATATTGGATAATTATTTGTCTGCAACCTTAGATTCTAAAAATGGAGAAGTATAATTCAAAGAACTCCATATGTACTTCCAGATATCCATAAATAGTTTAGCAGATTGAGTCTAGTCTGTGCTTTCTCATATGCCCGTGCTGAAGTGGAGCTCATACTCTTTCAGGAGCCAATCTCCCAAATGGTACTTTCAATGCTGTTCTGTCTTTTTTTACTATCAATTCTGACATTTTTAACCTTTGTTTGCAGTGGGTTGTCCCGGAGCTAATCGGCCATACGCTGGTGTCCGTGTTAATGCTAGTTTCATTGCACTGGTTCATCTTCCTTCTAAATTTACCAATAGCAGCATGGAACATTTACCGGTGAGTATAATCTCATAGTTATGGAAATAACACAATGTATGGATTTAAACCTTTTACTTTTAATCACATACAAACTAAATTCTATATATACATATATACATTTGTATATGCTAATGGACAAAAATATCAAAATGGTGTTTAGAAGAGTTTACAAACGCTGTTCTAAGGCATTGCCGTTACCCAGTGTTTATTTGTATGGCTAACCACTCCTTAAAAATAAAAAAATCTTACAATGCATTCTAGAAATGCATTCCATCACAGAAACAAAAATGTATTTGAAGGACGCTGTCCAATGTTACAATGTGGTACTTTATTATCTCCATAAATATGTACTGTTATTGAATACTCCCAATAAGATTACAATTTAAAAAATAAATAAAATGTGTTAATTATAATGTCTACTTTATTTCTATGTTTTAGAAGTTATGAGAATCCTGAAATGCTTTTTATTTAACTTTTTGAATAGTCTCCACTTTACTTTTTAAATAAATCCTAATGTTTTTTTTTTAATTAAATATAAAAAAAATCTGATATTTGTCATGTGATTCCAAAGAGAACAAAGGAATGTTCATCTAAAGTGAGATTTTCTTTCTTATTGGCTGCTGGCATTGTTACTCTGAGTGACAGGCCTATTGTGTTTGTTCTGGTAAACTAGTTCTTCTGGGTGTAGAGAGGTCACTTTGTCTTGTACATATTTCACTTCACCTGTGCAGTGTTTAGCCAACACCTAGGAGTAACTAAAATTCCTCTTAAAAGGACAGAACATGTCAGTGTGACCTTCTAGCATTTGGTTTAACCCATTTGTAACTATTCTATTCTGGCCATATTGCTAACAAAGGATCTGAAATTTAGTGAAAAAATTGGTAATATTTGTCTGCCCAGTACGTAAATATTGTAGTAGACTGTACACTTCGATACAATACAGTTTCAGGTCACTTGTGCTTTATTGTTTATGTAGTTTTATCATCTTGTTAATGTTCGTTGTTGTTTTTTTTTTTTCTCCCATCATTCCAGGTTTATTATGGTGCCAAGTGGGAACTTAGGGGTTTTTGATCCAACAGAGATTCACAACCGGGGTCAGCTAAAGTCTCACATGAAGGAAGCCATGATCAAGCTTGGTTTCCACCTCCTGTGCTTCTTCATTTACCTATACAGGTTAGTGCCAGCTCATCACACTTAGCGCAGACAATCAGATGCCATAAGTTATTTAATATACTGTTGTTTGCTATGTGTTGGTGACATCATTATTTAAGTAAGCCAGTTCCTGTTCTTAAGTGTGCACTTACACCCACCAACATAATGATGCTCTATTTATAGTTGGGAGTAAATGCTGCATAGATCAAGCCATTTATGACTAAGCAACAAGAGAAGAACAAAATGTGTCCAAAATCTTATATATCTATACCTCAGTTCAGCGATGTTTGTCTCGTGAGGTGAGCAGTTGAGGCACGCAGGACTTAGGCTGCAAGGACCAGAGGAACGTATATGGACTGTAGGTCTTGCAAAAATACGACTTTAATGGCCATATCACTGAACAGAAAAAAGCTGGAAAAAACAACAAATATGACTCCAATGGCCATATCACAATATATTGTATATCATCACATATCGTAAGCTCGCAAAAAATAACCCTAAACCAATAATAGTTCCTCTGCAGCAGTAACATTTACACCAACGCAGCAACTCTTAACCCGAGCCAGTAACATCATTTTTGACAGGAAATTCCCTAATATAGTACCCTATGTAATTCATAAACACTTAGGGCTTATATTTGTGCTCTTCATACAGATGTTTTTCTTTTTAAGAGGGATTTTATTTGCACTGATTAATACATAGTAAATGAATTAATGAAATTAACAGAAATTGCAAGTACAAATAGATGCATTATACAGCCCTGCTTACAGTTTCCCTTCAAGATGTCAAACCGTTTTTTATTTCCAAAACTGTGTCTTGTTTTTTCTTGAAATAGCTCGGTAGAGAAATCTGAATAACTAAAAATATTGAAACACAAACTGTTGTATAACGAACATAATCTGCCTTTCTTGAGCATAATATGTAACTTTCTCAGCAAGTGGGTTTTGGTTGTTAGGTTACAAAGATGTTTCGGTAACTGAGAACCACTGTAGCTAAATATGGTGCATGATATGATTCCTAAAATCTTACGTTCATGAGGTTTGATAACGAAAGATTAATTTATTCTCTTGTAAGAGAGAATAGTATGACACAATACTGTCGTCTACCAGCAGTGGGTGTTGCGATAAATAAGAGCATGTGCATTCCGGCGGCCTGATTCACTCTGGGAATGAGCCCAAGTGCATCATGTGATCCTGGGAGGGTAATCATGTCCAATTATTTGGTTTAGTTTATTGAACTCATTGCATAATTTTACTTCTATTAGTGGTGTCATAACCTACAATACAAGTAGCACTTGAGCAATGGCTTCACCATCCATTATTTCCTACATCATTGCGAAACAGAATTAAGACAAGACATGATGTAGCAGAAACTGTAAAAAAAAAATATATATATAAAATTGGAAGCCATGGGAATGTTGTTGGAGAGATAATTGAAACCGTTTTGAACTGAGGGCCTTCGGCACTCATTGCTAGCCTCTCCTGTCGTGTACTTTTGGTCCTCTGTGAGCTATTATATAAAATTTTATATATTTCTATGTATATGTAATTAATGATTTATTCAATCAATTCATTTATGCAATAAATTAATATTTTAATTATTTGTAATATATGCAGCTAGCAATAGGCTGAAGAGCTAACAATCTGTTTGTATTTTGCGTCTGCATAGAATATACATTGTGAGTGTTAGTGGCCTGCTTATAAAGTGTATTGAATGTTTGAACTGTGCGTTCTAGATAGGCTGCGTGCGCCAGGTAAAGCCGTTTGGCTTATCGTGTAAAGCGGCATTGTATAGTCATAATGTTATTAATGTGGTACGCGTCTCGTGAGCATTTTCCGGCTTTTGTAACAATGTATCTTGTAGGTCGTAGTGTGATGTGTAAAGTGCTACGCGGTTTGCAGTGTTTTGCGCGGTCCGGGGTCGTGTATTTTTTTTTTTTACTTGATTTTTGGTGAATATGGTCTAAATAGTTAGATTTTTCTTTTTGTTTTTTGTTTGGTTGCTAATTTTTTCTTTTTCTGTGCTACGGTTTAACGACTCGCCTTGCGAGGCTCGCAGCAATTTTTAAACCTGAATAATGTTCATAGACAATGAATGTTATGTTTTATATACCAGATATGTACTCACTACCTTCCAATATGTTTTTTTGCAGCATGATCTTGGCCTTAATAAATGATTGAAGCTTGAAATAGACTACAGATCAAACTACGAGATGAGACACTATGTGGAAAATGGCCACATCGAACAAGAAAAGAAATGGCCTCACGCAGAGTATTTCGCTTTTTTCCTATTTGAACGCAATATTTTTTCAATGTATTTTTTAACATAAAAAGTATTTAAAAAAAAAAAAAAAAAAGAAAATAGTCCGTTCACTTGAATTTCATTTTTCTCCTGTACCCAACATGACCCTGCACTTAATTGGTATATGGGGCAGAAGACTCTGTATTACTGTATTTGCGGATTTCACAAAAACATCATTTAGCCCACAAAGGCTGTTTATTTTAAAACCTTACAGGTGTTTCACTTGGGAGAGATTTGGTAATTAGTGCACTGATTGGTTTGAATGGTTTTAAAGAGCCTAATCCTTCTGATAAAGCAATAATTGGCACATTGCACTTAAAGGACCACAGTAGGGATATCAATTATTTTAGGATAGTAAAGTACAAGTAAGAATGAGTATTGGGTATAGAAAAATGTCTTTGCATTTATTACTGTTTGGCTGTTGCTCAAGACCTCCTGGTCTTATTATGGGTGCCTATTTATTGATGCATTATTCCCTGGATTAGTGGCTTCTGTTTGCAAATGGCTTCCACTTTGTCACTCCTTTAACAACCAGATTCTCTTTATAGTACAGAAGCCATACGCAAAAGTATGCCAGTAATGAGGTACTTGGGTACTCCTAACAAGATCAGTCTAGTGGGAGGGAAAGCTGGTCATTTTAATACAAAGTGACTTTTTTAAATAATTTTCAACTGCAAATAATCACTTTTTATTGGTACTTTACTATCCTACCCTAACTGAGACCTCTGCTGTGACCTTTTAAAGGGATATGGAAGGTTTCTGTATTTTAGTGGGTATATAATATACCTGTATGTCTATTTACTTTTATGTACTTTTATTTTATTAAGGCATGCTTAAAAGCTCTGTTTTTACTACCTAAAATCGAACAAACGGTCCATTTTATGGGTCTGCCCTCTGTAGCACATGCAGGCACAGACGTTGCAGGGTTGGATGTGCAGTATAATGTCCTAACCTATCAGAGACCATGCCTCAGAATATATGTAGCGAAGATGTGTTTCCTGATGATTAGGACATTACACTGCACATCCAGCCCTACATAGTCTGTGCCTGTATACACTGCAGTGTCCAGACCTATACAGGGACAGTTTGTTTGCTTTTATTAAGAAAAACACTTAAAAGCTCTGTTTATTGCCTAAAATCAAAGTACATTAAACTAGATGGTTATATTTTTTACCTAGTAAAATCCAGAAAACTTCCATATCCCTTTAATCTGTGCGCACTTCTGTAGTGGTCTGAATATCTAATTAATGCTCTTTAACCTTGTTGAATCATTTAACATTTTCACTCAATAGCTAATTGTGTGTTTGTAATTAAATTATATTTACCATTGTGTAGACATAATTTTTCACTTTTCTTAAAATAGTTTTTCATAATTAAACAGTACTGTAATGGTTCATGTTATTTTACTTGAAGCATTGACCAGTTGTGTCCATTCTGGAAGAAAGCTGGTTGATTGTTTTGATATTTCTTTACTGGCCAACCAATATTTTACATTGAAATCATACAACGGCCTCAATTAATTTTCATAAAGAATTTTTTTCAAGATTGTCAGTATATATGTATAATTTTTATGATGATTCAATAAAAATCATCATAATCTGAAACCATGGTTTATTATATAAATATGTAGGTGCATCCTCTGCTCCCTAGATAGGTGTGTGTATATCCCTCAACTGGTTGCACTCTTGGTGCTGAGTAGCTGTTCTACCCCATCATCAATGAGCTGTTCTACCCCATCATCAATGAGCTGTATAGTTTTCTCTTGTTGGAGGACAACCTAACATCACGTGAAAGGAATGCTTGTATTGGCTGTAAATACAGAAGAAATGCACATTGTCAATTGATCAATCAGGTCTAAGTATTTAACCGGTTCCCTGGTGGTCCAGTGGTTAGGATTCAATGCTTTCACCACTGCAACCTGGGTTTGATTCCAAGTCAAAGAACCAAGAGGTCACACCACCTTGAAGCTGGTCAGTACTTGGATGGGAGACCATCTAGGTATACCAGGAGCTCTATTCTGTGGAGAAGCAACTGGCAAACCCACTCCAGTAGCTCTGCCATGAATACCAAGTGAATTGGCATGGTGTGTTGTGGTCCATGAGGTAACGGAGAGTTGGGCATGACTGAATGATGCACGCACGCATTTCACCAGTGCTCTACCCCAGAAATATTATGGATTGTGATTTTCTTTTTGTAACTGCAGTTGTGCCCCTTTTTTTTTTTTTTTTTTTTTTGCATATTCTGGATATCTGCCTCTCTCATGTACAAAGGCATCACCATTTGATCTAGAAGTATCTCTCTCTTTCATGAGTGTTTCTCCAAGGTGCTGTACATTACACTGGCTCGGAATTTGCATGTTTGAAACCTGCTTCATGCCTCTTCACGTGTTGGGTCAGTTTATCATGACCAATGGAGCCCTAATCCTGTGATGTCATGAAGGATCATGCTCAAAAGTGATCTTTACTCAGTGGTGGCATTTTTTTTTAAAGGTACATTGTAGGTTTCTGAATTTCAGTGGGAAATAGGAAGTAGGAAACTTTAATTTAATAAAAAGTGCTTAAGCAAATTTTCTGCCTTAAATCTTACAAATAGTTACTAACTGGGTATCTTATTCTACCGCTCATAAAGACGGCATACTTCTATGTACATGGGGCTACATTCAATTCCAAGCCCGTAACTAGAGTGCAGACCGCCGCATGTCTGTGATTGAGTTGCAGGCTCCCGTTGGTCTCTGTTTGCGAGGCTATTCAATAGCTTCAGGTCCCGAGTCGCAATCTTAAAGCCAGCTCCGTAAACCATGCACTGTTTCGGAGCAGATGTGGGTGGGAACCGTATCAATTCACTAAGCCTGTAACTGCTCATTTTGAATCGGCGAATGGAAAATGAAACTTAATTACGGCAGTTAAACATGGAGGTTACATAATCAATCAGGTTCGGGGGTGCGATATGCGATCAGACTGATACCAGAAATTGATTTAACCCTGAAATGACACATAAATATGAATGTCATTTCCTGCAGATTTATGAGCTTGAGCCTGTTGTGCAATTAATTCTAATGTCTTTCGTCGCTCTCCCTGTAATTTACAGTGCAGGATTTTTTATTTGCATTTACAGTGCAACGAATGGGTGTTTAATCCCCTTGTGCGGGTCCTCTTGAGCACATATAGGATTTTCTTCTCCATTGGCGGTTTACGAGTGTGCATACGTTTGTGAGCCTGGGGAATTGGAACAATTGGATAGCGATTTGCGATTTTAGCCCTGCGGAAGTGACAGATCAAAGGCTTCTGGAGGGTGTAAGTTACAAGTTAGACGGACGCCATCTTTTCAAGCTCGTAACCCAATCCTAGCCCGCAAAAAGACGCCAGTTGAATAGTTTGAAATTTGCCTTCAAGCTTACTTACGGGCTTCTGGATCTCAAATTCGCACAAATGAATGGGGCTAAATATGTGCAGTGTCTCATAGCAACCAATCAGGGGCAACAGTATGCAACATGCTGCTAGAGAAGGGTCACTGAGAGGCTAATTTGAAGTACTCCACTTTATCCTCTATGTATTCATGAGCTTCAGAGGATAGACCCCCAACAAGTAACATTTTTATAATTTTAGGTAGAAAAAAAGCTTTTAAACACTTCTTAATAAAATAAAGTACATAACAGTAAATACTATTATTATTATATTATATACCTACTAAAACCCAGGAATCTTCCATCTCCCTTTATATGTGGACATATTTTGGTATGGGGTGGGGGCCAGAAAAAAAGTGCAAGAGCAATGACACTGACTGTTCTTTAGGACAAATTGTTTTTGGGATTAAAAAAAGAATTATCAAGAAAACATATATTTTCATAAAAATAAAGGAAGCAACAACAATAAAAAAACAATAAGTTATCAGACTAAAAGTACAAATTATGGGCAAGATAAACGATACAATAAAAAAATAATGGACAGGTAGCTGACACTGCAATATGGAATTCTACTGCTTTTCAATCTCTTATCTTCAAGGCGTTATCTTGTATTACTGATACATCTGCAACACAAAAGGAGAGTGTCCCAGGGAACCATAAAGCAATACCAGGAATGGTCATATTTAAAAAAAAATAAGTACTGTGAATACACAATACCTTTAAAACCCCCCTCAAGAAATGCTTTCTGATGACTGTCACTGAATTAAGATCAGGACAAAGTCCACTTCCCATATGGTACGCACAGATACACTAATGTGATCCTGGGAAGTGGCTCTCAATCATGAAGCCAAGGATCGGCTGCCCGTCAACCAAAGATTTCAAGGTCCTAATCCTTATTTTAAATCAGTGATTTATTTCAATTATATTTTTCCTGCTGTGTCAGCAACACATTTAATGGGTCAGTACCTCCTTATTCTTGATCTCACACACCCCATTCATGCCTATTTTTCCAATCTACCTTTCCGTTTTCTCGCCCTGAGGACCAGTTGATAAAGGCTCAACCACCGGAACAGACTTCGTGCCAGCTGTGGAGAAACATTGCTCAATTCACCATCTCGAGTAACCAATAACACTTGCTTGAGCACATATGAGTTTTGTCAATGGTTAACAACAAAAACGGAGGTGCTCAATCAGGGAGGCTAAGCTCCAGGGGTCATTTGCATAATCAACAACAAAAGATGTTGCTCTCAGAGTGGATTTTTAAGTTCATAGAACTAAGGTTAGTTTGTTGCTCCAGATGTGGACCCCTTGCTCATTGTGTCTTAGGGAATTCAGCTAAACCCCACTGATGAGGCCCAATATAGGCAGAAATATACATCTGGGCTTTGCTCTCTACCTCCTGTACAGGGTAGAATTACCTGGTATTTCAGGGCTGGATCCCATACTGAGTGAGACCAGACTGATATACTACTATTGTTTTTAACGCACATGTGCTCAGATAAAGATATCGGTAAAATCTGGCATATTCGTAATTATCGAATCGGGAGATAATAAACTCTGATTGAACATGGTGGGCCTGATAAAATATTTACTGGTTCTGCAGTTAATAAAGTATGTCCCTTCTTATATGTACAACATAACTATGCCGAAGGCTTACTAACAAACTGATATGGACACACGGGTGTCTTTAAATGGGTGCTCATATTTATCCGCGTTGCCTCTATGAAAATGTTTGATATTGGCCAAGATGATTAATTATAGATTATCATAGGATAGTGACTTTATTTGTATAAATTACAATATACTGACCATATTTGTGCTCCTCTCTTTAAAATGTGAGATACTGGTTTGGTACTCCATTAAAGAGAGTTCAAAGTCTACCATTAGACATGTGCTCTATCAGCCATATGATGTCCCCATCTCAACCACTAAGTTAAAACTCTGTTTTTTTTGTTTTTTTCTCTCCAAAATCTTGAGCTACTAATCAATTCTTGTCTTAAAACACAAATCAGACGGAGGTTCCCTGCTGTAAAAGGGTGTCGACACCTGTATAAAAGCAAGCAAGTACCCACAAAGTCCAACCTACGTGAATAATAGGAACCGATAACATGATGCCTCCATCTTAATGTAAGTAGTGGACATCTAAAAACTCAAGGAACATGACACACTAATTAAAAACCAACATATTATTTATTAAAAATTAGACCACACTAAAAAAATAAAATAAAAAATACTAAATGTCATTCTTGTTAACGACCAAGATATTATTTATTTAATAGAATTTGACAAGAAATATATGAATAAAAGTATCCCTAAATCGGACATTATATTTAAGGTTGTAGACATAGGGGTAATTAATGAGGCCCCATCATGCAAGGTGCCACCAGTCATTAATCATATTTACTGGGATTGCAGAGTTCACCACAATTTGTATCTCCTTTTTACAATGTGTAGATGGACATTTTATACTTCAGTCCCTGTTAAAAAGAAATAACGCCATGGTGGTATTCAAACTCAAGTAGTTTAATGTCCTCTGAGTATCTGTCACTTCGCCCCATGATATGGGATGACACTACAAAGAGCATAGGAATTTTCTGAAAAAGAAAAGTGCAATTTTTTTATATAACACAATTTAAATGTATTTGAGGATTATTAGCAGTGGCGGATGGTGACTTTCCAACCTGGTGGGGCGGAAAACAGAGACCTGGCCCCTCCCCTTACATAGACTCCACCCAATAGTATAAACCCCTCCCCTTCATAAACATGTTACCACAACATGTATAGACCCTGCCTAGTGACACAGTCTCCACCCACAAAAGTGATCCCATAGAGAAAGACAGGGATAAAGATGGGGAGGGGGAGGAGGGATAGTGAGAGAGGTGGATAGAGAGTTAAAGAGAGGGATAGAGAGAGGAAGGGATAGAGAGAGAGAGGAAGATATAAAGTCAGAGATAGATTATATGTCTCTTCTATCCCCCTCTCTCCTTCTCTATCCATCTCTCTTCTACCCCTTCCTACCTCCCCCAATATAATTTACCACTGAGCCAATAATGATACCAGCAGATACTATGATAGCATCAAATATACTGAGAGAGTAAAACTGCTTAAATAGATAATTTGTTAAATGAGCAAATAGATTAATTTAACAAACAGAGACTAAACAGCACGTGGGAGGAACATCTTGCACCTACAGAAAGACAGGGTGATAATTCACCAACAACAGACAAGAACAAGAATGTTGCACCCCAAGTTGGTTCTGCATGACTCAGTACTGTTTTGTTTCTCCCTCCATTTTAAACATTATTATCTTTAAAAAATACATTTGTTTAAATCTATGTGTTTGTAAAAAAAATGTAATATTTTTTTCTTCAGTTTAATGGCTGCCTTTACATAATATTAAGTTGCAAAAACATATTTGAGAGCTTAATCACATATAATAGTTGTCAAACTACAAGATGTCGTCACACTTTGCGTGGTGCGTATGACTTAGGCGATGAGCGCCGAATGCACTCATTGGTTGCGAGGCGAGCTGTTAGTGCGGAGCACTTAGGCAATGAGCATAGCGAGGCGAGCCGTTAAGGCACTAAAACTCTCAACACAAAGGCGATGAGCGCCCAAAGCGCTCATTGCCTGCTCACCTCGCGAAACGGGACTTAGCCACCAAACACTTACTAAATGCGGGATCACCTTAGCCTGCAAGCAGTTGACAAACGCAGGACTTAGAATTTTTTTTTTATGAGATGCAGGATACAAGATAGCAAAAATACGAGGTTAACAACCGAACCGCGAAAACACAAAAACAATAAAAACACAATAAATACACAAACAAATAATACAAAAACATCACACACAGCACGGGGGAACAGCTAGGATGTCTGGGAGTGAGGTGGAACGCGAATTTAAGGCTATTTCGACAAGTTTCGACACAGGAAAATCGCCTAAGCAAAAGAAAATATGGCCTCCAAAAAAAAACTGAAAACGAGGCTACATGACCCCGGATTGCGCAAAACACTGCCAAACGTGTTGCACTTTCACACAGGAACGTACGAACTACAAAATATTACAAATGACGGAAAATGCTCGTGAGTCGCGTAACACATTAATAACATTACGAATTTACAATGGTGCTTTACACAACTAAACCAACGGCTTTCCCTCGCATACGCAGCCTATTTCTAATGCACAGTTAGGACATTCATTACACTTTATCATCAGGGCGCCAACACTCAAACTGTACATTGTATGCTGCTGGAAAATACAAACAGATTGTTAGCTCTTCAGGCTATTGAATGCTGGATATATTAATTACAAATAGGTAAATTATATTAATTTAGTCAAGAAATAATTAATTCATTATTAGTTAACTAAATATAGATAAATATATATCTCTCTTTTTGATGAGTGACGAAGGAGCTCAGAGTACAAAAAGGTTTACATTGTCTGACAAACAGAATTTCCATGGCTTCAAATGTTATTTCCCCATCATTTTTGACGGGCAAGTCGCTAGTAAGTATATATTTCTAATTCTACTCCTTCACGGCAATAAAAATTGAAGCCTGGCAATGCTGTTTGCCACACAATGCAATGTTCTGCCCCCTCTGAGCACCTTCGGCGCTCATCGCGAGGTCCCACGCTGAGCGCCTTTGGCGCTCATCTCATGGCTCGCCATGAGCACCTTTGGCACTCATTGTGAGCCTATCCTCCCTTCTACTTTACTCTCATTACAGGCCCTTCCCTGTGTCTTTCTCCTCTGTGTCTCTGCTGAATCTTTGCGTGGTGCGCTCTGACTGCCGTTGGTTTTATTTTTGAAGTTCTGCGTGCCTGGCGTTGTTGGTGTAAGTGTTACTGTCTTTTGCGTCGAAGTTCTGCGTGCCTGGCTTTGCTCAGCCTCATTTTCATCCTGTTTCAAAATTTTTATGGTTTTTCAGCCACCATTTTTCCCCCTCTTCGGCGATTTTCGATAGTTTAATAAGACAAAATATGCCTCAAATTAATTTGCAACCCCACTCACAGGCTCCCTGGCTCTCCCCCTGTGCTGTGTGTGAGTGTAAATCTATTTGAGGCATATTTGTGTGTTTTTGCTGTATTTTCCAGTTTGGTGGTTCGGCTGTTAAAGATGTATTTTTTCAAACGGGCCATAATTTTGCGTCCGTCGAAAAGTCCAGGAGAATCGCGATGAGGCCTCATTGCAGCTAAGTCCCGCGTGTCTCAGGATGAGTGCCAGCTAAGTCCCGCGTGTCCATCCCTGCTGAAGGTGCGCTGACGTAAGGGCTCCGACAATTGCGCAACACACAAATGTGCGCTGGGGTAGAAGCGCTCACAGCCAGGGAGGTTGAGGATGAGGAGGGGTTAAGGATGAGGAGGGGCTTGAGGATGAGGAGGGAGGATGAGGAGGGAGGATGAGGATGAGGGGGTTGAGAATGAGGGGGTTAAGGATGAGGAGGGGGTTGAGGATGAGGGGGTTGAGGATGAGGGGTGGGGTTGAGGATGAGGGGGTTGAGGATGAGGGGTGGGGTTGAGGATGAGGAGTGGGGTTGAGGAGGGAGGTTGAGGAGGGGGGGGAAGAGACACAGGGAAGGGAGAGTGGGGGAAGAGACACAGGGAAGGGAGTGGGGGGGGAAGAGACATGTGAGAGAGAGGGAGACACAGAAGGCACAAAAGGGACACGGGGCAGCACATTTCCCACCCTCGGCTTATACTCGAGGCACTCATTTTACCCAGTATTTTGTGGTAAAATAGGTGCCTCGGCTTATACTCGGGTCGGCTTATACTCGAGTATATACTGTATGTCAATCGGTGTTAATTCATCATATGGCAAAAGCCTTTAATGAAATTAAACGAAAGCTAGGGCGCCTGCTGAGATGTCGGAAGTTACTATTGTAACAATGCCCAAAAAGAACCAAGACTTGACGCAGTGTAAAAATTATAGACCGATCTTGCTGGATACAGATATAAAACTCTATTCTAAAATCTTAGCAAACAGACTAAATCAGGTCATAACCAAACTGGTCTCAATAGATCAAACAGATTTTATTCCAGGGAGGCAAGGAACTGATTTCATCAGAACGGTTATAAACCTTATGTCATATTCCAATGCTAAGAAATTGCCTACAGTTTATCTGTCCTTGGACACAGAAAAAGCCTTCAACAGAGTCGGATGGGAATATATGGACCAAACTCGGCTAAAATTTGGTTTAGGCGAGTTTGTCTCAAAGACTTTAAAAGCTCTATACACCGACCCATCCACCTCTGTCACAGGACTTGCATTTAAATCTGCTAAATTCAATATAACCAACGGAACAAGGCTGCCCTCTATCTCCAGTTATCTTTGTGTTGGTGATCGAACCACTGGCCGAGGCCATTAGAAGACCTATAGATTTAAAAGCTATAAAAATTGGAAATGTAGACCATAGGGTAACTCTATTCGTAGATAACATAATGATCACTTTAACAGAACGATTGGAATCCCTAAGAGGACATGACCTGATAAATAGATATAGTAAAATTTAAATGTATTGTTTAATTATTGATAAGTCTGAAGCACTGTGTTTAAACATTTCTTCTAAGGATCAATCAATGTCGAAAACAAAATATACTTTTAAATGGAAATCTAAAAATATCAAACACTTGGAAATTTTCCAAAGTGGAGACTTTAAATACCTGTTGCATAAAAACTATAGTACACTTCTGGGAGAAACTGTAGCTTCCTGGAAAAACCTACATTTGTCATAGTCAGGTAGAATCATCTCTGCAAAATGTTTTCTTTTGCCTAGATTTAATTATTTAATTTAAAGTGTTTTAATAGATAGGTTTATTCAAAATTCTCAACAAGTTAGAGTTAAATGATCTACTATGGCTAGAAGATTTATAAAGGCAAGTATGGCCTAACCTATTCTTAAAACTTATCATGATGCAACCATCGTGTCCCACATAGTTAGATAGTTGGAACCAAAGAACTCTACTCAATGGTTGCAAATTGAAAACTATTTTGTTATGAAGGGAGAACTAAGAACAATGATCATCCAGGAAAAATGGCAGGAAAACTCAATACTTGAAGGCGCAAATATTAGAAAGGACATTTTGGGCAAGAAATACGTTTGAAGAAGTGTTAGCCAAATTTCCTAGCCCGTTGATCTCATTCAATGAGTTGTCTGATTTTTTTTTTTTTATTATTATTTTATGCAAACACCTTGCAGACAATACTGTGTATAAAATAGTATTCAAGTCGATTTCACAAGCATATAACAGAACATATTAAAAGAAAAACATCTTGATGGCGGACATAGTCCCTCCCTGGGCATGATTTAGAGCATCCAGAAAACCACAACCTTATAATAGATTGGTATGTTAATTTAATTTTTTATATATTGATCCCAGACCCTCCATTTTACAATTTGTGTTTTAATAACCCCAAGCACCTGAAAACTATTTTCCAGGTCTCGATTTTTCTTCAGTATGGCTTTGAGTTCGCCCCATTTGGGGGCATCAGGCTGGTGCCATTTAGCAGCAATCAACCATTTTGCGTGACAAATATTTGCAGAAGATATGCTCTAATATCCAGAGACAAATTCTCAGGAAAGAAGTGAAACAGAACTAATTCTGGAGTGAGTTTACAGTACATGTTTAATAAGGTCCTTTGAAAATCTCTCTCCCAGCTGATCATTTTAATAGTTTTATTATTATTTAAATATTTAGACAAACAGGAAAATCCCTTAGATGCTAAATAAGATTATTATCGTTCAAAATCAATTTCTCAAAATCAGTTAGAGGTCTTAAAGTTTCAATGAAATATTTTGAACTCTTCCAAGCTGAAATGAACATCAAATAGATAAACCAAACTTGTTTTGGGAGGTTAAATTGATCTGCCACTTGTGCTGATGAAGCCAATGAATTCTCAATGAAAAAAAAACTTTTAACATTCTAATACCACTGTTCAATCAGGAAAGATAGACCAAGTTCCCCTTTGAGCATTTCAAGAGGAATTATTGGGCTTTCAAAGGCGGCTAAATCCCACTTGACCTAAACACTCTTCCAGAATTTTAAACCCCATTTAATAATTTCCAGTTTTATAAGGACTAATGCTTTCTTGGATGAATTTCCTAATAATAAAGAGCCAAAATTACCTTCATAAACACACACTCTTTTGATAGATAGCCATTTAATAATTTATTTGGGATCTAGCCATTTGATATAGCGTGATAACATCATAGCGTCATGATATGTCTTTAAAATCGGATGGGCGAGGCTTCCTTTATTACATTTCCTTGTGGCTATAGTAGATTGGATTCACATAATGTTTCCATTATAGATAAACTTATCCAATAATTTTTGAAACTGGTCTATTAAATATTTATGAAGTTGAAATGGTATGCATCTTAACAGGTAATTTAACCTAGATAAGAGTGATATTTTAGTGGCTGCATTGTCCAAGATAAATGTATATGTTTCCGAGAGGATAAAATATCAGATAGCTTTAGATAAAATTTGTGGTAGTTAGTCATGGTCATCCGCTGGATATTACTATGCAAAATTAACCCCAGATGTTTAAGATTCTTATATTTCCAGGCATATTTATAATTCGTTCTTAATTCCCTCTGAACTAGGCCTGACAAATTTAATGCTATAGCTTCAGTTTTCCTAATGTTAAGCTTATAATTTGAAATCTTGCCAAACCATTATATAATATAATGTGAATTTGCAAGGGAGTTGCTTGGATCTGTAATTGTCACCATAATGCCATCGGCATATAATGTGACTTTATGTTCTATATCTCCTATTTTCATGCCAGTGATTAAAGGCGATTTCCTAATTACATCCACCAGTGGTTCGATTAATAAGGCAAAGATTACAGGGGAAAGGGGACAACCCTGTCTAGTGCCATTGGTTATACTAAATTTATTTGACTTGAAGCCTGAACCCATAACAAAAGCTATTATTTGTGTTATTTGTATACAACTTGATTCCTTGGTGGTCCCTCTTATTGGGCTAGGGTGGTGCAGGCTGGCTCCGAGACAAGAATATTGATTGGGCAGCTACAATGATAAAAATAATTAGTCAAAATGTTCTGGGACTAAATTCTGCGTCAACATGGCATATGATGATGGCTTACAGAAGGAAAAGGCAGATATTTTGTGTATGCAGGAAAACAACTGGCAGGTAGGTAAGATTCCAAATTACTATGATTCATCATTTACAATAAAATATAATTTAACTTTTGAAAATAAGACTCGAGGAGTTTCCCTAATGTTTAATAAAAACTTAAAGTTGAAAGAGGAATTTTTTAAATTAGATATAAGGGAGATATTTGATATGGATCGGACTCATACATGGTCAAAAATTCACTATCATGAATTTATATGCACCAAATAAAAAACAAAATAGATTTTTGATTAATAGAGTTAAATCTGTTAAAAATATGTTTTGGGCAAGTTATTAATATGTGGAGATTTAAATTTGATTCATGATTACAAATCTGATAGAAGGTCTCTTAAAGATTCCCTGCCAGATTCACAAACCATTAGATCCTCTAAGAAATTTAATAAGACTCTATTAAAGAATTACTTGAATGATGCCTGGAGGGTGCTTCATCCAGGGGAAACCGATTTTTCATATTTCCCGTATAGACATCACACCTACACGAGGTTAGATTATTTCCTTCTAGATACCAACTTGGGGCCATATTAAATTCCAGCCTCGTAAGTCCAACGTGTAGCACGTAAGGGCTGCATGCTTCTAATTTGGAAGTTTTACATTGCTATTAAATTAGAAAGGGCTGAGAGCTACGAGTGAGAGATGCTATTTCGTAAACCAGTTCTCGGCAGTTGGGGTTGAGTGCTCAAATGCAAAAAATTAAGCAAAATTAACCAATGAAAAAAGAGTTAATTAGCGTTACGTCAATGAAAAAGGGGAGGGTAGATTTCTAAGTCCTACATGCTTCAATTACAGTTTGCGATCGGACCCACAAGCCAGATATAATGCAATATTAATAAAGCAGTAAATATGATATTCTATTACATGTGAGTTGCAGTATATGTCGTAACACATTGATTGCATAAATAATAATGAAATAAAGTATTTTTTGGGGGCGATTTGTGGGCTTGAGAATGTTGTGCTATTATTTCTAAGACCTAACATCACTTTGCCTTATAAATGTACAGTAGAATGTTGTTATTTGAATTACAAGTGCTACATATTGTACTTTACCCCCCTTGCGGGTGCTCTCGAGCACACATTGACCTTTGGGCTCCAGTGCGTGTTATGAACTTGCTTGTGAGTGACCACGTTGTAATTTAATAGATGAATTGAACAAGTAGCGATTACGGGCATGACAGATCAAAGGATTTACGTGTGCGAAGTTCAACGTTGCTCACCACGTAGCCTATTCTCAGCGTTCTGCTCGTTAACATGCAAAGCCCGCTGCGTGCAACGTTACAGGGCTAATTTAATACCTGTAACACGTAAAATCGGAGTTACGGGCTACGTTTTAACCCGTAGCCCCAATTTAATGAGGCTGTTGATGAGTAAGGTCCATAATGCTGAAATAGAATCAATAGCATTGTCAGGTCATGCTATGGTCAAATTGACAATAGAATCTTCTATGGATCATTTTAATATTAGATCATGGAAATTTAAATATTCTTTATTAGAAGATGATAATGATAAAACTAGATTGGGAAATTAAATTACAATTTTTTTTTTTTTAACCTTTATTTTCAAAGAAGTTTCTTACAATTTAAGCTTAATATAACTTATTACAAAAGGACAATAAGTGCATTTTCAGATCAAGTAAACAATGAAACAGAGTCAAAATGAATACATTATATCATTTTACGCTTAAAGATGCGACGAGAGAATACAAAACACCTTCATATTAAAATTTAGTCTTAGTAAACTATGGCAATTATAACCTTATTGTAATGGAACCCATCACTGTTTTACCCTGTTTTATGGTTATTTAATTCTTGGTTAAAATATGATCCTACTGTTATACTGTATGTATGTGGGTTTATGCTCTGCAGAATATTAGCCCAGACTATTGCAGACCTTGGCATAATAGATACTCCTATTACAGAGACTCCTCATAAGATAAGGAAGTCTATTGTATAACGTGTTTTCATCATCAGACATAAGAACAAAGAAGTGTAATTGAATCAATGTCTGATTGTATCAAAGTTGCCAGGTAGCCTCAGGGAGATGTGACCCACCTATTGTCCCTCTATGTGTATTGTGTGGCCAACTATGGGGGATGTGTATTGCCTGTGGGAAGAGATGTGTATATATAGTTCTGCACATAACAAAATAAAGTCAGTATTCATTTGACTCCCAAATTGAGTGTCGTCCAATATGGGAGGTTGGGAATGGTGAAACTGTAGTGCCTCTTGGGTATTTTACCGTATACCAGGGGAGATATTGGATTCGTTTTCCAACTCCGTTACATTTGGTGGCAAGTGGCGGAATTGTTCCCATGGTCAGAAGGACAGCTACAGGAGCTGAGGGCAACGCTAGTATCCTTACAGCGCCCCTGGCTACAGCAGGATGGAATCGGCTAGTTTTCGGACAGCGTTCCATGATGAGGAGGAGGGAGACCGGGCAGCGGTTACAGTACCTCTTACGGACAGCACACAGACTGAGTTTGGAAGAGAACTCCAAAGCAGACTGGCCTTTTTCCCAGGTACGCTTCCCATAAGAACCTTGGAATGGTTAATGACAGATGTCCACAAATACATAATGGAAAAGCAGCGGGCACGGGAGCGGTCCATCTTGGGAGCTGCTACCAAACCCCTCCACGGTACATCAGGTGCCACACGTGTAACCAGCAGGGCCACATGCAGAGAGACTGTCCCAGAAACAGAAACCGCTCCACGTGGAATACTCCAACTAATTCCCCTCCCCAGCGACAGGGTGTACCCCAGGGAGCAGAAGGTACCGTCCTTCCTCCCCAGCAACAGTGTGTACCCCAGGGAGCAGAAGGTGTCGTCCTTCCTCCCCAGCGACACTGTGTACCCAAGGGAGCAGAAGGTGTTGTCCTTCCTCCCCAGCGACAGAGTGTACCCCAGGGAGCAGAAGGTGCCGTCCTTCCTCCCCAGCGACAGTGTGTACCCCAGGGAGCAGAAGGTGACGTCCTTCCTCCCCAGCGGCAGTGTGTACCCCAGGGGGCCGAAGGTGTCGTCCTTCCCCCCCAGCGGCAGTGTGTACCCCAGGGAGCTGAAGGTGTCGTCCTTCCTCCCCAGCGACAGTGTGTACCCCAGGAAGCAGAAGGTGCCGTCCTTTCCCCCCAGCGGCAGTGTGTACCCCAGGGAGCAGAAGGGGCCGTCCTTCCTCCCCAGCGACAGTGTGTACCCCAGGGAGCTGAAGGTAACGTCCTTCATCCCCAGCGACAATGTGTACCCCAGGGAGCAGAAGGTGCCGTCCTTCCTCCCCAGCGACAGTGTGTACCCCAGGGAGCAGAAGGTGACGTCCTTCCTCCCCAGCTGCAGTGTGTACCCCAGGGGGCCGAAGGTGTCGTCCTTCCTCCCCAGCGGCAGTGTGTACCCCAGGGGGCCGAAGGTGTCGTCCTTTCCCCCCAGCGGCAGTGTGTACCCCAGGGAGCAGAAGGTGCCGTCCTTTCTCCCCAGAGACAGTGTGTACCCCAGGGAGCAGAAGGTGACGTCCTTCCCCCCCAGCGGCAGTGTGTACCCCAGGGGGGCGAAGGTGTCGTCCTTCCCCCCCAGCAGCAGTGTGTACCCCAGGGAGCAGAAGGTGACGTCCTTCCCCCCCAGCGGCAGTGTGTACCCCAGGGGGGCGAAGGTGTCGTCCTTCCCCCCCAGCAGCAGTGTGTACCCCAGGGAGCTGAAGGTGTCATCCTTCCTCCCCAGCGGCAGTGTGTACCCCAGGGGGCCGAAGGTGTCATCCTTCCCCCCCCCCCCAGCGGCAGTGTGTACCCCAGGGAGCAGAAGGTGTCATCCTTCCCCCCCCGCGGCAGTGTGTACCCCAGGGGGCCGAAGGTGTCGTCCTTCCCCCCCAGCGGCAGTGCGAACCCCAGGGAGCTGAAGGTGTTGCCCTCTCCCCCCAGCGACAGCTTACCCTAACAAGGGGAGACACCAATGTCCCAGACGGCGCAGATGGGACCATGGTCTCTGTGCCTGACCTACCGGGATGCTGGACAGCCTGTCCAGATACCCAATTACCCTCACTGGGACAACCGGAGGAGGGGGTAAGTACAAATTCCCCTCCCCAGCTAACTCCTAATGTGGCCCCAGGGTTAACAGAGGAAATGTTAACTCCCACTGACCCCCACCTTTCCCTGGCTACTGAGCCGGAATATGTCCCAAGTACCCCAGCAGAAGAGCTGACAGCGGGGAAGAGTGCAGTCGGCCTCTGCCCCCCCTTTGTCCCTTGTACAGAGAAGGATGTCCTGCAGGTTATACCAGCAGAAGAGCTGGCATCAGGGCAGAGTGCCGCTGGCCTCTGCCCCTCAAGTCACCTCAGCGTGTTGCCCCATCACCACAGCGAAATATCCAGGTCCCTGGTTAGACTTCCCCCCAAAGGGGAGATGGGTGACAAAGTGCCTTTTGCCACTTTGTCCTGGAGAGGACTCATTGCCAGCCTCCTGCCCTGCGACTATGGCCCTGGGACATATTGCCCTTTAAACACAGTATTCGGCCATACCAGAGTGTATGTCACTCATTCTGGCCCTTTACATACAGGGGGGTCATTCGGTACTTGCCCTGTGGGAGCGGTGATACCCAGGATAGCTATGCCATGGAGCCCATTCATATAATGAAAGACTATGGGAAAGACTTTAGCTACATGGCAATTGAACTGTGTAAATAGGATCTGAGCGCTATTCGGTAGTTTTGTGCTCTCAGATCCCAGCTATCTGGGGATATGTGAAATGTGAGTAAATGTGAATTGCAGTAATGCCGATGGGTTGTCAAACTAGAGAATTGACCAACAAATACTTTTGTCCGGACATCCCCAGGCCGATCCGTTGGGATCAGACCGTGTATGCCGGCTTATGGTCACGGGGGAGGTGTGTAACGGAACCCATCACTGTTTTACCCTGTTTTATGGTTATTTAATTCTTGGTTAAAATATGATCCTACTGTTATACTGTATGTATGTTGGTTTATGCTCTGCAGAATATTAGCCCAGACTATTGCAGACCTTGGCATAATAGATAATCCTATTACAGAGACTCCTCATAAGATAAGGAAGTCTATTGTATAAAGTGTTTTCATCATCAGACATAAGAACAAAGAAGTGTAATTGAATCAATGTCTGATTGTATCAAAGTTGCCAGGTAGCCTCATGGAGGTGTGACCCACCTATTGTCCCTCTATGTGTATTGTGTGGCCAACTATGGGGGATGTGTATTGCCTGTGGGAAGAGATGTGTATATATAGTTCTGCACATAAAAAAATAAAGTCAGTATTCATTTGACTCCCAAATTGAGTGTCATCCAATATGGGAGGTTGGGAATGGTGAAACTGTAGTGCCTCTTGGGTATTTTACCGTATACCAGCACTAGATATACCTTACACTAGATATTGCTGGAGAGAGTGGAGAATAAACGACATATTCTTCCACCTCTCCAAGGCCAGCCGCACCTTCCTTTTCTTTTGTCCATGAAGGGTGCTCTCAAGGAATAGATCTATTTCCTTGACAGGGATAACCCACCCAGAATCTGATGTTCCTTCTAGTGGGTCACCCCTGGGCTCCTCTTGGCTGAGGGCTTTTACTCCATCCTCCCCGGCTGGAGTCAGTTTCCTCAGCTTTATTCTCAGGGACCCCCTCTTAGATGATACAGAAGGAGTCCCTTTAGCACCCTTCAAGGTAAATAATGGACCCTTGGATTGCTGCTGCACCCCTGTAGCTTCAGGAGTGCATTCAGGGGTAGCTGGCTGGACAGCAGTGGCTGGCATGGCTTCCTTAATGGAAGCCTTGGAGGCTTTATATGCCTCCTCTGCCAGTTCCACCGCTGCTTGCTCAGCTTGGATGGCACCGATGTTAGGGTCAGTGGACGGCTGAGGAGGGTAGACAGGCTCTGCCATGATGTTAACAGGAAAACCTGTTTTATCACCCTCCCCCATTTCCACTTCCCCTTGTGCCACATCCCCCTTGACAGACAAATCCATGGGGTCCTGAATGGGGGTCATGCCTATATTCCCCCCCTCCAGTAGTGACTCGGCCTGGGGCTCTAACAAAGCCCGAGGTACGTCACTAGAGAGTGACACTGGAGGAGGAGACTGACTGGTGCCCTTGAAGCTCAGCACCTCAGGGACACTGACTACCCATTCAGCAGGGGCTTTATTGGGACCCCCCTCAAAGGCCAGAGGCAGAACCTGATCTTTCTTGTCTACCCCTGCCTCACTTGGGAGACCCTCTTGCCCCTGCTTTTCCTCCAGACCCTTTTCCACATTAACCCCTATAGGGTCTGGAGAGAGAGATGTGTGGTCTGGCACCGGCTGGCTGAGCTTAATAACCGGGCCAGACAATGTCACCGGATGAGGAGGAGATGTTTTGTTCCTCTTCTTGCTTTTAGAGGGAGGTGCTCCACTATAGAGCACTTCCCACTTATCAGCAACCTCCCTGTTGGTTTTATGCTTCCTCTTCCTGGGGACGTCACTCCTGGAAGAGGAGCTGCCACTAGCTGCTTCCCCTGCAGAGGGCTTATTATCCCTCTGCTTACACTGTGCCCCCACACTAACTGATGTAATTATGGTGGGGGCAGATTGGGACTTGGGAGATGCAGCTGTGACACTGGGAGGACCGGTTACATTCTTCCCCTTTTTCCATGTGTCTGCAGTCTTGCTAGAGACCACAGACACAGATGGCTTTTTTGGGTAAGAAGGGGGTTTGGAGGCCGTGGTGGTGGCTTGAGGAACGGCCTCCTTGCCTGAGCTCTGTGGGGGGGCTATGACCCTTGAGGTCCCCGCTGTTATGGGCTCAGCGGGGATGGGTGCTGTACTGACGGAGGTGCCATTTGCTGGGGCTGGGGCATGATGCTTTACATTAGGACAATTCCTACGTGTATGCCCCAACCCCTTGCAATGATAGCACTGCACCTCCGTAGTGCTGTAAAAAATCCTGTAGAGCACCCCCTCAAATGGAACCCCAAAAGACCCCTCTATGTTTTCTGCGCCCTGAGGCAGGCACATTTGTACCTGCCTCTTGAAAGAGAGCACATGACGAAGTGCTCTCTCTCTGCACCCCAGGGGAATTTTAATAAATGGTGTTTTTACTTCCCCTAGGGTTAGCAGGTGGGGGCGCAGGAGGGAGTCTGGTAGGAAGGGGGGCACATTAGAGAGTGTTACTTTTGTGCCCAACCCTTCCAGGGGTTCTATTGGGACATATAATCCCCCCACTGTGATGCCTCTCTGTATAAGTATGTGAGAAGCAGCCAGCGTACGGGTAAAGAAAACTGCTTTCCCGTACATTTTGCTTGCTGCTACTATAACAGAGGGGCTGATGACATTAGCTGCAGCACGCAGATAGATATCAATGCTGTAGACCCCAGACATCTGACATTTAACCCCATGCTTCCTGGTGATCTGCCCCTCAGCCCCAGCGGTGGTATTACTGGGGCCAGCAGAAACCACCTGTGACCAGGTATTAGCCACAGGGGTAGGTCTGCTGGCAGAACCACCAGGAGTTGGGGCTGCCTTATCTGCCTGGGGCCTATGCTGTGCAGTGCTGCAGCTAGGATTTTCAGGGGCCATTATTCCCCCTTTTGACCCCTGAGGCTTCTTAGTGGTCTTATCCCTCATGTTTAGACCCTTTTTTTCTTTTTTAGATTATTTGTTTTATTTATTTTTATTTTTTGTTTTATGATTTTTTACTGTTTTCTTTTTTTTAAAATACAAAAGTGTGAAAAAGAAACAAAAAGACAAAACTAAGGGAGACAAAACTAAGGGAGAGAGAGAGATGATGTTTGGCAGTGGAAGGGTTAATGGCCTGTTGCAAGGTGTTGCTAATTGCAACAACACAGAGAACACAGAGGCTTTTTAACCCCTCTGTGTCTCTGTGTCAGATGGTAAAAAAGCCTTTTAAACAAAACTTCAAATTGTTTCCCCCCCCACTGCCTACAAAGATGTTACTTGTCTTCTCTCCCCCCAAAACATAAAACCCAACACCAAACAAACAAAACTTTAACAAAACCTGAAAAACTTTTAAAATAAAAAAGTCAAAGTAAAAAAAGTTTCAGGAGTTAAGGTGAAGTGCTAAGGGAGGGGTGTGGCAAAGTATCCAGGAGACAGCTCACTCTCCTGGGATAGGGAGCTGAGCCTGACTCCCAGAAAACTAAAACTTAAATTAAACTAAGAAAAAAACCACAAAAACTCCCAAAAATGAACAACACCGTGCACAAAGTGCTTATAAACAGAAAGGTGTTAAAATAAAACTCTGGCACAGTACTTGTAAGCAAGACACACACTCTGGTTAGCGGTCAAGCAAATGAACTTTGATTGACGGTCAGGCAAATGCACTTAGATTTAAGAAAATACAATTATTTGTTTTTTAAATGTGGACTGCTGGTACCCCAACTAGATTGGATTGGTTGAACTTGGCACAGTATTTGTAAGCAAGACACACACTATGGGTAGCGGTCAAGCAAATGAACTTTGATTGACGGTCAGGCAAATGCACTTAGATTTAAGAAAATACAATTATTTGTTTTTTAAATGTGGACTGCTGGTACCCCAACTAGATTGGATTGGTTGAACTTGGCACAGTATTTGTAAGCAAGACACACACTATGGGTAGCGGTCAAGCAAATGAACTTTGATTGACGGTCAGGCAAATGCACTTAGATTTAAGAAAATACATTTATTTGTTTTTTAAATGTGGACTGCTGGTACCCCAAATAGATTGGAGCGGTTGAACTTGGCACAGTACTTGTAAGCAAGACACACACTCTGGTTAGCGGTCAAGCAAATTAACTTTGATTGACGGTCAGGCAAATGCACTTAGATTTAAGAAAATAAAAGTTTTGTTTTTTTAAATGTGGACTGTTGGTACCCCAACTAGATTGGATTGGTTGAACTTGGCACAGTACTTGTAAGCAAGACACACACTATGGGTAGCGGTCAAGCAAATGAACTTTGATTGACGGTCAGGCAAATGCACTTAGATTTAAGAAAATACAATTATTTGTTTTTTAAATGTGGACTGTTGGTACCCCAACTAGATTGGATTGGTTGAACTTGGCACAGTACTTGTAAGCAAGACACACACTATGGGTAGTGGTCAAGCAAATGAACTTTGATTGACGGTCAGTCAAATGCACTTAGATTTAAGAAAATAAAAGTTTTTTTTTTTTTAAAGTAGACAAGTAATAGTCTATCCGTTAATACTGTTTTTTTGGTGCATCCACAAGGGGATAAGCCATGATCCTTTTTCTATCAGCTGTGTTCTCTTATTCGTCTGAGTCAGAACTGCCATGGATTGGATCATACAATTGGTCAAAGAGACATTACCCAATTTAGAGTGCATACTAAGCCATCCTACCTGATGGATGTGTAAGCCTCTGTCCTCAAAAATAGTTTTTTCTATCTCTACCCATATTGGCAGCTGTTCTTTGAAAAACCACTTGGTAATTTGGGCCAATCTGGCAGCTCTGCAGTAATTCAGTAGATCTGGTAGGGCCAGCCCCCCCTTTGGGCGCCCTCATGGTTGTCTTGTTTATTCTAGATTTTTTACGATTCCAGATGAAGCGAGAGATTGCTCCTTGTACAGCCAGGATGTCTTTAGAGCACACGGCCGTTGGGATGGTACGGAATAAATATAGCAGTTTGGGCAATATACTCATTTTAATGGCATGGATCCTCCCTAACCACGAAATTTTGTATGTGGACCATGTTTTAATATCATTGAGAAGTTTCTTTATAAGTGCCGGATAGTTAGCTAAGTAGGTCAGTCTAGATTGCTTTGGAATGAGAACCCCTAAATATCTAATATGGCTTTGTACCCATCTAAAGAAAAAATTCCCTACTATTTGGGTTTTCAATTGTTTCGGTAGAGAAACATTTAATGCTTCACTTTTACTCGAGTTAATTTTGAAGCCAGAAATGCTACCAAAGAGTCTAAGAACATGGAAGAGGTTAGGGAGACTAGTTAAAGGCTCAGTGATCGTAAGCAGGACATCATCCGCAAATAGGCTCAATTTGTGTTCTGTCTTTTTCACTCTTACCCCCTTAATATTTGTATCTTCCCTTATCGAAGTGGCTAGGGGTTCAATACACATCGCAAAAAGGAGAGGGGATAAGGGACAACCTTGCCTTGTTCCTCTTGTGATTTTAAATGTTTGGGATTTAAACCCCTGGTAAGCCACATATGCTATCGGGTCTGAGTACAGTGTTAGTATGCCCCTCACTAACTTATCGCTTAATCCAAACTAATGTAAAACCCTAGTCATATATGCCCAGTCTATCCTATCAAAGGCCTTTTCTGCATCCAAAGAGAGCAGCATCAAAGGCTTGTTTTGGAGAGATGCTACATCAAGTAAATTTAATATGCGTCTGGTGTTATCTGGCGCTTCCCGACCTTGAATGAACCCAGCCTGGTCGGGGTGTATCAAGCTTGGTAGAATCTTGGACAACCTATTCGCTAGGATTTTGGAATAAAGTTTAATGTCACAATTGATCAGTGATATAGGCCTGTAACTTTTACATTGGGATGGGTCTTTCCCTTCCTTGGGTATTACTATTACTTTAGCTTCCAGGAATTCTGCCCTCATGGGTTCACCTGACAATTAGTTGTTAAACAGTAGTTGGAGATGCGGGGCCAACACATCTATGAATTGCTTATAGTAAAAATTTGTAAAACCATCGGGGCCTGGTGCTTTATGTGGTTTTGTTTCTTTTATAGCTCTCTTGACTTCACTCAAATCTATGGGGTTGTCTAATAGATCCGATTGTTCAACATCAAGTTTTGGGAGACTAATGGAGGATAGGAATTTATCAATTTGGGATATATGGCCAGTCGAACCTGAACGAGCAGGAGCTGAGTATAGGTCAGCATAAAACTTTTCGAATGCTTCTGTAATGTCATTTGGCTTGTAAACAGTCTTTTCATTTTCTACCCTTAGTTTGGGGATAAAGGAGTCTGTTTGTTGGTTGAGCTTTCTGGCTAGCATTTTATCTGGTTTGTTCGAGAACGTAAAGTATTGAGTTTGGGTCTTTTGTTATATGGACACCAACTTTTTACGCAGAATACCCTGTAGTTGTTGTTTAAGTTTATGTATTTCAACTTGTGTCCCTGGGGATCTCCTGGAGAGCGGAATAGCTTGCAGGGCTGAAATTTTGTTGTTTATAGAGTTGATTTGGGTTAACTCCGCTTTCTTTGCCAGGGAACCAAGTTGAATACATTTCCCTCTTATTACTGCTTTATGTGCGGCCCACACCCCCCCATTGGGTACCTCACCTCCTCCATTTAGTTCAAAATATTCTACTATGGTGGTATATATTTTATCTTTTGTGTTCCCGTCATTTAACAGGGCTGGGTTAAGTGCCCACGAAGGGGAGCGTCCTTTGGGCAGCAAATCATCTAGGGAGATGCATATCGCGTCGTGGTCAGACCACGCAATGGGTCGAATTTTTGCTTCCTGTAGGTTTGGGGTTAGGTGTTGCTGGATTAGGATGTAATCTATGCGAGTGTATGTGTTATGTCTAGCCGAATAATGAGTGTATTCTCTATCAGAAGGGTGGAACGCTCTCCAGGCATCAAGCATGCCATGGTTGTTGAGCAACGATTTGAGGGATTTTGTAGCGGTAGGGATTACCAACGAGTTGGCGGAGCTTGACCTGTCTTTTGTTTGATCTAAAACTGAATTCATGCCCCCCCCCCCCCAGGATCCATGTTGTTTGTTGCCATTCAGACATCATGTCTGATATCTTATGAAAAAATGCGGACTGTCCCGTGTTCGGAGCATATACGTTTAATAGTGATATTTTGCGTTCATTGACTGTGCCTTGTACCAAAATGAATCTCCCTTCCGGATCTCTACGTGTTAACGTGTGTTGAAAATTCAACCTCTTATGTATTAAGATGAAAACTCCCTTTTTCTTTTCGGGGGCTGTAGAGTGAAATGTTTGTGTGAAATTTTTTCCCCAATATTTTGGAATAGAATTTTTTTTAAAATGGGTTTCCTGTACCATAACAATATCTATTCCCATACGACCGTATTCCCCTAGGGCAACCCCTCGCTTCACCGGGTCGTTCAACCCCTGAACAATGTGGGATGCAATATGTAAGGCCATGATTCACTACCTGCACCAAGTATCCGATGAGAAGCCCAAGTATTGATGTGTTGATTTTCCCCTTATGGCTGCTGACCTGTAGATTCTTCCTTTTGGAGTGTGTGGTTCTTAAGGCACCTCACCGTGCTAAAAAGGATTAGATCAGGTAGATAAAGAGGGTAGGAAGAGGGAGAGAAGAGCCAGAAAAAGGCACAAAGTGGTTGTAAACAAAAAACAGATATTAGCAGACTGTATAAAAATAAGCTTTTCCCATTTTCTCTCTCCTCTTCCCCTCTCCCCCCTCCCTCCTCCCTCCCCCTACAATTCAATACTTCAATAGTACTATCTATACGTAAGTAGTTATAAAAATATACCTGTAAACAGATATATATACACAAGGCTTTTGTTGAAATTTACTAAGTATGTATATAAATCTATACACAATTTAAACTTAGTTGAGGAGAGCTCCTAGCTGTCCTCCTAAAAACCAATGGTGAGGCCCCCGGTATCCTTTCAATAAGATATCTAGGCGACTCGCCAGATCAAAAACATAAAATACAATGACAAAACCACAGCAATAACAAGAGAAAAAAAAAGAAAAACAAACACAAAAAAGAACAAAGGGTAATAGAACAAATTTACTCAATTGACCCCCTCTGGTGCACATCTTTAAAGAACCATTAATTATTAAGTGACTATAACCATGTAATTGAAAACTGAGTAGTGAATTATTTCTTTAACGGACCCTTAACTAGTCCTGATTCTGGTACCTTGGGAGAGTTAGTATAGTTGCATTGGTATGTATGCTTATGCAGGGTTAAAGCTATACTGTCTTAACTGCATATCTAATATTAACATTGAGACTCTAGCGTTAGCATTTGTAGTTAAATAGCCCCTACTTTACTTTACTTCAAAGTTATAGGGCATTGTCTTAATTTAAGAATGTCTTTCCTGCTATTTTGTCTCCCACATTCATGAAAAGGAAAAAAGTATTAGGTTAAAGCAACCTTAATGTCTCTGCTGTTGCGCTCTAAAGCACCTGTAGGGTCTGACATCCGGGCGTTGAGTCGTTCCCCCGGGTTCTTGCACCTGAATGTTCCAGGACGTCAGCAGCGTCATTCCTTCCTCTACATCAAGAACAGCATGGGTCTTTCCATCTTTCCCAATGTTCAATTTGAAGGGAAAGCCCCAGGTATATCTCCACCCTTGTACAAGTATGGTCTCCAGAAGAGGTTTGAAGGTTCTTCTTTTATACAGGGTGGTCGGGGAAAGGTCAGCATACACACTCGGTTGACCCCCTGCGCTTTCTGGTATACCTGGTCTCGCTGCCTTCATAAAAAGATCTTTCGTTGTGTAGAAGTGGAATTTAGCGATAACGTCTCTCGGCCTCTCCCCCGCCACTGGGCGTCCCCTCCGTGCTCTATGGAAGCGGTCTACTTTAAAGGCATCCTCTGCTAAGTTCGGCAGCAGGTATTTGCAGAGATCTAACATGTAGTTTGGCAGATCTGTGATCGATTCTGGGAGATTCCTGATCCTGACGTTTTGACGGCGGGAACGATTCTCCAAATCTTCCTGCGCGTACTGGAGTTGGTTTTGTTCGTTTCTTAGGGCCAACATTTCACCTTCTAATTGGGTGTGTGCATCCAATAGCTCATTGTATTTCGTTTCCAGGTCAGTCACCTTTGAGTCTGCTGCTTTTATCTCACCTTTGAGATCTGCCGCTATTTTTTTGATTTCTCCAGTGACCTCTGTTCTAAAAGAGGAGATTAAGTCTTTTAGATCCTGGATATCTGCTTTCGTGCTGTGTGCAGTCGGTTCCATGTTAGACGTCTGTATGCGTTCGGGAGATGAGGGTGGCTGTTGGGCAAATTGAGTCGGTGTCCTGGCTGTAGAAAAGTCCTGCATTGATTTAGCCGCCCTTCTCGTTAAGGTCCCAGCCATTCCTTTATTGTGGCTTATAGACATATGTATTCACTGTCTTAGTCACGTCACTTTACTGTAGGTTGTGCCACCATGCCTGGGGGGTGGGGTTCGTTTACATAATGAGCATAGTATTATTCTCTTGCATCAAAAAAATACGGTCGTTTGTGCGCTGCCAATATGTTGTTAACGGTTGAGAGTCTCTGAAGTAGGGGACATCAGACCCCCTGGATAGCAATATATTGTAGTTGTATTGCAATAGTATAGGTATTTATCACAATACTCCCAATTGTTAATAATATTATTGCACAATGTTGGATTATTCCTGATGGCTCCAGCTGGAAAAACACAGAGCTAAATTGTTCCGAATAGTCTCTGTTATCATTGGGCTAATCTGAGATGATCCCAACTGACCCAAATGTTTATTGCATAATGTGAAGCAGTATCCTGTCACCACCAGTAACAATGTTGAGATAGTCCCAAGATCCAAATGTGTTATGGCACAGTGCTGAGAAATTCAAAGGAAACCCGCGTATTATTGCTCAGTGCTGGTATGTACCAGTCTGGCATAGATATTAATGTATTGGACTGAAGTTTTCCAAATAACTGCCAATATTGTTACACCAATCAGAAGAGTTGCTTATTGCCATATGTATTGCACAAAGATATTGGTTTCCAAAGTACCACTGCTAATACTCTTCAGTGTTAGACAATTAGTAATTGCCTCAGATGTTATTATACTGGATTGAGGTAGTGGCGACTACCAAAAGTAATAATGCACAATACTGTGATATCACACATTACCCTCAAAATAATTGCACAATGGTAGGCAATTCCAGGAAGTCACATTAATTATTGTAGAGTACTGAGATATTTCAGGTTGCAACCCGAATTGTTATACAGTGATAAAAAAAAGATTTCAAGTTTGGCACAGGCAATACTGGAGCATGCTAAGAGATTCCTGAATACAGCCAAGTTCTCCCGCCGACTCCTTCAACTGCAGCATGGCGCGTCCATTCGTCTACGTTGTTTAAAGTCATGGATATACAGATTAAGGCAGTTTATGGGAGAGAGGCTGGACTCCTTTTGCTACTTGCACCACCGGGGTTTCACGCCAAACAGGCCGTTAGCTGCTCATGGAAGCAGCTTCCTGGGCATGCACTGAGTTCCCCGTAGAAGAAAGGATTGCAGCAAATTACTAAATTTTTTGATCATAATGTTGGATCAGTTTCTTCTAAAACTCTTCTCTGGAAGGTAGGCAGGGCTCAGATAATACCCAAAGGCTTATAGATCTTATCACCTTTACTAAATTAAAGGGTATGCCTGTGATTTTCTTGTCACTAGATGCCGAAAATGCATTTGACCGCGTGGGGTGGGAGTATATGGAGTCAACCCAATCAAAATTTGGATTAGGAGAATTTGGATCACAAACTATTAAGGGATTGTATTCCTCTCCATCTGCGTCTGTAATTTTTAGCATTCCAAATTTAAAGATATGGAAGAAGTGGGGCCGGATTTACTTAAAGACCTTTCCAGTGATGGAGCAATAATTCCTCTTGAAACATTAAATAAGAATTATGGCCTCCCCAACAGATTCCGGTTAGATTATCACCGACGTAAAATACACCTTAATTGGAACATAAAAAACACCTTAATGCATATAGACCCATTGCAACCTTTGAAAAAATGCTAAATCATAATGAAAATGCACATATTGTTTCTTTTTTTTTTAGATTTTAATTTATTTATCAATTTTTCAGAATACAAAAATTACATAAAGAGACAATACAATACATTTATAGTTCATTCAGTTCATAAGGTTTGCATTAGTTGTTAAAAATGTGTTCATTTTAGTCAGGCTTTATTCTTAGTTAAATTTGGTAGTGAGAAATGAAGAATTCCAAGGAAAATGCCAAAACAAGTGAAGGAAATGAGGAGGAATAGTACGGCACACCATAATTATATTTGTGCTTATGCCGGGACCACCCTAAATCCAAAGAGTCCACTTTGTAGATATCTTCTTATATCTCCTAGGTTCCAGCCTCAGATAATCTAACTCAATTTGTTTATTTCTGTCTATCAATGCTTTTACATCTAGCCAAGATGGAACTTCAGGGTTTTTCCATTTCAGCAAAATGAGATATTTGTCTTTAAAGTATTATTAATAATACTAATTTTCTTTTTTTCAATAGGTTCTAAACAAATATGAAAAATAATCAATTCTGGTACTATTTATAATTTACAATTCGTAATTAATGAAAGTTTTTGAATACATTCTTGCCAAAGTTTTTGTATTTTAGGGCAGCTCCACCACATATGTTCATGACTACCCCTTTCACTGCATCCTCTCCAACACTCTCCAGAGTTTTGGAAAGGGGCTAGTTTTGCTTATTTGTCGGGGTTTAAATGCCACCTTTATATGTTTCTCTCAATGGAACACAGATTATATTATTGTCTGTTATTTCAAAGGCTTTAAACAACGTTTTAATTTTAAAATCTAAACCAAAGGCTTTTTTTCCCATTTGATCATCCTGTTTGTCTTGTTATATTTTAGGTGTTTTGCTTTTCACATTCCGAGAGATATTCTTTATTGTAAGAAATTGTAATCATTGTTCTCTCGGAAGATTATTTGCCTGAACTAAAGATTGGAAAGTTTTCAACACAGAAACTTTGTATAGATCACGCGCAACATTGAGGCCCCATTGATCCCAATCTAACTTATTTATCAGATATTTTGTATATAATGTATTTAAAGGTGTAATAGGCGAAAGAAATGTAATAAAATGTAATTGTGAATTAATTCTGTGCCATTGTATGCTCAAAGTTCTGACCACCAAAGGTAGCTTGCTAGTTATCTTTTTTTCTGCTATTTTATTCAATATAAGCCCATTTAGCTGAAATCCCTCAGAAAGAGTATTTTCGATCTCCAAAAATTTGGGTTTGTCTATACTTATAGAAAACTTCAGAATATGGGTCAATAACATAGCTCTATGATATTCAAGCACAATCCTCCTCTCACAAAGTCTCTTGATACTATATCACTATTCAAGCACAGTTGTTTATCAATATAAATTAATTTCTCTATTAATCTTTGAAATCTTCTTTGTTGATAGCTCGGTATCCTTAAAGGGATACATCTCATAATATATGTTAATTTAGGAAGAATTGACATCTTAATGGTGACAATTCTGCCTGACCATGAAAAGTTAAATTTCTTCCACTCAGATAGGAAATTAGAGATTTTAATATAATTTAAGTAAGTGTAAATTCTCTTTAAGTAAATTATTTATATTGGGTATAAATGTAATCCCCAAGTGAGAAAAAGAATTGTGTTGCCAATTATACAAAAATTTCTCTTTTAATGTGTTCAATGTTTTCCTATCAATATTCATCAGTACCACTTCCGATTTAGATAGATTCATTTTATAGTAAGAAACAAATCTATATTAATTTATTATTTATTGTAATTTAGTTAAGGATGACATTGGATCAGTTACAGTAATCACAATGTCGTCCGCAAAGAGTGTAACTTTATTTTGCAAATGCCTAGCAGGGATACCCCTGACCCCCTTCAAACTTCTAATATGTTCTACTAATGGTTCAATTACCATTGCAAAGATCAAAGGGGAGAAAGGGCATCCCTACCTAGTTCCGTTGGAGATCTTAAATGTTTTGGATCTAAACCCAATACCATAAATAAAGGCATTTACGTTGGAATATAATTCCTTTACTGCGTAACTTCCAAATCTAACCAATCCAAATTCCTCTAAAACTGCTTCTATAAAATCCCAGTTGACCCTATTGAACGCATTTTCAGCCTCAATTGATAAGGTAACAACTGGGATCCGTTTGTGATTGGCATGTGCTAGTAGATTGATCCATTTTCGGATATTATCTGGGCCTTGCCTATTTTTAATAAATCCCGTTTGGTCATTGTTTATCAGATTTTCAATCAGTAAGTTTAACCCTGCAGCTTATATAGAAGCACAACATTTTAAAATCAGAATTTAAAAGTGATATTGGTCGGTAATTAAAAACATTTGTTAGATCTTTGTCAGGCTTTGGAATTGTTACTAATGCACTATATAGGGTCTCTGATGTTGCTTCCCCCTGATCCTTTATATCATTATACAAAAACTTTAAATATGTAATAATCTCATTTTCAAAAATCTTTTAATAACAATTGGGAAAGCTGTCAGGCCCTGCGGCCTTACCAATTTTAAGTTTTGAAATGCAATCATGGATTTCTTTCTCTGTTATTTCTTGCTCAAGTTTTGGTAACTGCTCTTCTGAGATTTTGGGGAGGTTAATTTTATCCAAAAATTCTGTTATCTGCAATTTAGTTGGTTTAGTGAAACTAGATTTTCCGTCCAGATTATTTAATGAACTGTAATATTGTGAAAAAATACTCTCCAACAATCTGATATATATATCCAACAAAAAATGATATTTCAACAGACTGATGTTAAAATGTTTTGTTATTCTACCAAGCTGATTATCTGATAACATTTTTTTTGAAGATCGTCTATCTTTCACGGGGCACGTATCATGGTAAAGTCTCCACATATGACCAATAAACCTTTCTTGATTTTTAAAACATTATTCAGAATTTTTTTAAGGAATCTATTTTGTCCATGGTTAAGAGCGTAAACATTTACAATTGTATATTGACATTGTTATTTAGGCCCATCCATATAATTGGTTTTCCTTCTTTGTTAATTTCACTATATTCCTCTTTTATTACACTCTTTTGTTAAAACATTGCTACACCTTTGGTCTTATAATCAAAGTCTTTATGGGATAACCCTGGTTCCTTTTTATCTACAAAATGAGTTTCTTGTAGACATGCGATATCTGTATTCTCTTTGTGAAGAAAATCCATTATTGCATGTCTTTTGAACTAAGTATTTAGGCCGTTAACATTATCACATATATATTTCTCAGCAGTGCGACCTTGCCAAAACCCGTTCGTAATGCAACGTTAAAACTGCAGGCTAGTAAAGGCGCTCACTGCGCTTGTGGAGATGAACGCCTTAGGCGCTCATCCCTACGACCCCGCACGACTTGCGCATCATACCTACGACCCACGGAACTACACATCAACACAAAACTCAAATACAAAATTCACAGTGCGAGACCAGTAGCACTTTAAGAAAATCGGCTATAAAAAATTACGGCCCGTAAAACTTACAAAAAAAAACACCGGCCGAAAAAAACAAAAACGAGGCTACATGACCCCTAAGCACGCAAAACATCGCCAAGCACATACGACTTTTACAGAGTACCGTACGAGCTACTAAATACACTATTAGGAAGGACGCTAAATGCTCCACACCCTCGTAACACATACACAATCGCAGTCATTTTACAACACTAACTGCAAACTAATAACATTACCATTACAAAATGCAGAACTACACAGCTAAACAAACAGTTTCCCCGTTGGCACGCAGTCTTAAGTCTGACCACAGATTTTCTATTGGATTGAGGTCCAGGCATTCACTAGGCCATTCCAACACATTTAAACCACTCAAGTGTTGCTTTAGCAGTGTGTTTGGGGTGACACTTAAATTGCACAGGTGGACACTGTCACAACCTACAATGATGATGGAGTATAGAGAATCCTAGTCCTCTTATCTCCTGTAGGTTTTAGACCTAAGATTTGGGTGACTCAGACCAATGGACCTTCTTTGTGGATGCAAGAGCATAAGTCCCAGCTTAAGGTAGTGTGCGCTGGGAACCCTGGAAGGAAGTCAGAAACGATCTCCTCTGCCAGCATATGCCCTTGGGTCAATAATACACCTGCACACAAAGTCTTGATGAAAATTATGAACCATGTTTTATTTTGGAACAGCATATTTAACCACATCACACAAGAATGGGGGCAGTGGCTACCGTTAGCCAGCCCCAAATGACGTCTGGCCAATCATGAAGGGGAACTGTGCGTGAACCAATAGTCCCCTCCCAGGTCCGCCCACTAGGCGAGGCCAACTAATTAATTTGGGCTTTGAATGTCCAGGGGAAAGCATGTCTTTTACTCTCCTGTGCCCATGCTATGAAGGCTGAGAAGCCTTCAGGCCATCCCATTGTTTCTGGGTGCCTGCCTGTCTGCTCTCCAGCTGTGAGCTTCCCATTGTTAGTTCTATGCTGGATACTTAGCTAATGGGATTAACAGGCCTTTGGGAACAAAGGAGGCTTGCCTGTATTCAACGGCTTCCCCTCTACAATATAATAACCTACTAATATAATAACATACATTCATATTTACAAATACAACACACAATGTTTCACACACATACAACCAACACATCCCACCAGCTCCCTCACATGACACCCATTACAATGAGCCTAAACATGGAAGGGATGGGGATATGCTAAGGGGTAAACTTATAATACTTTATCCCCTAGACCACAAAATAACAATATAACCTTAACAAGTGGGCCCCAAACCTTTTGTTCTTCCACATGGCAACAGCATGTGGAAGATAACCCAGCCCAAAATGGCCACTGCTGCCAGTCACAAAATGGCCCCAGCATAGTTCACACCAAATCCAATATGGCCACTGGCTGATTCATGACAGACACCATTTCACTTATTATGTGACTTCTGAAGGTAGTTGGTTGCACCTGAGCTTTTTATGGGCTTCATAACAAAGGGGGTGAATACATACGCACATGCCAACTTTCTGTTTTCTATTTCTAAAAAATAGTTTTATGTATATATTTTTCTCATTTCACTTCACCAACTTAGACTATTGATCCATCACATAAAATTCAGATTAACAAAATATTGAACTTAAGGCTGTAATGTAACAAAATAGGTAAAAAGTCAAGGGGGGTGAATACTTTTGCAAGGCACTGTAAACCAAAACAATAGGGTAGAGTACACCTTTTTTGAATGTTGCTTTCTTTCCTATTATTTTGGCCCTTTCTTTCTCTCAGACCAGAAAAGGTATGTACTCAATTTTGTGTGGTAGCTATGTCTTTAGTGCTTGTTTTGAATGCATCAATAACTATGCAAGGGGGTGGGAAACATTTACAGGGAGGCCTTGTCAGTGTCTTATTTCAGCATTCCAAGAGTTGCTGCTACTCCCTTTGTATATCGCCTGCTATTAATTACTTGTATCCTTTCCTCCCCTTTCCTGCACCTTCATCTTGCTCCTCTGCGTTGCACAAATCCTTAATGATAGGCCTTTTGAGGAAAACAGCCTGGTCCACTCCAAATCTGGCCTCCGTCCCGAATCTCACCGCTGCTCCTTGTGTCATGCGCTATGATAGAGCCAACAAGGCGACGCTTTACCAACATAGGAGCGGGAACTGTACAGGCTTTATCAAAATTAATTTTGACGTACAGATAATGTGCATGACGCTAACTAGCGGTAGAGTGAGGAAGTACAGACTGTTACTGACCGAGGACCACAAGGACAAAGGAGTATTCATAAAAACGTGCTTTGATCGTAGTTGCTTGAAAGGTACGTACACATTTCTTGTATTTAATTAAGTTACATCATTCTGTACATCTTGTACCGTATTTCATAGAGTAGAAATCATTATTTGTTTCCTTCCATTTTGGTATTATTTGCTATTTGCTACTCTGATGAATAATTTATGGGATTTGAATAGTCTGTGTTTAATAAAATATGAGTTATACTTTTATCTTAGTTTTGTTATTACATTTGATTTACCTCTCACACCTTTTATATGCTTTCTTATGTATACCGCGCATGGGCATTGTTTTACAAATGTAGAACTTTTTTGTAGAGAAAACAGGCGCGTTATATACCGGAAAATACAGTAACTATAAATCACTCCATGTGTGAAGAAGGGAAAAGGAAGGTAAAGGAAAAGAAAAAAGGTCTGGGAACTTATCAAAACTTTATATCATTCTTCTTGTACCACAGCATCCTACTAGCTCAGACTTTTTGCCATCTATATAACAGTTTAGAAACTCTAATAGATTCCTGATTGACATTAACTGTAGGTACATATTGTATAGACCAATCCTTCAGAACTTATTCCCCCTCCAGAACAGAACTGACAGTAGTTCTTTGACCATCTTTCATAATCAGCAACTTAACAGGGAATCCCCATTTATACGTTAGATTTGCTTTTCTAAGAGCATTAGTTATCTCTCTAAATTCTCTTCTTCTTCTAAGAGTATCGCTGGATAAGTGAGTAAAAATATGTAAACCTTCGTATGGTGGATCAAAAGTTTTCCTTATCTCGAGAGGCTTTCAGTAATGTTTCCTTATAGGAAAAGTAATGCAATCTCAGAATTGTGTCTCTAGGCACATCTCTTGAGATAGCATTAGGCAAGTGGATTCTATGAATTCTGTCAATTCTGTTCTCATCTGATTTGGAGGGCTTAACTAAATGTTCAAAGAAGGTCAATACGAAGGGATTGTTTCTGGGATTCCTCTGATTCTTATATTATTTCTTCTTAAGTGATCTTCAATATAATTATATTTATTTTTTAAACTCTCTACTTCCTTCTCCAATCGAGCTACTTTCAGCAATGTAGACTGATTATCTGACCAAAGATTTTCCTATCTAGGAGCTTTCCCCATCTGACCACTGGGATGTTTGCCCATTCCTCCTTGCAAAACTGCTCCAGCTCCTTCAAGTTGGATGGTTTGCGCTTGTGAACAGCAATCTTTAAGTCTGACCACAGATTTTCTATTGGATTAGGTCAGGGCTTTCACTAGGTCATTCCAACACATTTAAACCACTCAAGTGTTGCTTTAGCAGTGTTTTTGGGGTGACACTTAGATTGCACACAGGTGGACACCATTTCACTTATTATGTGACTTCTGAAGGTAGTTGGTTGCACCAGAGCTTTTTATGGGCTTCATAACAAAGGGGGTGAATACATACGCACACGCCAATTTTCTGTTTTCTATTTCTAAAAAATAGTTTTATGTATATATTTTTCTCATTTCACTTCACCAACTTAGACTATTGTGTTCTGATTCATCACATAAAATTCATATTAACAAAACATTGAACTTAAGGCTGTAATGTAACAAAATAGGTAAAAAGTCAAGGGGGTGAATACTTTTGCAAGGCACTGTAAACCAAAACAATAGGAAAGAGTACACCTTTTTCGAAAGTTGCTTTCTTTTCCTATTATTTTGGCCCTTTCTTTCTCTCACACCGGAAGAGGTATGTACTCACTTTTTAGCGTGATAGCTATGTCTTTAGTGCTTGTTTTGAATTCATCAATAACGATGCAAGGGGGGGGGGAAACATGTACAGGGAGGCCTTGTCAGTATCTTCTTTCGGCACTCCAAGAGTTGCTGCTACTCCCTTTGTATATCACCTGCTATTAATTACTTGTATCCTTTCCTCCCCTTCCCTCCACCTTCATCTTTCTCCTCTGCATTGCACAAATCCTTAATGATAGGCCTTTTGAGAAAAACAGCTAGGTCCACTATAAATCTGGCTTCCGTCCCGGACCTCACTGCTGCTCCTTGTGTCATGCACTATGATAGAGCCAACAAAGCAACTCTGTACCAACATAGGAGCGGGAACTGTACAGGCTTTATCAAAAATAATTTTGACATATAGATAAAGTGCATGACGCTAACTAGCGGTAGAGTGAGGAAGTACAGACTGTTACTGACCGAGGACCACGAGGGCAAAGGAGTATTCATAAAAACGTGCTTTGATCGTAGTTGCTTGAAAGGTACGTACACATTTCTTGTATTTAATTAAGTTACATCATTCTGTACATCTTGTACCGTATTTCATAGAGTAGAAATCATTATTTGTTTGCATCTATTTTGCTATTATTTGTTATTTGCTAGTCTGATGAATAATTTATGGGATTTGAATAGTCTGTGTTTAATAAAATATGAGTTATACTTTTATCTTAGTTGTGTTATAACATTTGTTTTACCTCTCACACCTTTTATATGCTTTCTTATGTATACCGCGCATGGGCATTGTTTTACAAATGTAGAACTTTTTTGTAGAGATAACAGGCGCGTTATCTACCAAAAAATACGGTAACTACAAATCACTCCATGTGTGAAGAAGGGAAAAGGAAGGTAAAGGGGAAAAAAAAGGTCTGGGAACTTATCAAAAAGCAAACTTTATATCATCCTTCTTGTACCAGAGCATACTACTAGTTCAGACGTTTTGCCATCTATATAACGGTTCAGAAACTCTAATAGATTCCTGATTGACATTAACTGTAGGTACATATTATATAGACCAATCCTTCAGAACTTATTCCCCCTCCAGAACAGAATTGACAGTAGTTCTTTGACCATCTTTCATAATCAGCAACTTAACAGGGAATCCCCATCTATACGTTAGATTTGCTTTTCTAAGAGCATTAGTTATCTCTCTAAATTCTCTTCTTCTTCTAAGAGTATCGCTGGATAAGTCAGTGAAAATATGTAAACCTTCGTATGGTGGATCAAAAGTTTTCCTTATCTCGAGAGGCTTTCTGTAACGTTTCCTTATAGGAAAAGTAATGCAATCTCAGGATTGTGTTTATAGGCACATCTCTTGAGATAGCATTAGACAAGGGGATTATATAAATTCTGTCAATTCTGTTCTCATCTAATTTGGAGGGCTTAACTAAGTGTTCAGAGAAGGTCAATACGAAGGGATTGTTTCTGGGATTCCTCTGATTCTTATATTATTTTTTCTTGAGTGATCTTCACTCAGCAAACTAAGAGATACAGGAGTTGCAGTAAATATCTGCTCATGGATTGAGAGCTGGCTAAAAGACAGGAAGCAAAGTGTTGTTGTAAATGGAACATACTCCGATTGGACTAATGTGGTAAGTGGGGTTCCTCAGGGTTCAGTATTAGGTCCTCTCCTTGTTAACATATTTATTAATGACTTGGAGGTAGGATTGGAGTGTGGTGTCTCCATTTTCGCTGATGACACGAAGTTGTGCAAGGTAATTAAATCAGATAGTGATGTGCTTTCCCTCCAAAGGGATTTACATAAAATTGAGGAATGTGCATCTAAATAGCAGGTGAGATTTAATACGAATAAATGTAAAGTTATGCATCTGGGAAGGAAAAATAGCCATGCAATTTATAATCTTAATGGAGCAAATCTAGGTGTATCAGATATTGAAAGGGATTTGGGAGTGCTTGTGGACAACCACCTAGGTAACAGTGCGCAAAGCCAAGCAGCAGCTGCAAAGGCAAATTAAATATTAGCATGTATTAAGCAGGCTATAGAAGCCAGGGAAGCAAATATAATTCTGCCACTATGCAAATCTCTAGTACGCCCTCATTGGAATATGGAGTACAATTTTGGGCACCACTTCATAAAAAGGACATTTTAGAGCTGGAAAAGGTACAGAGGAGGGCAACAAAACTAATAAGGGGAATGGAGGGGTTAAGTTATGAAGAAAGACTAACCAAATTAAACTTATTTTCTCTAGAAAAAAGGCGTCTAAGAGGAGATATGATTACCTTATATAAATACATCCAGGGTCAGTATAAAGATTTGTCAAGGGAGCTTTTTGTGCCAAGAGGTTTTCAACTGACAAGAGGACATCCCTTGAGGTTAGAAGTAAAAAGATTCTGCCTTAAGGAAAGAAAAGGGTTCTTCACAGTAAGGGTGGTTAATCTGTGGAATTCTCTACCAAAGGAGGAGGTGACAGCGGATTTGATAGATAACTTTAAAAGGGGACTGGATTTATTTCTAATTAAAAAGGGAATTCAGGGTTATCATGGATAATTAGAGAGGCAGTATTGATCCAGGGAGAAGTCCGGTCGCCGGTGTCTGGGATCAGGAGGGATTTTTTTTTTTTTTTTATAGAACTAATTAATTAATAGTTAATCCGCGTATTGTAGATCGGAGGAGATCTTGAAAGGTTGAACTTGATGGACTAAAGGTCTTTTTTCAACCTTAAATACTATGTAACTATGTAACTATGTAAGATAATTATATTTATTTTTTAAACTCTCAATTTCCTTCTCCAATCGAGCTACTTTCAGCAATGTAGACTTATTATCTGACCAAAGATTTTCCTATCTAGGAGCTTGCCACATCTTACCACTGGGATTTTTGCCTATTCCTCCTTGCAAAACTGCTCCAGCTCCTTCAAGTTGGATGGTTTGCGCTTGTGAACAGCAGTCTTTAAGTCTGACCACAGATTTTCTATTGGCTTGAGGTCCAGGTTTTCACTAGGTCATTCCAACACATTTAAACCACTCAAGTGTTGCTTTAGCAGCGTGTTTGGGGTGACACTTAAATTGCACACAGGTGGACACCATTTCACTTATTATGTGACTTTTGAAGGTAGTTGGTTGCACCAGAGCTTTTTAAGGGCTTCATAACAAAGGGGGTGAATACATACGCACACGCCAATTTTCTGTTTTCTATTTCTAAAAAATAGTTTTATGTATATATTTTTCTCATTTCACTTCACCAACTTAGACTATTGTGTTCTGATCCATCACATGAAATTCAGATTAACAAAACATTGAACTTAAGGCTGTAATGTAACAAAATAGGTAAAAAGTCAAGGGGGGTGAATACTTTTGCAAAGCACGGTAAACCAAAACAATAGGAAAGAGTACACTTTTTTCGAAAGTTGCTTTCTTTTCCTATTATTTTGGCCCTTTCTTTCTCTCACACCGGAAAAGGTATGTACTCACTTTTTAGTGTGGTAGTCTAAATAACGATGCAAGGGGGTGGGAAACATATACAGGGAGGACTTGTCAGTGTCTTCTTTCGGCATTCCAAGAGTTGCTGCTACTCTTTTTGTATATCGCCTGCTATTAATTACTTGTATCCTTTCCTCCCCTTCCCTCCACCTTCATCTTGCTCCTCTGAGTTGCACAAATCCTTAATGATAGGCCTTTTGAGGAAAACAGCCTGGTCCACGCCAAATCTGGCTTCCGTCCCGGACCTCACTGCTGCTCCTTGTGTCATGCACTATGATAGAGCCAACAAGGCGACGCTGTACGAACATAGGAGCGGGAACTGTACAGGTTGTACGCTGGTATGTGCTGCATCCAGATTACCCTGCCATTTCTTAAGTCAGTGTCTTGGCCTGTTTTCGCGCATCTGGTTACGTGCTCATCTGCTTCCTGGGCGGAGAGAAAGCCAGTGCCCACATATTGTTTCTAAATGTTTCAATATTTTGAGAGGAAAACTAGAGGAAAATAAATCTTGTAAAATTAAATGTTGGGAAACGATTTACAAAACTCATGGTCAGAAGTGACCTGGTTTGGAGCCTTGGCATATACAGATAGATTCATTAAAAATGCATCTTAGAGAGAAACATTCTTTAAACTTATTAATAGATGGTATTTAGTTCCAATAAAACTTACTCAAATCTCTAAAAGAGAAGATTTAAAATATTGTTGGCAAGATTGTGGAGTAATGGTATCTTATTTGCATATATGGTGGAGCTGTGAGAAGATCCAGACATTTTGGAGAACATGTTTCAAACAAATCTCATTAATTCTTAAGATCTCGATCTCCCCATCTCCTGATATAGCCTTATTACATATTTTCCCAGACAGGTTTACCGTGGACGTTAAAGCTTTCACTCTGCAAAACGTTATGTTAGCTAAGTGGCTAATTGTTCAGAAATGGAAACAAACAGATGTACCATGCTGGTCAGAAAACAGTTATAACGAAAAATAGAAGTTCAGAAAAAGAGTTTATAGAAATCAGTATGACAAAAAATGTGAAAGTGAAATGGCAAATATGGGATAAATATCTACTAGAAACACTTTAGAAGCTACTTAGCTACTGTACAAACAGCCCATGCCCCTCCCACCCACATCACATGACCCCTCCCTGGATTTGCATTAGTGTGTCTAAAATTGTCTATTTATTACTATTATTACTAATATTTTTGTTTTTGTATGTATTATGTTTTTCTTAGTAAAAAAATACCTGACCTCCCAGTGCAGAAAGTAAATATGGAGGATGCCGTCTGAATCTCTATCTTGTCATGGTGAAGGGGCTTGTGTACCTCAGTGATGCTGTGAGCTATACCATGTAGAGTAACCCAAGATGGGCAAGTCATAGATGAGAGGTCAGATAAATCACGGTCCACTTCAGAAGGAACAGGCAACCCACTCAAGTATATTTGCCAAGAAAATCATATGGATAAACACAAAACACAAGCAGAGACAAGATGTGCCTAGTGTGCTGCATCCATCTGATCACCAAGAGTCGGACACAGCTGAATGACTGAACAATAGCAACATATTCAGTGAAAACCTGGAGACAATCCTATCACTGAGCAGCACTCAGTGGCCTTATTTATTGTTTTTACTTAATCAGCACTGTGTATGAGAGAACTTTTGTAAATAATTCCATAGTTAATTTTCCTTAGCCCTGGCAACTGGCCACACTCGCTATAGATTAATAACTTTGGACTTAGTTATAAAGGGCAAACACAGTTGTCATCCCCTGCCCAACGGAACTGTCTAGCTCCTTTTGCAGAGGTCAGTGTGGTTCTATGTGAATATAATGTATATGTATAGTTTCCAAGTGACTGAAATGTGAGAAAAAACAAACAAGTTGTCATTTTTGTTTGCTTTTTTAATATCTGAAAAGGTAAAAGACATGCGGGGAAAAAAAGTATTTCACTATATAGTTTGTATTGATGGATTCTGCATGGCTAGTTATTTCATTTGTTTATCCAAATCATTGATTAAAATACAATTAGGCAATTAAGTTATATTTTTGTATTAAATTGTGAAAAATACTGGACATTTATTGGTAAAAATTGTAGTATAGTTAATGTTGCAGTGTAGGATGGGCCTGTTTAAAGAGCCATTAGCCTCACTGTAAGTGCTCTTTGTGGTATGAAAGCACACAGAATGATATGTTAAAATGTTTACCCCGACCTTTGCGCTGTGGATAACAATGCAGCGTCATCAAGGTGCCGACAAGTGCGCGCCACCACATCTGTGCGTCTGAAAAGAGCGCACCACCCTGCATCCCATCTGCCAGAGAGACTGCAAGAGACTGCAGGTTAGAAGGCATCAACTCTCCTCTTCTGCACCCCATCTCCACACTCTGTCCACTGCACCCATCCTCTCTTTCTGCCCCCTGCACCCATCCTCTCCCTCCCTCCTGCACCCCAACTCCTCCCTCTGTCTCCTCACCCCATCCCCTCTCTCCCCTGCACCCATCATCTACCTTTCTCCTCACCCCATCCCCTCTTTCCTCCACCCCATCTCCGCACACTGTCCCCTGCACTCCACTCCCTATCTACCCTTCTGCCTGCTGACCTGCAGTCTCTCGCAGTCTCTCTGGCAGATGGCAGTAGGCAAGTAACAACCTGAAATCCACTTATAGATCACATATGGTTACATCATTTTATCTATTCCCTTACACCCCTACCCTAACCATTACACCCCTAGCCTAACCCTAACCCTTACACCTCTACCTTAACCCATACACCACTAGCCTAACTCTAACCCTTAACCCAAAGACCCCTAACCCTAAAAGCTAACAGCTAACACCCCTAAGCCCACCCAAATACCCCTAACCCTAAAAGCTAACACCTAACACCGCAAGCCCACCTTACCTAAGGTCGTGCTGGTGCTGCGTTGGGTCCTGCTCGGAGTTGTCGGATCACGCAAACTACGAGCGCGCTTTTGTGGGTGCGCACATACGCCGGTGCAAATGCATCGGTGCGCATGCGTCAGCGTACATGTATCAGGCGGTGAAAAGTCGTGCTACCGTTAAAATGATCTATTTTCTTAATTACACTAATAATAGCTAAAAAAATCTAAAGTTTTAAATATCTGTTTACATGCAGTCTATCCTGTCCATCAGCTGTTGCATGAGTAATAAGTGATCTCTGAAAATCAAAGAAAGAAATGTTGCTGGATGGAGCTGATATAATTAAGGAGGGTCTAAATTTTGGTTTAAACATAAACTAAGATTGAAGCTACTGCCGTTCCCAAGTCTTATTTTACTGATAGAAGAAGATTTACATTTACTATTTTTGAGGGATTGGAATAGTTATGGTAAGCAGTGCTTGAAAGATGTGTTCATTAATAGCTCATGGGCATCTTTTAAGGACTTGGTCAAGAAATTTAATTTACCCGGAAGTTATTGGCTAGATTATAATAGACTTAAATCAGCCTTTAAAAGATCAATTTACTTCTTTTCAATGATTAGACATTTAACATCTTTTGAAAAACATATCACAATGGAAAAGAAAATACATGTAATTTTGAGATGTTACAATATATTAAGAGAAGAAATGGATAAGTTGGTAACTTTTAAAATTAAGAACTGGGAATTCTCTCTAAAAGGTAGTTGGTCAGAAGACATCTGGTATGTCCCTTACAGAAAAACTTATCAAGAATGTATCCTATAGAGAGGTTTATTTCAAACTGGTTAATCAGTGGTATTTGGTTCCTACAAGGATGGCTCAGATTACTAACAATGAAAAAATAACATTTTGCTGGAGGGAATGTGGTCAGGTGGGATCTCAATATCATATATGGTGGGAGTGCCCCCCAATACAAGAATTTTTTAAAGAATGTATGAGCCAAATTGAGAGTATTATCAAAACTCAGTCATGTTTTCCTCTGGAATCTATTTTGTTCCACATCTTTCCAAAGGATCCTTCCTTGGATGTTAAAGCGTTTTTAACACAGATAGTAATGTGAGCTAAATTATTGATAGCGATTTCCTTGCTGGAAAGAAATATTAAATATGACTGGTAGGAATAGAGATTTAGAAAAATCCCTTAAGAAAAAAGGTCTGATTGTAAAAAAAAGACTATAAATGGAAAATATGGGATCAATATATAGAGTTGCTTCAGACATAGTATGGTTGATATTTGCTTATATAAGAGTTATATATGTATTTTAGCAAATTCACCCCTGACCATTATTTGTATTGAATTCTGTATTTTTATGCAAAACATAATATATTTTAATGTTTGTACTTAAAAAAAAAAAGAACTAAGGATATGCAAACTTTTGAACAGGGTCATTTAATATTTTTCTTTGTTGCCATGTTTTGTTTTATGATTGTGCCATTCTGTTATAACCTACAGTTGAATATAAATCTCATAAGAAATAAAAGAAATGTGTTTTGCTGCTGACTCATGATTTCTTTAAAAACGGTACATATATTACCATTATTGTATTTTTTGAGCACAACTGTAACTGGGGACACCCTGGGAAGTAGAACTTGCCTTATTTGACTCATTCTATGCCTTTTCATGATTTTTCTCTTACAATATCACTTTTTATGATTATAGGAGGTGAGAGTAGACATACTTCATGTTCCTTAGGGGAAAAGTGGCAGATCCCAAGTTCGCCATAAGAGTTTAGGGACTACTAGATAGTTTACCCTTCATGTTCAGGAGATTAGTGTAGCATATACCGTAGGGAGCTTGTGGCAGGCTCCAAAGCTGCTACAACAGTATTTGTAGGGAATTTAGTGCAGGATCTGTTTTTTAACACGTTATAAATTATGCACTATAGGCACTGGCACTTTATGTATCTATCGTGATCATTGTATTTGTATTTTCACTTCATTTAAGTAATTATGTTTATTAGCACTTTGGAGAGATTCATTTAAGATGATATGTGTATTTATGCTTCTTCTTTGTACATACAAGAGATTGATAATGATATATGTATAATGTATTCGTATAGTGAGCACTTTAAATGACATGTTGACAAATTGTTGTTTGTCTATATGAATATTGGAATATTCCATTGTATCATTTGTACTTTATTCTCTATCCACTTTACATAATATATAATTATTATAGTATTTATTATAGTATAAGGTTTTCTTTATTTAGTTAAAATGCAGGTCTATTTGTCATATAGAAGATCTCTAGAAACCTAAATTGTACCTTTGTTCTATGATATGGAATACTATACTTTATTTTAGCATTATAATTAGTGGGATGGTGTAATTTCTTTGGTAATTGTTAATCTACAATGTTTTAAAGTACAGGAAGACCCCGCCTAACACTACCCCGTTTAACACTGATTCACTATAAAGCTATTTTTGCCACATCCCTCATTGGATATAACACAGTTTTTGTCCGACACATCCCTGAGTAACACTGATTCGATGCTTGTGTATCATTCCAAAACACCAAGAGCCGTGGAAGGAATTTTAACCCTAACCCTTTCTACCCTATGACCCCGTTTAGAGCTGTTTCGCTTAACACTCCTTTTGCTTGGAACCTATCGACAGCGTTGAACAAGGTATAGCTGTATATTTTAATGATGTGCAATAAAAGCTATATTTTACATTTATGGCTTATCTAGAGATTTCTCCGTCCATATTTAGGAGATATTCTGGGTGGCAATATTGGGTGTCTTTTCTTTCTCTCCTTTGGTAATTTATACAACCCACACCAGCCACTTAGACTGTCCTCAGAGATCGATATTGATAATATATTATAGAAAAAAATTGTGATTAAGTATTCCTACCCAGATATATTGGAGAGGACATTCTCCTTAGAGTTAGTGTTTCCAGGTTTTATATAATTCAGCACTTACATTGTGTCTTCATCTGCTCAAATATAAAGATGTGTTAATTCCTGCATTGTGTAATCAAATTCAGTCACGCAAATAAAGTGTGTCACTAAATTAGCAACTTTAAAAATTTTAAAAAGATGATCAGAAGCTAAAAAAGAGGAAGAGGAGCAGAAAAATCGAACAAAATCTCTGTGTATGGTACAGTGTTTAATACTGTTACAGAAAAACCAATTAACCTGATCTTCATCTACAAGCAGTGGTAGCCATACTGTTTCTGTCATGCTAAATCACCTGACATGACCAATTTATAATGATGGGTGAGAGTGAAACTTATAAAATATGTGCGTAACTTTAGGAAAAAAACTTTTTGTTGCTTGAATAGAATGGGGCTCTGTATTACCAGGCTGTACACCAGTCTGACCAGCAATCTTGAATATGATATAGGGCAGCAGGTAATTGCATTTGTAGGATCTGACAATCGAAGATGGAATAACACCACTGACAGCATTAAATCAATATACCAAAAACAAGGAAATTATATGAGCAAAGGAAAATGTGCTATGTACGGTATAAAGAAGCATGTCAAACAGGATTTGTTGCCATCCAAGCATGTTTAGCATGGTTCACTTCTTTGTTTTATCCATTCTCCACAACATTCTTCTCCTTACTGCCCTGTGCCTATCTCTCTTATCTCACATTATGCTATTCTTTAGCTGTCTCTGTCCCACTTTATTAATTCCTCATCTTTCTCTCTCATAATTTAACTTTCCCTTATAAACACTTTTTCCTAGACTATGAGCCTCATTCAATTGCAAGGCCGCAACTCACGGTATAAAGGCTGTATGTCCTCAGGCTTGCTGCAGGCTTGAACTCTGCTACAATTACTGAGCGATTTATTTGAACAAGCCCGCAAGTTACGGGCCACAACCCGAAACCGTAAACCACGCAATCGTATGTAGCATTTCAGAGAGTGAACATGATCAATTAGGAAAGGCCATAACTACCCATTTAAAAACAGCCAATAGAAAACGAGACTGTCATCATTATGGCAGTATTAGATGGAGGTTACATGTCAATCAATTAGCGTTTATAGGTCCGATATGCGATCAGGCTTGCAAAACCGCAAAATACACAATAATAAAAATGAATGCCAATACTGTTCCAGTCCATATGGGTGGCCTGATATGTATTAACTTATTGATTCCCGAGATCGATATAACCCCAAAATGAAACACAAAAATAATTGATTTTTTATTGCCGATTTGCAAGTTTGAGACTGTTGTGCAATTAATTTTAAAGTCTTTCATCGATTTCCCCATCGTTTACAGTGCAGTATTGATTTTTTATTTGTATTTACAGTGCTATGAACATGTCTTTAATCCCTTTCCGGGTCCCATCTAGCCCTTTTGTCTCTCTTTGAATCTCCAATCTTTTCACCCTGCACTCTCATTCTTATGTCATGTCACCTCACATCTGCTTTCCTCTGTGTCTCGCCTTGCCTAGTTCTCCTCATCTTTGTCTCACTTTGTTTCATTCCCTCCCTATCTTTGTCTCTCCTTCTGTTTCTTCCCTTCCCCATCTTTGCCCCTCCTTGTGTGTCTTCCACTCCCCATCTTGGTTTTGCAGTCCCATCTTTTGCTCCTCCCTGTTTCTTCCTCTCCTCATCTTTGTTTCTGCTTTCCTATTTCTTCCTTTGCCCATCTTTGTCTCTCCTTATGTTTCTTTATCTTCCCATCTTTATCTATCCTTATTGTTCTTCCTTTCCCATCTTTGCTTCCGCTCTTTGTCTCTCCTCTTCTAATTCTTTTGATCCCCTTTTTTTCTCACTTCACCTGTTTATTCTCCTCCTACTTTTTGTTTTTTCTCATATGTTTCACCCCCGATCTTTAACTCTTCTCCCCTGTTTCTCCCCCTGCTCTTTGTCTTTCCTTGTCTGCCTTCCCCACTCTTTGTCTCACCTTGCCTCTCCCACATCACCATCTAGATTTCACCTGGCCTATTTCTTCTCCTGCTCTTTGTCTTTCCTTGTCTGCCCCCTCCTGCTCTTTGTTTGATCTTGCCTGTCCTACCACTGTTGGTCTTTCCTTGTCTGATACCCCGTTCCTCGTGGTCTCTTCTTGCCTATTCCTTCACACCTGTACTGCTTATCCAACCTCTCCTGCTCCTTTTCTTTAGTACTCCATGCCTGTTTCTTGCCATGTGCTCGTTATCTTTTCTCAGCATCCTCCTTTGATCATAAATCATTACTGACCAGGAATAACAAAATGTACTGGCATCCAGACAGCTGTCCCTGTTTGTCTATTTTAGGTATGACCCTGATTTTCTCACATGTATATAAGAACCATTTATAGAAATTCCAGAAAAGAATTTCAGAAAAAGAGTAGAAATCAGTGTGGTCTAGTTAGTATCTATTATTTTTCCCCCATATGGATAAAAAGATGGATCAATAACTGGTATCTACTACACTAACAATACTTAATTCAATTTAAAGGACCGCTGTAGTTTGGTCAAATCTTCACATGATTGTTTGTAACAAAATAACAACAACAGCTCACCTGTGCAAGACATGAACATAAAAGATTTTTTAAAGAAAATATTATATTCAGATGACTTTGATGCCATTTTATCCGGCCACACTGTGGCTTTTACTTCTTCCTTAGCGCAGCATCTTTGGGAACTCCCCTTGATGATGTTTCTTTTTGTACTTATCCTCCATCTCTTATCTAAAGTATGTAACCGTGTCACCCATTATTATAACACTGGATTATTCTCATTGCACTATGATTGAACATTTTTTTCTGCTTATCCCAATTATAGCTTGTTTGTGTCTGTAACTAGAATTTGACACAAGTGGCCTAATAATGTTAGCTCTACCCTATACCCTTCATGCGCCACTATTCCTCTCCCCGTTTAGAGGTATTTTGTCATAGAATGTTCTATAAGGAATCCTGTCCTTTCATGATATGTCCAAAATATTTGAGTTTTTGTCTCATGATGAAACCTTCCAGCAGTGTCTTGATTTCCTGTAGTATTAATTGATTGTACCTTCCTGCAGTTCAAGGACCTCTAAGCAGTTTTCTCCAAAACCACAAATCAGCCAATTGGAGGCCGTCTTGCTTTTTTTATATATTAGTTAGCTAAATTGGATATCCGTATTGATACTGCCTTTGACAGGCAGGTCAGCCCGGTACGCACACGCTGATCCCGGTGGATATATATCCAAAGACACAAAAATAATAATAATAAAAATAATAATAATAATAATAATAATAAAAGAAGGAAAAAAAAGAAAAAAAGGGTGGAAAAGAAAAAAAAAACATTTTCTGAAGGGAAATAGCGTGGGGGGATTCGGAACAAAGGGATCTTATACTTTCTGTTATGTATTTATATGGTCCACAAAGACCATCTTAATTTATTTATGATAAGTTCCTCCAATTTCTTGATGAAGTGCAAAGATTAAATAGAATACATTTTAGATCAAGACATTTGTGGCAGCTCATAGAAATAGACAAAAGTGATGTAATTTACTTTTAAATAAAATACATATGAGGCATAGCGATAAATAGATAGATAGATAGATAGATAGGGATATAGAGGGGGATATATCCCTCTCTGTATCCACCTTTCTATATATCCATCTCTTTATCCCTCTACCTCTCTATCCCTTTCCCTATCTCCCTTTCTATCCCTCTCCACCTTTCTATCACACTCTATGTCTCTCTATCCCTATCTATATACCTCTCTCCCCATCCCTTTTGATCTCTCTCTCCCTATCTCTGCCCCTCTCCCTATCTCTCTCTCCCCTAACTATATCTCTCCCTCCCCCTCCCTATCTTTCTCCCTCGCCACCTATCCCTATCTCTCCCTTCATACCTCTCTCTTCCTTCATCCATCTCTCTCACTCCCCCAGGATGGGCTCAGTTGAAAAGGCCTGTGGGTGGGCCCAGCTGAAGAGGGCCACATGTAGGCCCAGCTGAAGAGTCCGCGGGTGGGCCAAGCTGAAGAGGCCCGCAGTCGGGGTCAGAGATAGGGAGGGAGAGAGAGGGATGGAGGAGGCACACCTGAAGAGGCCCATGGTCAGTCCTGTGATTGGGTCATGAGGCCCTGGGGTGAAGGAGGCATGGAAATAGAAAGGGTAAGAGGGAATATAGAGGGTAAGAGGGAGAAATAAGGAAGGAAGGAAGGAAGAGAGGGAATAAAGAGGAGGGAGGGAAAGAGAGAGACACCTCAGCACTTGGCAGCACACACCGCAGGCCTAACTGGCTTGGGGACGTTCAGAGTGAACATCCCTGACCATATTCTACAGCTGCTTGATTTTGATTGATCGATGCTGCAGCTGACAGACAGGAAAACTGCTACAAATCCTAGCACAGTGAATGTAGGCTCAGCCAGGCTGAGCAAGACAGCATTACAACGCTCTGTTGTAATATGATCTAAAGCAGCAGTGCAGCACTAGGAAATTTAAAGTGATAGATGCAGATTTTTAACAAAATCATAAGAAAGAAGACATGAAAGCTGATATACAGATGTAATTAAATGGTATTCTTTATATAAATTGAAAATACAATATTAAAGTGATTGGACCTTTTTTCATAGTGTAATATTTTTACTTTTTAATACTTGCCATAGCTTTCTGTCACTGCCTCCACATGTATTTGTCAGGAGCTGAGCTTGCAGTGATCTTCAATCTTTTTAAGCAGTAGGCCAATTTTGCACCCTTCTTTCACCCTCATCAAACAGAGAGTGTGAGTGTGTGTGTAAATGTTAATTAAACATTTCATATTTTAAATAAAAGGCAGAGGCCTCGAATCACCAAGTTCTATTGATTCCTTAACAGCTGGTCAGATAAGCAATTAACTGTCAGACAACAAAGGTCTTTGTTTTAGAAAGGAAGAAGAGAAGATAGAATAAACAGATCAAGCAAGATGTATTGATTAGATTTTACAAGGGAAGTTAGGAAAGATATCCAAGCAAGATTTATTGTTTAGGTTTTAGGAGAAAGTCTTGATCAGCTTAAGGAAATTGGAAACAGACAATAAAGCAAATTCTATTGATTAGGGTTGCAAAATAATCAGCCAGAAGTCCAGCTGGTCACCAGATCTGATTGATGTAGAGAGTAGTAATAGCCCCAAATTTAACATATAATTTAATATATAAAATATAGGTGAAAGATGGGTTCTAGGGAAAACCTTCAGGCGTAAATACACTGGTCTCCTATCTCCTGCTCCTAAAAGGGTAATTATGTTCTGCATTGCTGGTTGATTGTTTAAGGACTGCATACTGGTGATATATTTGTGCAGAAATAACAATCCATGTTTCTTTCTCTCTGTATACTGGTGATATATTTGTTGTTCTAACATCACCATTACGGTTTTTATCTTACTGTATACTGTTTTGAAATAATAATTATTTCTTCAGAACAAAATAAAATATATAAGGGGTTTCTTTCCTTACTATGTTATAGGAGCCAGCCATTGGTGTTTATACATTATGTCTCATGTGTTTGTTTGTTTTTTAACCTTATTTTTACATATATTTTGTATACATTTACACGTGTGACTATATTTGACATTTTAAATCTTTGTTTATTTTTTTATTTAGTTTTTCCCACGTTTTTGTATGATTAATTTTATATTTCATGCACAAAAACAACTCATAAGCCTTTTTTTGTGTGTTTTAATTGTCGACCAATCTCAAAAGAATTTAGAATTTATAGAGATAATACATTCATTTCTTAGGTGGATGATGACTGTGGGCCTCATTCAATTGCAATTTGGACAATTGAATAGGGCTCTAAATAAGTACAGAGCATATTTTTTTACAAGAAGTTTTTAATTAGTGAAAACCTTGCTTTTGGAAAGATGCTTACTAACTAAAAACTTCTTTAAAAAATATATGTTAGAGCCTGTACAAAAAGGCTTCCAAAGTGGCCTTTGTCGGCAGCTATAGCTGCAGTGTTCCCCAGAGGTCGCTCCCCCACCTCCAGAGACTATCTGGGAGTGTTCTCCCGGCATCCGGAGACCCCGTCGGGAGGATCCGACGACGAGGCCTGTCGGGGCCCTGCAACGCGGACCTCCCCCCAGACCCCTTCTAGCTCTCCCCCGTATACCAGCGCAGGGGGGTGAGCAAGTGAGTCTGCAAGACGCCCTGCGACAGGGAGAGTGGGCACCGGAGGCAGCAGCAGAGGACGCGGTGGCGGAAGGGAAGGCCGCCACTAGAAGCCAGGAGCCGGCGCTTGGAAGCGCGCCAGGGCTGAGAAGGGCGCCAAGAGGCTGCATCTACCCCCCAGCCACATCTGAGGACCGGGACAGGAGCTGGAAACCCCGAAGAGGGGAACCTGGCCCTGTGCCTTGAGCCCCCTACCGAGTGCTGGGGGAGGGAGTGAAGGAAGGAGGAGGAAGATTGGAGACTCTGTTCCCCAGGGCCCTCTGGGGGCATCCTGGATGTCTAGCCTCTGACAGCAGCAGGTGTCAGAGCCCCTAAAACATTTATCCCCAGCTTGTACCCTGTCTTACTCTCCTGAAACCTACAACAGGGGAGAGAGGGGTAGAGAAGAAAGAGTGTGACATATAAGAACTGGAGAGACTGCATGCTTGATAAGGCTTTTTGGAGCTGGGTAACTTTTATGCTGAACTTTTCTCATTGACCAAACTGTGCTTCAGTTTTTATATGGCCTGCCGCACCCAAGGAGTGTTTGCAGCAAAACAACAACCTTATCTCCAGCTTGGAGAGCGACACTGCCATCTAGTGGCGCCTCTGCCACAGTGCGGCCTGAATTTCTCCAAAATCTCCCTTCTGCCGCCCTGCAATCTGGAAGGGGTTTGCTAATGCAGTGAATGGAGCTGGCCGGTAGGGGCTAAGCGTACTTCTGAGTATGATCTGAATCCTTTTTTGCAACACTGTGGGAACAACCTGCTTGGGCCTTGTGAGGGGTGCTACTGGAGTCCCTACCTTGTTTCCTGACCAAGACTTGCAACAACATCACAACTAATATACGGCGTGTCAAAATCACAGGCAAGATGGGAAAAAACAAGAAAGCCCTGCCTTCCAAAAAAATTGAGCATTTCAAGATGGCCGGGGCCTCACAGACATCTACGCAAACTTCCTGCCCGGAACATTTGGACTAATCTGACTCTGATTCGGTATCAGAAGCCGTACACCCGGAGGTCAACATCGCTGACAATTCTATGGCGAAGTTTGAGGCCCTTCTAGAGTCCCATATCAATAGAGCAGTCACAGCTCTACAAAAAGAACTGCATGACATTGGGCAGCGGACCAATATTTTGGAGGAGTCAATGGATCAAGTAGTGGAGGCCCTGGAAAAAGATAGGAGTGCCATTGGGGAGAATACCTCTCGCATTACTTCCCTTGAAGACAAACTGGAAGATTTGGAGAACCGCTCCCGTAGATTCAATATCCGGATTAGGGGGGTACCAACTGCAATAATTGATTTACCCCGATATCTCAAAGCCACTATAGACCAGATCCTGGTAGGCTTTCCAGATCATATTTGGGAAGTGGAGCGAGCCCACAGGGCCCTGGGTAGAAATAAAAACCCTGATTTGCCAAAGGACATAATAGTGAGACTGCTCCGTCAGCAATCCAGAGACTTAATTCTTGCCACCACCCGTAAAATGACAACCATCCAGGGTCCCGACGGATCCTCTTTGCAATTCTTTGCGGACCTTTCTCCTCCAACCCTACAAAAACGGAGACTGATGAAGCCTGCTATGGAGATTCTTATTCAACATGGTATCAGGTACAGATGGGGCTTTCCTTTTGCCCTTATGTTCTCCCACAGTGGCGCATCCCATTCTGTGCGCTCCTTGGAGGAATGTCTGGATCTTCTTCAGTGACTGAACCTGGCCACTGGAGCAACAGTCCGGACACAGGGAGCCTCTCTGCCGCTCCCCCTCCCCCAGAGACAGTGGACTCCTTCCTCCAAACCGAAGAGGACTGCTGACCCAACTCCCCAAATAGCTTCTCAAAGACCGAGGCAGGAACTGGAGGCCGGGGCTACTTGACTCTTGGAGCTGGACGAGGAGCCGGCCTATGGAGGCACATTATCTCCTCTCTGACAGAGACTATACCACAGGACTCTTGTTTTGGTTACCATGTTTTATAACTATGCTGATTGCCTCTTATATGCTTTTTTCTTGTTTGTTTTTTCCCCTGAGCAGGTCTAACTACCTTAGGTTACGGTAATAGCTTCAGAGCTTTTGAAGTGAACAACTGATATAAGAAGGGTTGTAGTGCCAGCTATATCTAAGCTAAGGGATTTTTCACTCCAAGTTATAGTTAAGAGTATCCATGCTCAGGAAGGTTCATCCAAAAATGTTTTCTAGCCTTATCTTAATACCCCTACCGGCTAGGATTTAGACTGTTTTAGACTAGATTTGAGGAAAACGGTTAGAACTCGGTTGGGCTAGATTTGCTCGTTAACTTTGGAATTGCACAATGGTAAATTGTATTTTCTCTCTTTGTCTTACTGCTTATACCTTCTTCTTCTTCTTCCCTCTGATTGACCTGGGCAGGCTAATTGCTACTTTTCTCTACTCTCTGGTCCCCACAAAGCCTTGGCTCCATAAGCTACTTCTTCTTCTTTTCCCTCTCTCTTGTTTCTCATTTTACCCTGGGGCAGTAGGCCTAGAGAGGTATTATTTGTTCCAATCTAGGGTAAAACCAGTTTTATGTCCGCCGAGCGGATGGCTAGGTCTTATGGGACTTATACAGAGCAGACTTGATAGGGAGGTACTTCCCTTAAGTAATGGCTTTAGATTATGCTGGTTACCACTGCTAAACCAAACTAACTCTTGTCTTTTTGCTCCCACTTTCGTCTCCATCAGATCAACTCTGTCCAATGAGATCCGACAGGACCCTCCAGCTCCTCGCCCTGGCCTGGGAAAGCTGCTCCTCGTTCCCTCGTGCTCAGCTGCTACTAAAGGTACGTGGCTATTAGTTATACACATGCTTACGCCAACAGCACATCCATGACATCTCCCACAAAGATACTCACCCACAATGTAAAAGGGTTTAACTCCCCCTTCAAGCGAAGGAAGGCTTTTTTGTACTATAAAACTCACAAACCTGACATTATCTTCCTCCAGGAAACCCATTTTGCTAAGAATAAAACTCCTGCCTACCTGAATAAAGATTATCCCCAATTTTTTTGCACCACCCAGGCTTCGAAAAAAAGAGGGAGTAGCGATCCTTTTACACAAGGATTTTCAGTTCCAGCTAGACTCCAAAATTATAGACCGGGAAGGGTATTATATCATCTTGAAAGGGAAGGTCTTGGGCACCCCTACGTCGCTTGTCTCTTTCTATGCCCCCACCGTAGCCCCACACAAAGCGTTGATTGGACTTTTAAGGACACTGGAGGGGGGGAGTGGGGGAAATTGATAATAGGGGGAGACCTAAATTTGGATAAATCCAGCGTCTCTAAGCACATCCGCTTTTCTAAAAGGATTAAACAAATCAAAAAACTGCTCCATTCTTTAGACCTCGTGGATGCTTGGAGGGGTCACCATCCGAAAGGAAGAGAGTACACCTTCTTCTCCCCGCCCCATAAATCCTACTCCCGTATTGACGCCCTTCTTATTAGTACCTCGCTTTTTGACAGCTTGGATAAGGCAGATATTGTTCCCTGCACGTGGTCGGACCACGCTGCAGTCTCCCTAGAGGTTGACCTGGGATCCCAATCCAGACTACCTTTTGCCTGGAAATTAAATGAATATTTGCTTTCAATACCCACATACCAGGAACAAATTACTTCTGAACTGGCAGCCTACTTTGTGTCCAATGCGGGTGGGGAAACTTCGCCAGGTTGGGTCTGGGTGGCCCATAAGTCTTATATTAGGGGTACATGCATTAAATTGGCTTCACAACATAAAAAAGCAATTCGACTAACTGAGGAAAATCTCGTTAAAAATTTAGCTCAATTAGAGAAACAGAATCAAATTTCCCCTTCTTCCTCGTTAAGAGACCAAATTGACAAGGCTAGGCTGGAGCTAGATGGTATTTTATCTATTAGAACAGATAAAGCCCTGAGAAGAACGCAGCACCTCTTCTATGCTAAAGCGAATAAACCAGACAAATTATTGGCAAAAAGTCTGAGGGCAAGGTACTCTCAGTCCAAAATCTCTCAAATTAGAACCAAAGAGGGAGTACTCACGTTTAGCCAAAATGAGATACAAAAGACTTTTAGGGAATTTTACCAGCACATTTACTCCTCCCACAACTCCCCTCCAGAGAACGCTATTAATTCCTACTTGAATTCCTTGGATTTGCCTAAAATATCAGAGTCGGATCTTCTTAACCTAAACAAAGAGGTATCGGGAGAGGAGGTTAGGAAGGCAATCAAAGACCTAAAAATGGGGAAATCTCCCAGCCCTGATGGCTTTACTAACATTTATTATAAAAAGTTTTCGGATATTTTGTCCCCACACTTATGCAGCCTGTTCAACACAATCTTGAAAGGGGACCCAATGCCCCCAGAACTTAATTTCGCGGATCTGACCCTTTTCCCCAAGGAAGGTAGGGACCCAAAGGAGGCAAAGAATTACAGACCGATCTCGCTCCTGAATGGGGATATCAAACTCCTTGCTAAAATATTCTCACAAAGGATTTCTGTCTTTTTTGCCCTCCCTGATTCACAAGGATCCATCTGGCTTCATCCCATACAGGGAGACAAGTGATAATATTAGAAGGACCCTAAACATCATCCACTTGGCTAGACATAGAAACACCCCGGTTTTAGGCAATAAATTGACACAACTGATTTACCTGGCAGTAAAAAACATCATAGCTAGAAGGACAACTCCATTAACTTCCAGGAAATCAAAAACAAAATAAACTTCCTATTTATACATGAGAGAATGACTCATACACTACTGGACACACATCAAAAGTTTTTGGAAATATGGGGACCCTGGATCTCCTCCCCCGACTGCATTTCATAGGTAGTGGGGGGACGAGTTGAATTTTTGCTAGGGAGGCTCTTTACAATTGGAAGAGGAGTGGAGCGGGGGACGGACTGGAACAGGCGGAGCGGGAGAGGATACTGGAGGCTTCTTCGGACGAAAGGTAACGACAGTAAAACTAAGATTGGGTAGCACAGGAACTGAAAAGGCCATGTTATAGTCAAATCCTGACCTTCTGAAGTAGAAGAGTTGATGGGAAGCAATTGTCTACTATTTGCTCTTTTCCTTTTACTCCTTTTCTTTGGTTATTTGTTTATTTTTCTCTTTTCTTCACTTCTTCCTCTTTCTCTATTTCTCTTTTCATATATGTTCGTAGAATATATTGATTGTAACACGATTGTTTATTTATACCAATTTGTGCACTGAAAATGTTAAAATTATATTAAGGAATAATTCAACAAAGAGAAGCAGTTGCTTAGGATAGTAATTATCCTTTCTTGACATGTGAAATTATGTTTTATAGACTGTGCTTATTTTTGTACAAGTTTTTCTTGATTATCCTTAATAAAAACTTTATGAAAAAAAAAAAAAAAAATTATATATATATATATATATATATATATATATATATGTTATGTGCTTATTTAGAGCCTTATTCAATTGGCCAAATTGCAATTGAATGAGGGCCATAGTCTGGTACCAACACCTCTTTAGGAACTTGCCACATCGTGTTATGGTCCACACAATCAAAGACTTTAGAATAGCCTATGAAATAGAAGTAAATGTTTTTCTGGAACAAGCTTGATTTCTACATTATCCAGTGAACATTGTTAATTTGATCTCTTGTGCCTCTGAGGAACCCGGCTTGCACATCTGGTAGTGCTTGGTCCATATATTGTTGGCGTCGAGCTTGCAAGAGCTTATGCATTAACTTGATGGCATGTGAAATTAGTGCAACTGTTTGATAAGCGGAGCACACTTTGGCACTGCCTTTTTATGTATTCCTTTTTCTGTCCATTTGCCACTATTGAGTTTTCATCTGCTAGGATTTTAAACAGTTCGGCTGGGATTTCATCAACTCCTGCAGCCTTCCTAGGGCCCTTCTCGCTCAAAGATGTCTGGCTCCAGCTCATTGGACAAACTATTGAAGTCATCAATGCTGTTAAGATCCTTCCTGAATAGATCTTCTGTGCATTCTTGACACATCCTCATCTTATTTGCTTTGGATTTGTCCCTGACAATTTGTCTTTTATCTATTTTCAAAGCCACATCATTTAGGCAGTCATATCTACAGCAGAAAATCCAGATCTTCTGTTCCAGAAGTGGTTATTATAGCATTATATAGACTTACTAACTTTACTTGTTTTGATCGGACAGGTTATTCTCTGCTGATTAATTATTATACATCTGCAAAGTAAGGCCATGTATTTTCTTTTTCCATCCATTGTTTACCACATACCCAGCCATTATGGTATTGAATATACATTTTTTCAGTAAGGAGAGAACACAGACTGTCCACTCTGTGCAGACAGGGGAGGCAAAGCCAGCGACACTAGACAGCTTAGAGAAAAGAGACAAGACAGACAGATAGATAAGATAAATTGAGTAGATGGAGAAGTAAGACAAATTAGAGAAAGACAGTTTAGTGAAGACAGAGAAAATAGACATAAAAGACCTGATAGCAAAAAAAAGCCAGACAGCAAGGATGGAGATGACAGATAGCAAAAAAAAAGCCAGACAAAAAAGAGAAGAAGTAGAAAATAGAGTAGAAAGCCAGCTTGGACAAGATAGAGAAGCCAAATAGAGAAGAAAGACAGATCGCAAAGAAATCCAGATAGAAAAGACATAGGACAGACAGATAAGATAGTGAAGACAGGTCTGAGAAGATAGGCAGAGAAAATAAAGAAAGCCAGCTTAAAGAAGATAGATGAAATAGAGAGGAAAGACAGACAGAGAAGATACAAGACAGATATAGAAGTCAACTTAGAGAAGATAGAAGAAAATAGAAAAAACAGATAGACAGATGAGAAGACAGATAAGAAAGATAGAAGAAACAGAGAAAATAGATAGAGAAGATAGCAAAAGCAGAAAAAGTAGAGAAGAGACAGATTAGATAAGAAAGCAAGTTTGGAGAAGATAGAAGAAAATAGAGAGGAAAGACAGATAAGACAAGAGAAAAGAGAAAGCCAGCATTGAGAAGATAGACAGTTTAGAGATGAAAGACAGAGAAGGTGGTGAAAGAGAAAATAGATAGATTAGGGAAGTAAAAGAACATAGATTTCTTATCTTAGAGCCATCTTAGAGAAGAAAGACAGATCTGTGTAGAGAGAAAATAGATAAGATAGAGGAAAATAGAGAAGAACGCCAGCTTAGACAAAATAAACAAGGGAGCTTTGAGAAGATAGAGAAAATAGACAGGTGAGACAGATAGAGCATATAGATTGAGAAAATAGAAAAGAACAAGATAGACAGATAAGACAAAGACAGACAAGAAGACAGAGAGGATAGACAGAGAAGATGGAGAAGAAAAATAGATGGAGCAAATAAAGAAGAAAGGCAGTTTGGAGAAGACAGAGAAAATAGACAAGAAAGATAGAGAACAAAGTCAGCTTAGAGAAGATAGATAAGAGAAGAAAAACAGATTAGAGAAGAAAGGCAACTTGGAGAAGATAGAGAAGAAAGAAAGATAGAGAGGATAGACAGAGAAGATGGAGAAGACAGATTATAGAAGAGAGAGGAAAGCCATGAACATCTACTTATTTCTATAAACAGGACATCTGGGTCCTAGAACCAAATCAGCGTGCAACATTGTGAATGAAGATAGAACTAGATGGGTGAACAGCAGCACAATAATGTGTTTTGTGAAACTCAAGTTGACAACTTTTTCATAAGAGCCATGTCTCCATAGCAGTTTGAAGTATAGGAAAAAAAAAAAAAAAGAAAAACCATTTCATAAACTCATCCTCTATTTTTTCAACTTGTAATACTTAAATAAAATGCATCAACATGTTCATCACCACTTTTTTTCTGTGCAAAATGTTGATAAAAATTAAGTTTGTAATATGGTTCTAGCACAAAGAAAGATCAATCAGAAATTATTTTAATATAGTAACACAATTAGGAGGATTACAAATATCACATTTAAAAGTCTAACTAGAAAATAAAAAACACTGAGAAGGTTGAGACTGTTTCAATCCAGTTATTCATTCTGTTTATTGACTTAAAATAAAGGGAATACAAATTATTTTTGAGTGCAATGCACCAACATGGAAAAAAATCCTATTTAAAGAATGATTTAAAAAAATGAACTGAAAAAAAAAAGATATGTTTAAAATACTACAAATGTATTAAAATAAAACAAAATAAAAGATAAAAAAGGGAGTACCCCTAAATAATTAGTAAAAACAGTGAAAATAAATATTGGAGACCCAAAGTTATATTTTAATGTGATAAGAATACAAAGAATTGAAACTGTGTAATATAGTCTGAAAGAACGAAAGTCCAGAAAAAAAATTAAGAACGCAATCTTTTGAAACATTTAATATCAGTCCATAGCAAATAGTCATTACATACCAAAAGCTCTAAGTGTTAACTAGTTCCACCACAACTCCATACATATCTTGACAATTTTAAAACTGAGATCAATAAAGTTCTTTTCTTGATCCCTACAGCTTGGTTCGTAACATACATACATGCTTTATGGATTGTTTGTCATTTCCCCGCCCCGCTTTTTTTATTTTATTTTTAATAGTTTTTTTTTTGAAGATGCCATTAACTATTTTCTGCATCTGTTCCTCAATACTAAACATTTTAAATTTAGAAGATTCATTCTGACACTAGAAAAAAATAAGATAAAAAGATGGTGTCACATGTAAATCTAAGCTTATAAAAATATACTGGAGTCACCGTGGACACTGATCATGGCTCAGAAACACACAACGTGTCTGAAGCAGGTGGTTCCATGATTGCTTGTTATTGCACACGTATGACTGACTGCTCATGTCACTGAATCCACATTTCCTGGGATACAAAGAAAAAGAGGAGGGCTCATTTTTTTGGCAAGTTGATATGGGAGGAGTTGTGCCTAACAAAGAGACAGGGGAGACAGATCATTTGTTTTAATAAATTAAGGCGGACTACGTAATACGGAAATATCAAACGTGAACAGCATTGTCCAGTATTGAGAGCTTCATGCTCCTATTATCCAAAACTATGGCAAGAAATGCACATTTTTTTCTTTAAGGTAATAAAAACTACCACGATCAAGAGTCATTTGTCTGATATTGGTGAACTTTTCACACCACCCAATTAAGTGGTTTAAAATTTTTTTTTTATTTATATATATATATATACATATACATATATATATATACATATACATATATATATATACATATATACATATATATACATATACATATATATATATACATATATATATATATATATATATATATATATACATATATATACATATATATACATATATATATATATATATATATATATATATATATATATATATATATATATATATATATATATATATATACACATCTTTCAGAATTGAAGGGTTTGCAAAGTACATTCTGCTGTAATATTTAAAGGGTATAAAGAAAAATGTTTTAATAAATGTGTATTTAACAAGATGTTAAAAGAATACAGTGACTATTTTTTATAGACAGACAATTGACTGGAGGGAATCTTGGCACATTCAGAAGAGTTTTGGGGAAAAAATAGCCCAAGCCAATTATCCAGAGAACTGAATAATGAATATACTCTGTGCAAATCTTGATTCTGAGTTAATCATCATATAAGACAGACACAAAAAGGTTATGAATGGTTTAATGAGGAAGTATGAATGCTTCAATCCAAATATAGGGGGAAATATTGCACTGAGGACCTTCGATAACCAAATACTTATTGATGTCAATTACAAATTATATCCTTAGGATATTCAATTGTCATAAAGAGCAGATTGTATGCTGGTAACTGAAAGAGCTAAATTTGACTGAACAGGTATTTTTCTCTATTATAGATGAATCTTCAAAAACATTCACAATTTCCATTAGCCAGTAAATCATTTTATATATTTTTTTTCCCCTTTACGCATTTAGGATGACTGTCGAAGTTTTTTTTAATTGTATAGTACCACTGTTGTCCTATTTTTTTAATGTTTTTTAATAACTGAACTAAACTGATAACAAAACAAAAAAAATGTTTTTATCAATAAACACAGCTTTTAAATATTTAATTTGCATGCAACTATTCTTTACTTGTTTTAGATTTTAGTTTTACCTGCTTTCAGAGGGTAAACTCCAATAAACTTATGAGACTCAGTCCTACAGAAAGCATGGTCCTTTTTAGTGGACACATTTCCATTGCAATAAATGGAGGCTTCCTTTACATTCAAAGTCTCTTCCAAGCAGAGCAGAAGTAGTCAATTTAGTAGCTTGCACTGCAGTATAATTGCATACAAAAAAATAATTAAAGGCTGTATTTTTTTTCTCCTTTCTAAAAAGATTTTCCTCTAATATAGATTGTAGTTCCTGAAAAACTAGTTTAAAATATAGGATTAAAGTGGTCTTTTAAAAAAAAAAAAAAAAATTTTGAAAGTGGTGTGCTTTGAACAACCAGCAAAATGAGATAAATTTACCTTACTGGAAAAGTCTTTGCTTACTCATTTGTCAACAAAGGCTTACCAGAACAATGGTTATAAGAACAGTTTGTTTACCTGCTATCATTAATAAGTATTTTTTGCAGAAAATATAAAAAATTATTGATTAACTGGCTAAAGTAAATATGAATGTATTATTTATAAAAATGAAAATTCAGTGCACCAAGTGGTAGCGCCAATGACTTACCTGAATTGCAATACATGGCATATTATCTGTAAGTGTAAGGGCTTCAGCAATATTGTAGACTCAATATATTTACACAATCAAGTCTCGATCCAGTGACTAATCTGGAGTTGCTCTTTTTAAAACAATGTATAGAGTAGGAAGCATATTAACCCACATAAAATGTTCATATAAATCCCAGCAGTTCAGTATTTAAGGCCATATTGTATATACTCATTTCCTGCCAAATCTGAAACCTTAAATAATTGTGTAACTGGTATGATATACTGCACAGCATTATCCAGCTTTGCAAACCTTTGGGAAGGGTCTTACACCCAAGAGTTAGGGCAAGAGGACAAAAGAGTGGTACCGAAGCTGCCTTTAGTATTGCATAGATTGGATATGAATTAAATACAACTTGTGTCATTCTTAGCAGCTCATCAGCAAATAAAACACACACGAATCATCACTCCGATCTTTACACCATGCTAAAGGAGATCCCTTGTCAATGATGGCATTAAACTTGTAACTGGTAAATAAGTTAATTGTAATCACTTCTGGTTGTAGGTCCATAGTTAGGTCAATGTCAATTATGTGCTACTCTTAACTGGGGGAAAGAAAAAAAAAAAAAAAAAAAAAAAATCGGTGCCATATTCATTTGCTTCTGCTTTAAAGAAATAAGACTCTAGTTGAGTACTAGACTCCTTGTTGGTCTAAGACATTGGGATATAAAATTGTTACTCAATCTGAAAGCCTATCCACTGTGTACTACCCTGTATCCACTCCCATTCCAACTCTACAATCACAGTATTTCCAAGCATCTCTAAGACGAGAAAAAAAGAAAAAAAAAATACTTCTGTAGGGATGTACAAAGCAGTCATTTTGGGCTTACTGGTAACACCTAAGTGCAGCCCCAACACAAAAGCTGTTCTTGATATACCTTCCAAGAGGCAAAAAACGTGTGTGAACTAAAGTTCTAACACGATTAAAGATGCCCCTAATTCTTAGATCTCATATGCTTTACTTAAAAAAAAAAAAAAAAAAAAAAAAAAAAGAAAGCTACTACCTTTAGAAAAGGTTACTCTATTTTTTTTTTTTTTTTTTTATCAAGTGCTCCATTTATAAAATATGTATTGTGCCAGTTTGTCAGAAGAAAGTTAAAGACTACCTGTGCAAACGAATTTATATAATGAACATATTATCAACATACCATATATTCTGTATATGATATGGGACTAAATTATTTCTAAAATTGAATACATAAAGCCAAATTTGAATAAAACTCTTAGTGGAATTAGCTGCATTTCAAGCATTCTTGGTACAGATCGATCTATGATAACCTCGAAGAGACACAGACTCCAATATCTTCTCTTGATATTTTTGGAGACCATTAAATTATGACTACATATACTGTATGGTAATGAGGTGTTTGTAGAAAGGAAAAATGTATGAAGTAAACAAAAATACATCGAGGATCATTAAAACAGAAGCAGCAGAGCACATTATTTAATCTTGTTAAGGTAAACAAATGGAGGGCAAAGTCAGTCAAATCCAGTACTCTGTAGTAGCAAAGCAATGTAGAATGGATTCATGTAGTTGGACTATGGCTACCGAGTTCTGGACTGGTGGCTGAGCATGCTTGACTATGTCAGTGCTCATCAAGCAAAAAGCCCATCAACCCCTTGCATGTTGAATCAATCCGGATGTGCAACATTTCTCACTTTGGTGTACTGGAGATCTCATTTTTTCTCAATATCAGTTGTTAAACCTATCGACTGCTACAATAGCAACACAATAAAAGAAAAAAAACAAAAACAAAAAAAACAAACATGTTCTTGCCTCATGTTTTGTCTGTGCAATGAGGGATGTTCATAAAACAACCACCTCTTGTGGTGTCTCTATAGTAGATACGATAGCTGGTTTAAATTTTAAACTTATACAAATGAAGTCCAATATAGTCCTATAAATACTTAATTTATTTTAAAAAAAATTGTGCTGTTAACCCATTACAGGGGGGTAACACACTTATGTTTTTTTTTTTATCTTTTGAAAAGTACAAAAAACTCTTATTGTCAAATGTGATATTTCGATTGACCTTAACATCTTTCACTGTTTTGGAACCGGATCTGCTGTCATGTCTGTGGAAAAAAAAAAGGTAAGGCTACTATCCATGAACCAAGCTGGAAAGATCTCAAGCTAAATAAGGCGGAGAGATTTTGTGAAACAAGAGAAGGAAGTACTTTCCTATTAAATGTATACTCAGACTAAAGCACTCTATCAAGCCTTCTAAACTGTTAAATAATTTTTTTTTCCAAACAAGCATTTAAACTTCATTACACAGAAGAGCAACAAGGATGGTAGCCTGCCAGACAAAAGGGCAGAAGGGAAAATATACTGAGTTCAATGGATAGCCTGAATATAGCACAGTTCTTCACAACCGATGGGGGGAAACACGGTGTCCAACAACATTCTAACGACGTGCTTCATCTGAGCTGGGTACTATGAAGCCGGGTGGTAAATGTTTAGCCCAGAGTGGGCAGACTTGAATATTTTTTTTTCCTTTTCTTCTTCATGACAAGCATCTGTCCAGCTATCAATCTTGTTTGTTTGCACCAATCCCAAGCCATTTAAAAATACGACTAATTTTAAGTTAGAGAAGTCGTCTGCACCACATTCGCCATCAACTATCCATGCTACTGCATTCCTCTAGAACAGAAGTGCAAGAACATTTGGGGTGGGGAGAAAAGAGAAAAGGATTATGTCAGCAGTTTTAGATCTGTGTACATGCAACTTACATTTACTTCACATTTCATTAAATATCAAACAGCTCACACTCTTGACTACTGCCATCTCATTCTCAATATGCTCCTTTAAAAAGAGCTAGACTTGATAAAAATGGGGAAAATGTCTAATAAGAGGTTATGTTGAGTGCAGGGAGGTTGCTTGAATTGAAATCTGGCAATTCTAGGTGTTAGTGGTAAAAAAAAAAAAAAAAAAAAAAGTTTGCAAGGCTTATTCCCATCAGAAATTCAGCTCAAATCAATCAAAACCCAATTTGCCCATCCAGTCTAGTTCCTCAAAATAGCAATGCAAATATGGGATCTCAGTGGTTGGTTTAAGTCAATAGTTTACATCTAGGTAGAACATGATGTATCATATTGCATAAAACTACTTAAAAATGCCACTAAAATACATGGCAAAGCCTTGAATTACAAAGAGCTTGTTTTATACAATTTGTTTTTAATTTTTTTCATGGAAAGTATAATTCTACTAATTGAAGAAAATGAACACTAAAACCGCAGTCCAGTAGATAAAACAAAAACAAAACATACAGTGAGTTTGATGGACTTATTGTACCAGTGAGTGGAGACTGTATAAACAAGGACTCCAAGTGAACTGTGTTTTCTAATCTAATTTACATTAAACCCAACAAAAAAAAAACACAATATGCTACAATGTAGACATCCTAAATAGTTCATTCTCTGATTGAGCGCCTCTAACCGTAATAGGTTAGTTCTATGTACATGACAACCCACTCTGAGAGCAACCTCCATTAGCCACGTGTGCCCTTCACAGGGAGAAATATCCTGTAGTATATCAGTCTGATCTCACTCAAAAGAGTGACCCAGCCCTGAAATACCAGGCAATTCTACCCTGAACAGGAGAAACAGCAAACCCAAGACATACGTTTCGGCCTTCATTGGTCCTCATCAGTGAGGTGTAGCCGATACCTCCCTAAGGCACAGTGAGCAATGTAGACATCCATAAGGCTAATTTCCCTTCTGTTTATTGTAACTTATCAGGAAAGAAAATGGCCCCATTTTTTTAGGCAAACAATTTATGTATAAATAGGCAAAAATGGAAAGCTAAAAAAAAAAAAAAAAAAAAAAAAGTGATCTTTTAAATACATGTTAAAATATTTGTGGTACGGTTACCATTATCTAACAATCAGCAATTTTATGATCCAATTACTCAAATTTCTAGCATAATATCAGGTCTTATCTGAACTTGACTTCCAGTCAATATAAATATTAAAATGTTAACAAAATAAAAGAACTACTTGAAAACAAAGAAAAAATATTTTTCAACAGGTATACAAATACTTTATAAACAATACCTTCAAACTCCTGGTTGTCTACATAAGGTGCTGGTCCCCATATTCTAACAGTACCATCGTCAGAAGCACTGGCCATCAGTGAGGGAATCTGTGGGTTCCAACTCACACAGTTTACGGTGCGTGTGTGTCCGGTCAGCTCTGCAATGGGCAGTTCGCTGCGTTTGTGCCAAACATACACTTTATGGTCTGTAATAAAAGCACGGAGAGTATGAATAACACTAAGAAACTGGAGTATATTTCAAATAAAACGTGCTACTTTCACATTATTATTAGCGTATCCGTTTCGCATAATATTCCGTAGCGCTACACATGGGTAATGATCACCTAGATCACAATTCGCTTTGCAACTTGTTAATATTGCTATTGTTTTGAAGTCAAGCCATTGTAAATAACCACTTTGTTTGCAATTATTATTTTTTTTTTTTGTTTTTTTTATTTATTTTATTTACTGAAGTTGCATAAAGTAGAAAATTTACAGCAATTTTTTACAACATAAAAAATACATTTACATCGTCATTCTCACCCTTTCATTCCACTTTCAACCTTTCTAAAAAAATGTTAGTATTTACTTTGTACCTTGTTTTTGGTCCCATACTTTCCATTTTAATGGATCAGCTTTAATACAACCTTTTTGTTCATAATTTTTCTCCAGTTCTCGGATGTATTTAATTTTCCGAACGACATCTGAAAAGTCTGGCGCGATATCTGCCTTCCAGTTTGTGATTATAGTATTTTTGGACACTGAGAAAGTCAGAATCGCGAAAGACTTTTTCTCTATATCGATGTCACTAGGAAAAATGTGTAGCAGGCTACATTCTCCCCTAAAGGGGAATTGGTCTCCCACAATTTCGGACAAGAAAATAAAACACTTTTTCCAAAATAGCCTTATTTTGGGACATTCCCATAGAATGTGCAGTAAATGAGCAACTTTACCACAATTTCTCCAACACATTTTTTCTATCGGAATATGAGAAATTTGTGCAATTTTAACCGGTGTAAAATACCAGTTATTAATTATTTTAAAAAAAGTTTCTCTATAAGTTATTTGCTTAATGAATCTGTTTGTTAATTTTAGGGATGTTTCCCAATCTTTAACCTCCAGAGTTAAGTTTAAATTCGACTCCCATTGACACATTCCCTTAGTTTTAGGTTGCTCTTCACAGGATCTGATAATATTAAAGCAGTTGGATATTAAGTGTTTTTTTTCCGATCTAAGAAGAATTTTTTCCATAGAATTTAACACTTTACCAATTTGTGACATTACTTTAGAATGGTGGCAACTGGTTCTATATGCTTCATATGTTAGCCATCCTTCTTTTGCAATATTAAATTTATTTTTTATCTGATCAAAAGACCCAACTGCTCCTTCAATTAGGGTGTCGCTAATTCGTACCATCCCCTTTTTATTCCAATCGTTTAAAACTCCTTTCATGTTTATCTGTACCAGAGCTTTAAGTGGGGTTATTAGACTACCTTCTGGAATTAATTTCTTTTTCTTATTAATTTGTTTCCAATTTTTTGAGATTTCTTTTACCACCGTTGATCCTATCACCATCTCCTTATAAGAGCATTTTTCTCTAAAAACTAAAGCTGATAAATGCCAATCTGGAATTAATGTTTGTTCTATGTACATCCATGGGAGGTTATCTGCTGTTTCTAGCCACTTTAACGCCTGTACTACGCTATTGGCTTCTTGATAAGTTTGGAGTAAGGGGTAGGATATACCTCCCTTTAAAAAAGTTCTACCCATGGTTGTCTTTTTCATCCTTATGAATTTAGATTGATGTATATAAAAATCGATAATTCCTTGAAGTTTCTTTAACCAGCTTTTAGGAATCTTAAATGGGATACATCTCAAAAGATAATTAACTCTTGGGAGGATCAACATTTTTACAACTGCAATTCTACCTGAAAAGGAAAATCTGTCTTTTCTCCAGTTTTCTATAATTTTTTGACATTTTGCATATAAATCTTTATAATTCCTTTCTACTGTTTCCTGTGATTTATTCAGAATTATAATTCCAAGATGTTTAAATGATTCCGAGTTCCAGTCATATGGATATATAATCTTTAGTTGGGACAACAGATTTTCTGAAAAATTAAAGTACAGTGTTTCTGATTTTTTATAATTCAGTTTATAATGGGATACTTTACTATATCTTTGTATTATTTTTGATAAATGATAAAGTGATTCTTCTGGATGAGTAAGTGACAAAATAACATCATCTGCGTAAAGACTAGTTTTGTACTCCCTCTCTCCCACCCTAATTCCGCGAACCTGTGAGCAAGATCTAATAGCTTCCACTAATGGTTCTATCATCAGCGCAAACAAAGTGGGAGAGAGGGGACAGCCCTGTCTGGTACCATTTGATATTCTGAATGAATTTGCCCCTCCCCCCAAACCTGTTATTTGTGCCGACGGAGAACTGTATAAAGCCCCAATCGCTTTGGCACCAAATTCCCCAAACCCAAATTTAGATAATGTTAAACGCATGTACTCCCATCCTACTCTGTCAAACGCTTTTTCTGCGTCTAATGACAAGAATAGGGTGGGAGTACTTTTGTTTCTCGTAATTTCACTTAAATTCATAATTTTCCTAATGTTCTCTGTACCTTGTCTGCCTGATATAAATCCCATTTGGTCTGTTGTTACTAATTTACCTATAAGTTCCTGAATTCTAAGGGCCAAAATTTTCGCATACAATTTAATGTCTGCGTTTAATAGGGAAATAGGTCTATAATTGGCGCAATATTGTGGATCCAAGTTGGGCTTTGGGATCATTATGAGTGCTACTTTTATCATTTCTTTTGGTATAACTCCTGTACTTTTTATTTCATTAAAAGTGTCTGTTAGGTGAGGGCTTAATAATTGACCAAAGGTTTTATAAAAGCAGTTTGTATAGCCATCTAATCCTGGAGTAGTGTAGGGTTTAAGTTGATTGATTGCTTTAAGTACTTCTTGGATAGTAATAGGGTCATTTAGTTTTTCTCGTTCGCCTTCTGATAATTTGGGTAATTGAGTATCATCCAGAAAAGCTTGAATTTCTTCTGTTAGTGGTTTGCATATCTTGGGATCTTTTTCTAAATTATACAAATCTTGATAGTAATTAAAGAAGGCTTGACCAATTTCTTTAGGTGAGGAGATATACCTACCTTTATCTTTTAAAATTGTTATTCTTTTCTTTTCCCTTTTTTTCCTAACTTGGGTAGCCAATAGTTTGCTGTTTCTATTATTTTGATGATAATATGTCTGTTGAAAGCGCCACAGTGCCCTATCTGATATTTGCTGATTAATTTTATTTATTTTGTTTCTTATTATTTTGATATCTTCTATTATGTGTACTTGTGCGTCCAAAAAATTTTTTGATTCTAACTTATTTAATTCTATATATAGTTTTTTTAGTGGGGTGCCTCTCCGTTTTATTGACTGTGATTTAAGTTTAATCATTAAACCTCTTGTGAATGCTTTTTGGGTATTCCATAGCGTGCAATACGATGAGACCGTGTGACTGTTAGTGTTAAAAAATTGTGTTATTTCTTTATTTAAAAATTCTTTATTCTCTTCTGTTTTTAGTAAAAAGTCATCCATTTTCCATTGTGCTCTATCTAATTTAACTTTATCAATTTCAATTGTTGCTGTAGTAAAGGCATGGTCTGATATGACTATCTTGCCTATTTCTGTGTGAGATAATTTATCTATTATTCGGGAATTTACTAATATTAAATCTATCCGTGAATATGTATTGTGTGGTGTTGAGTAGAAGGAAAATTCTTTTTGGTTAGGATGTTGAACTCGCCATGAGTCAAATAAATTGTTTTTAATAGTCCATTCAGCAAATGATTGCGTTACCTTGCTAACTCTTTTAAGATTTTTATCCTCTGGTTTTTTAGATCTATCCAGATTTGTATTAAGTACCATATTAAAGTCTCCTGCAATAATCAGAGGACCTTGTGCAAATTTCTTAATTAACTTAGTTATTATTTTTAAAAATTTACCTTGCTTTTCATTCGGTGCATATATGTTAATTAATGTAATTTTTTGTTTGTTAATTTGTCCGTTCCATATAATGTAGCGCCCTTCACAATCTATAATAGAAGCAGCTTCGACTATTTCCAGATCATTGGAAAAGAAAATTGATACCCCTCTTTTTTTTTTCCACATCCTGAGTGGAGTCTATACTCATAACACCCAACTGCAAAACCCGAAGATTTACCTTTCTCCCAATGAGTCTCCTGGAGAAATATTAGGTCAGCCTTCTCTTTATGACAATGTCTAAATATTGTTTTCCTTTTACCTGGGGAATTTAACCCTCTAACGTTCCAACTTAAAACCTTTATCCCCATATTCCTCTGAAGCTTAACGCTAGGCTAATATTATTTCCTTTGTTTTTCCTTTTTTTAATTTTGGGACCAAAAACTATTTTCCTAACATTCATACTAGCATTCATCCATACATTCTGATTGTTAGAACAGTTGGGGCTGTAAAACAGCCTTCCGCCATTACTGTTCTGCAGGGATTCAGCCATTGTTTAGAAATGGTTAGCGGTCTAATGAGAAGATGGCTATAATTTTAACCTTACTTAATCTTCTTTCTTCTAGCTAATAAAAATGCATCTTTGTTTTTGGATTATCCTAATACTAACTCTTAGAGATGCTAGAAGATGCCAGGAGATGCCCGGAGAGAGGAAAGGGTTGGAAGAAAGGAGTGTGTCATGTTAATATCTTTTATATATATTTTTGTACTATTTTTTTTCCCCTTTTTTTTTTTTTTTTTAAATTTATTTCCTTAAATTTAAAAGTTTCTCCTTCTTCCGTAGAGTTGATTTTATGCCACACGGATCCCTGTAGCACCAATAATCCTGTTGGGAAAATCCATTTGTAGATCAAGTTTAGTTTTCTTAGTGCTTGAGTTATAGATAAGAATTCCTTTCTTTTATTCATAGTTCCTTTTGAAAAATCTGAAAAGATTTGTATTTTTTCATATGGTGCTTCAAATTTCTTCTTTATATAGCTAGCTTTGGAGATTGCTTCCTTTGTAGGAAGGTGATGAATTTTTACGATCACATCTCTAGGACTTTTATTTTGTAGATAAGTAGGTAAAGGTATTCTGTGAACTGTATCCAATTTCTGATCCAGTTTTGCGTATATGGGGGAAATATTAGAGAATAATTCTCCTAAGTATATTGGAAGATCCTCTTTCTTTATAGATTCAGATATACCTCTTATGCGGAGGTTATTTTTTCGTGAATTATCTTCCAATTTGTTTATTTGCTCATTCAGCTTTTTCATTTGTGTGGACATTTTAACTGTCTGATCCAGTAACATATTATGGTCCAGAATTAGATTATCAAATTTAATTTCTAGGTCTGCAGATCTTTTGTTCACTTCTGTTATTAATTTAGCGTTTTCCATGATTTGGGCCTTTATTTCTGCAAAGAATTCTGTTTGAAAGTTCTTTAGAATTTCTTTCATTTTTCCAATAGTGAGAAGATTCTCCTCTTGATTCTCAGCATCTCTGTTTATTAAATTAACAGAAGGGAGATCTGTACTGTGATCCAGCCCTTCTTTTAACGTTTGTTTTTGCGATGATTTTGTAAGATTTTTAGGGGAAAAAAAAGTGGATGGTTCTAAGGTAGGGCTTTTCCGCCCTTTCGTTTTATTTTTCGTCGCCATTTTGTGCTGATGGTGGAAATGGTGAGTTTATTTCCTCTTATAACACTTCCTTCTTTCCTTTATCTCCTTCCTCTATATTATTTGAGGTTTTAAACTTCTTGAGTGTTTGCATCCACTTCTAGGAATGTCTTATCTCTGTTACTCTCAGAGATTTTTTTTTTTTTTTTTATTGAGTAGTTATCTCGCCTTTAATAGTTCGTAAGCGATTACCTTATTAATTTAGAAGGACCCTTAGCATCCATTCCAGTCTTTCTCCCTTATAATTATTTAAACAATACGTTTCCTGTTTCATAAATTTTACTGATTAGATCTCCTCTTGTAATTTTTTGAGAATATTGGAAAATTTATGCCCATTACCTCTCAGTTTGTTTCTTTAGAAAAACCAGTTATCTTTCCAAATAGTATATACAATCTCATTAAATCAGTTCGTTTTTTCGTGGTCTTTAGAGGAGATTTTTTATCTCATAGTTTTCTATATTTCCCTGTTAGTTTTCTGTCCACTTTCATATTATCATATATAGTCTTTATGACAGTTTTTATAAGTTTTTATAAATGTGCGCTTATAGCTCACTTTGCAATTTATTTATTATCTTAAAGACCATTTCTTTACGCAAAAGAGGAGAAAAAATGTTTTACTTATCTTTAGTCCACTTATGTCCTGGATAAGGTTGTCCTTTGAGCTGACTTGGAGTGTACTGCAGCCTCTATGTCCCCATTCTCCTGGGCTTGTGCTGTTTGGAGCTTATAAGATTCTTTGCAGTTACTTCTTCCGCTTGGCAGTTCCCGTTCTGTGCCAGATCCTACTTCCTGGTGCCTTCCTGCACCTCTATCGTAGGGGTTATAGCACATCCATTGCTATCCCAGCACTTTACACTCCCAGAGTCACCAGGGCACCCGGCCGTCGGGGACACACCCCACGCCGCCCGCACTGGACTGTCGCTCCCCCCTTCTCCAGGTGATGCTAACGTGGATGTGCTTGCTTATTCGGCACACCCGCCCTCTGCAAGCTTGCTCACTCTCTTTGGCGCCATCTCCTCCCGCAAACCGCCGTGCTGTACGGCTAGATTACCATTTCCGGTCACTCCCCTACTTTGTTCTTGTTTGCAATTATTAATAGTTCAGTGAGGAAGCCACAAGAAGTTCATGGAATAGCCAGTCTCATCTTCGAAAATGTAAGTTAGTTCTTGTCAAATGGAAGACCAACACTCCTGCGTGCTGGTATCTCCATTGTCTTATGATGCTCTAAACTCACATCTCCAGTCAAGCCGTATCCAATCCAGCTTGGACAGAATTCTTTACAACCTGCTAAACTAAATCTAGGATTATACACCAACTGATGAGCTATTTTGAGTTGCTTAAATACAGAAATATAATCTGGATGCTTCAAAAAGACTATTAATTGACAAACTACATTAGGTGTTACAATGATATTTTTAGGCAATTTTTATTAGGATCTAGGTCGTGCACAAAAAAAAAAAAGTGTGAGTCCCTTTAAAAAAAAAATGCCAAGTATGATAATCTTCTCACAACCTGTGTATATTTGTTGCTTAGGGTTTCAGTTGTGCCCGCTACCCTATGGACCACAGCACGCCAGGCACATCTGTCACCACCGCCCCTCTGAGCTCCATTGCAGTGAACAGTTTGTCTTGGTTTCCTGAAGTGTTGATTTATTGGATCTTTTTCAACACCACAATTGAAAGATGTCAGTTTTAGAGAGCTCTCACATCTGTATGTTACTACTGGGGATGCCATAGTTCCAACTATGAGGACCTTTATGCGGATATCGAAACATGCAGACCCAATAATTAAAAAACATACACCGTATTTTTCTGTGTACAATACGCCCCCATGTGAGAAACAACCCCTACTTTTTCAAACCCAAAATTAAGAAATCTGAGAGACACTAAAAGAAGCAGCCTAGTAATGAAAATGGATGCCTGCAGTAAATCCTTTAAAGTATTGTAAGAGAGAGTTAAAGGATTTTCTGGTTGGACATGTAGTATGTGCTCGATTGTCAGGCAAGGTGGGTGAGGTGGGTTCCTGTCGGTTTTGGTCCTGACATTTCTAGCACCACATTAGACAGAGGATATAAAAGCTTGTTCAACTGATACATAAGCTTAAGTTACAGATGATCACCCCAATCTAACATTTATACCATTAGCAGCTTGGCTGACCTCTGTATAAAAGCACATATAAACCATCCCAGGTACTTCTCCACTGCAATGTGAAACACTTAGGATTACATCGGCTACGGCAGAAATATTAGATCTGTGTCCAATTCTAAAGGTTATCTAGAAGATTTTCATTAGACTGTCACAAAGAAAAATAGCAAGTCTCTAAGGAGTGTAGAATGCCATCGAATCACAATTGTTCACATGGATTGCAACTACTTTACAAAGTGCCTGCATAAGGCATCAAGGTTAAAAAGAGATATGGCGTCTTCCGTAAACTCCTAGTTAACCAGAACTCAAGCAACCAGAAAAAAAATAATAATTAAAATACTGTAAATATTTAGAGGTCAACAAATGCCAGGAGCCAGGTTGTCCGGCTACAAAATGCTTACAGGCACCTAGATGTCACCCACGGTACGTCTCTACAATGCAATGTTACCAGGAAGCAGACAGGCATGAGTGACTGACCCAGGGCAGTGTTGGCGTTACGTTCCCCAGGTTCATCAATGCACCCTCCAGCTGAACGTACCTGTGTTTAAGTGAGGAGTGAAAGCTGCTGCTGCTGCTAGAACAGCCCTCACTAACAAATATACTTAGCAGAGCCTCCTATGTGCAGCTAATCTAGGCCTCTTAATAGTAACTCTCAAGCAACCAGAATCTACATTTATCCAGCATCTACCAATCTCCATGGGTGCTGGTTAACCTAGAGTCTACTGTATTTATTTTACTTTGTTTTATTGATCAGTGCTTAGAAGTTCTGTTTTTACTGCCCAAAATGAAACAAATAGTGCCTTCATTGTACGCAGACACAGACTCTGCAGGGGTGGATGCGCAGTGTAGTGTCCTAGAGTATCAGAGACCACATCTCAGCAGTATGTCGCAGAGAGAGACGGTCACTGGATGGTTAGTACGAGAGAGACGGTCACTGGATGGTTAGTACGAGAGAGACGGTCACTGGATGGTTAGTACGAGAGAGACGGTCACTGGATGGTTAGTACGAGAGAGACGGTCACTGGATGGTTAGTACGAGAGAGACGGTCACTGGATGGTTAGTACGAGAGAGACGGTCACTGGATGGATAGTACGAGAGAGACGGTCACTGGATGGATAGTACGAGAGAGACGGTCACTGGATGGATAGTACGAGAGAGACGGTCACTGGATGGATAGTACGAGAGAGACGGTCACTGGATGGATAGTACGAGAGAGACGGTCACTGGATGGATAGTACGAGAGAGACGGTCACTGGATGGATAGTACGAGAGAGACGGTCACTGGATGGATAGTACGAGAGAGACGGTCACTGGATGGATAGTACGAGAGAGACGGTCACTGGATGGATAGTACGAGAGAGACGGTCACTGGATGGATAGTACGAGAGAGACGGTCACTGGATGGATAGTACGAGAGAGACGGTCACTGGATGGATAGTACGAGAGAGACGGTCACTGGATGGATAGTACGAGAGAGACGGTCACTGGATGGATAGTACGAGAGAGACGGTCACTGGATGTATAGTACGAGAGAGACGGTCACTGGATGGATAGTACGAGAGAGACGGTCACTGGATGGATAGTACGAGAGAGACGGTCACTGGATGGATAGTACGAGAGAGACGGTCACTGGATGGATAGTACGAGAGAGACGGTCACTGGATGGATAGTACGAGAGAGACGGTCACTGGATGGATAGTACGAGAGAGACGGTCACTGGATGGATAGTACGAGAGAGACGGTCACTGGATGGATAGTACGAGTGAGACGGTCACTGGATGGATAGTACGAGAGAGACGGTCACTGAATGGTTAGTACGAGAGAGACGGTCACTGAATGGTTAGTACGAGAGAGACGGTCACTGAATGGTTAGTACGAGAGAGACGGTCACTGAATGGTTAGTACGAGAGAGACGGTCACTGAATGGTTAGTACGAGACACTGCACACCTTGTACTACAGAGTCTGTCTTCATGAGTTCCAGAGAGCAGACCCAGACTAATTGCCATGAAAAACTTATGGATTATCACCCTGAGAATGTCTGGTGTGCTGTGGTCCATAAGGTCACTGGGTCGGACTGAACACACACAAGAAAAAAAAAAATCCATAAACCTTTTTTTTTTGTCCTACCAATTAAGTGAGTTTTATAAATTTCTAGAAAATTGGCAGTCATAAATGGTGAGAGTATGGGGAGCGCGAGGGTCCCCTGGTGGGGAGCGCGAGAGTCCCCCAGTTTGAAAAACCCTCAATGATGTTACAGCCCCATGAACTAGTCTCAGGCCTGCCCTTGATGATGTAAATGGCCATGTCCCTCGATGACATCACAATCCCGCCCAGCATGACACTGCTCTTTATATGATAAGATAATTCAGTAATGCAATGTGTACAGTGCATAATATACATAGAATCTATAAAATAGTGACATCAACCATGTAATTGGACAGTTGTAACTTAATACACCTAATTATTGTAATATTAGACACAAAATACAACAATGGAGTTTTACCTTCACTGCCACTAGCGATGAAGTCTTCATTGTGACCTCCAAAGCACGAGTGAATTGTGTAAAAGCCCTGCGTCACGCCTTGATACTTTCTCACTAAAACTCTGTCTTGTAAGTCCCATAAATGGACACCCTGAAGAAAAGAAAAAAAAACACACACCACAGCACAATTGCACCTAATCACATATGGAAACATGAGGCAAGATTATACATATTATAGATTTATACAGAAATCAAGTAGAGTATCAAATACATTTCAGGTTTACGTATCCTTGTCTGGGAGTGTGGTACACTCGTAAAGGAAACTGCTCAGAGGGAGTCTTAAAGGACCACTGAAGTACCATATTTACAGCATGCAGTTTTTGCCAACTAGAAAGAAATTCGGGAATAATGATTTTTTATTTTCAAATGAAAAGCATCAGATTTCTGATTACATGCAGTGCTAGGGGATAAAAGTCATGAGCAGCTCAGGACTAGAGAGTATGCAAGAAATTGAAAAAAGATTGTTTTCAGCAATTACATTTTTTATTAAGTTAAATAATCACTTTTAAAATGTGCCTTCAAAGGGATACTGAAGAGTCATTTATTTTACTAAGTATATAATATACCTGTGTATCCATTTACTTTTATGTACTTTATTTTATAAAAAAATGCTTAAAACTCTGCCTAAAATCAAACAAATAGTCTTTGTATGGGTCTGCCCACTGCACCGTTTAGAGACACTAACTTTGCTGTACTGTGTCTCATACTAACCAATCAGTGAACATCTACCAACAACATGCTGCAGAGACGTGGTCCCTGATAGGTTAGGCTAGAATAGGACTGCGCATGCATTCCTACAGTGTCTGTCTGCATACGCTGCAGTAGGCAGCCCCACAGAGGGACTATTTGTTCGATTTTAGGCAAAAACAGAGCTTTTCAGCACTTTTCAATAAAATAAAGAACATAAAAAGTAAATAGATTCATAGGTATATTATATAGTTAGTAAATGCCAGAAAACTTCATATCTCTCCTAGTATAATTCAGGGTATTTAGGGCATGACATTTCCCAAACTATGGGTTGCTTTAATAATTGTCAAAAAATAAATAAAAAATGTATGCTATAGAAAGGTTGTGTGTGATCTGCCAGTGCAACTATCGTACAGCGTGTGTGCGTTTTAGGAGGCCAATGGTTAACCAATTCAAATTAGCAATACCAGCAGTAAAGCTTTGGGACTGTATGCATTTACATATTGTTTTTCATCTTACGTGACAAAGCCGTATCCCTCACATTCTCTCTTCAAAACACCACAACAATATAGTTGTCAGGTTGTGCCATCAATTTAATTAGGCCATGTAGAAGTACATATTCAGTTCTACTGAGAGGCTACCACAAAACAGTGGCACTTAATAGGATTAAATGGAAATCCAACTTCCAGAAGTCTAAGCTCTCCTTCTGGTCCCTGATCAACAATCAGCCCATAAATGACCTATATGAAAAACTCACAGATACAAAGTCTATTAAAATTAAGATTTTCTAAAAACATGTTTTTATGCTCATATAGCTACTGCCATTTTTTTTATTTTTATTCTTCACTAGAGTTATGAATTCCCCAAAACTACAGTGGTCCTTTAAGACAAGGAAAGAAAAAATGTATTGATGGGACTCATTTGCAGATGCTCCTCCACAAAAATTAGGATACGCTTTATTAAAACACAAAATATACGCCGCCGCAAAAAACACAAACAACTAGGGTTGCTTGCCCCGTATGCTAGAAAAGATACTATAAATACAAATATAAAAAAGCAATGATACACCACAAAGTAAAAAAAACTGGTCATAATACCTCCAAAAACAACTTTGTGCCTGAAGACCCTCATACATAATATAGCCTTAGTGAAAACAATTCCACATTTTATATAAAAAATCTGAACCCTATGTTGACCAGGATGGTCTTGACAGCCTAAATAGTAGTGGCTTCTAATGTACCAAATAGGTAAGTTTAATATATGTACTTTATTGTTGGGAAATAACATCTAAAATATCTTTCTTTGTTTTTCTTTTAAATATACTTCTCACAACTGGTTTTGAGTGAACCAGTATAAGTACAATTGTTAGGAATTGTTTTCACGAAGATCACACTTTGTACTTGAGGGCCCTCATCCAATACAAGGTTTTTTTTAGTTTTTTTTAAAGATATGACCAATATTTCAACTTTGTGGTGTATCATTGCTTTTTTTATTTATAGTCTCTTTTCTAGCATATGGGGCAAGCAACTCTAGTTATTTAAAAAAAAAAAAAAAAGTATATTTTGCAGTGTAGTTTATTTTGTGTGTTAATTAAGCTTGTCCTATCTTAATTTAATTTTTTTATTTTTTCGATTGACACTGAAAAAATATGAGTGTTAAAGGAATAGGAAAGTTTCATGGATTAATACATTTCTGCACTCTATAGGCAAAAAGCAGCCTGTGTGTATGCAGCATATCTCATAAAAACATTTTATTTTTTATTAATATCTAAAAATAAAAAAATAAACACTATTATGTTGACACCTCCAGGGGGTGTCTACACAGGCATCTGATCCCCACCAATCAGCATGCAGGATCAGGGGAGCAATGTTAACCTACTATTTACCTGCTGTTGCTTGCTCAGCCAATCTACTTGCAGCTTCCTGTCTATATGTCATTAGCAATACACTACATATCCCAGGCTGCTTTTCAGCACAAACAGGAACCCAGAGTGAATTCAAAAGTTTCAGCTAACCGGATTGTCCAAAACAAATCATTTTAAAATTTAACGCTAATTTAGGCTGGGTTTGGAGGGTGTTAACCCTAATGTTCAACTGTCAAAAACTACAAGAGATTTTGCCGACTTCAATGTAAGGGTTTAAATGTTTATTTGGGGATTTTGTCATGCAAAAAATGGTTTGCATACACTACTATTTCTCCTCTATTAGATGCATTCATAATCCCGCAAACTGTCTCCGTAGTCTATTTTTGTTTGATTTCCTCCACAATAACAGAAACGTACTAATGACAGTCTCATCAGGACACAAAAGTAAGTTATTTTGTTGAAGTAATGTTCATACTAAAGGATAATGCTTGGCGTACAGACATAGCCTGCAAAACAGTGCAGCTTTATTTAATTTTTTTGCAGAGCTCTAGTTATTGGGCTTTCCAGATCATATGCAATGGACAAACTTAGTTCCAGCCCACAAGTCTGTGCTGCTTAATCTGTGTCCCCTTTAGATATAATGGAGCAGTTTAAGAAAAAACACACACTCTGTAGGGCTGTGTAAGAAAAGTTGTTACATACAAAATTCCATAAAACATTAAAACAGACTACTGGATAATACATTTCTGATTTTACTAGTTTGGAAAGAGAGAGAAAAAAAATAAAAGACAATAGGGACTTGAACCCCTCCAGAGGAAAAACAAACAAAAAGAGAAAAACAAAAAACCAACAACCCATAATGCTGTGCTGTTCACATGATATTACCTGAGTTGCTACATTTAACAAAGCTAATCTTCCATTTCTTGATATTGTGAATGACATAATAGGATGATCTTCTTGCACTCTGAAAGATGAAAAAAATAAATGAATAAATAAGCCTTATACAAGGACCTTATTTGAGTTTTTGTACAGTTATTACGGAATAACAAAATCCATTAATTAAAAAAATGTGTAACACATCTGAATGCAGATAATGGTATTGTACACACTAAATATGGTTATGCTGTTGTATAGTGGTGTATATGCAAGATGTCTATATACACTATGTAAAACAATTCAGGAGCAGACAGATGTATACAGTAGGGTCCCTCTCATTTCTGCTGGTAAAACCTACTTGTGTGTTACCACACGACAAACACAATATGCTATGTTTGACTCCTTTAGCAGTGAAGAGTTAAGAATGTATTTAAGTAAAAAAACACACATTACTTACATGTTTCTATCTGTAAGGTCCTCAAAGTTATAGCCCCGAATTCGCTGGTGAGTGTCGGAAGCAAGAACAGTCTTGCCATCGCTTAGACACCATAGACATTGCACTCTTACGCCTTCCCAGGAGTCAAGCAGGTTGCCGTCTAAATCCTGAATTTAAAAAAAATGTAAATATAAGCTGAACAGACTAATAGGAATATAATATTCCTTACTAATATTTCACAACTTACTTAAAGACTCTTTAATGTTTTTTCCAAGTTTCCGCAAAACCATTTAAGAAAATAGAGAAAGTGTATGTTTGCAAATTATTGTTATTTGAGAAATATTCCAGATAATTTTTTTGAAAATTGCATTTTCTTAAGTGTATAAATTGTTGTATGGTTCTGATGTGCATTATACAACCCAGAATATATAATATCATATCGATCTATTTATGTATCTATCTTAATTTTGCACCACTGTGAACTACACATTTACATAAGTTTGTAGTTTATCAAATGTAACTTTTTTGCCGCACTGAAGTCGAGCACTTTGTTTATGTGATGTTCAGATTAAAAAGAAATTGATCACTGCGTATTGCATTTTATCTTAAAACTAGCTGTACCCCCTCCACTGGTTTGCTCCCTAAACAAATCTTTGTAATTCTGATTAGGAAACTAAGCCTTTATGCCATATGCTAAAATTCTCAGATTGTAAATGAAGCCATGGGGTGCTGTTTGGTCCCCCCCCGGCGTTCCAACAAAGCAAGTAATGAGCAAGTGAGATTGTTTAGTTGTTCAGTCATGTCAGACTCTTGACCCTTTAGATCGCATCGCACCAGGCACATCTTGTTGCTGGCTGTGCTTATCCATAAGGTTTTTTTTTTTTCAGTTGACTGCAATTTGTTTGACCTCTCTGCTATGACCTGATCATCTTGGATGACCCATCATGGTATAGCTCACAACTTCTTTGAGGTACACAAGCCCCTCGACACAAACAAGGTAGCAATCTAGAAGGGTAAAGAGCGACTTACACACTGGTAAAACTGGCCCCTCTGCCCTCCTGTTACAAAGCGTTTTCCATCTGGATTCCAAGCCACACTCGTCAAACTGTCTTCATGAGACTGGCTCATTTTTGTCCTCAATTCCCCGGTCTAAAAAGGAATAAAGATGAAGGCTCATAAATGAAGGAACATGACCCCAATCCTCAGTTTTAAGTTGGTCCTAGAAAATGGTATTGTGTACATATTACAGACCACTCCTAGATTTAAATAGAATTTATGGCATTAAAATGAAGTAATGCTACAAAAATATACAATATAGCAATTATATTTTAGATAATACAGTATGGTACTGGTTATTCTATACAATCAGAAAATAGGCCATTCAATAAGTCATGCATTACCATAACAAAGATGCTAAAAGGATGGATAAAAAGCATGATTAACTGTTCACATTTGCGTTACCAAGCTGCTTTAACAAAAGTAATTTTCAGTCATCATCAGCATGTAGTAAAAAAGAAGAATCATTATACAAAACCACAATTAGAAATACCATTTAAAAGGTTTTATAACTACATACTGCCTCCTCCCCTGCCTGTTCTTTAGAACAAGAATCCCAACCAGGTTCTGAACCAATAACAGGTCATACCCCAGGCTTTTACATCCCCCATTAACCTGTGCGTTTGGCTCAGAAGCGGACTGGAGAATCACCCAGCAAAGGACAATTGTCAGGTATAAAAAGTAGAATATATCCACAATAGGTTGCACAGATTTTAAAAACATTTTAGAACATTTCTCTATTGTTTGCATATTGATATTGGAGGTTAAACAATTAGCTTGGTCTTAATAACTAACTACATTAGACAATGCCAGAAGGCACATTTCAATAGAAGGCACATCTTGCAACCAAAACGCACCATGTAATCTTTCCTTACTTATACTCCCATAGAAGAATCTCTACCCAGATGCCACCGAGCACATGCGCTTTACAATGCTGCTTACTTGAACATTCCACAGCCACAGCTCCGAGCAGTCATCTGGACCACATGCAACAAGATAGTTGTCATCTGGGCTCCAGGCAAGGTAAGAAACTCCGTAGGCATGGCCTTCTAGTGTCTTTAGCAATTTAAGCTGGTGTGTGTCCTGAAAAGAGAGAACAATTCTTTAGTCCCAAATATTAAAGGGGAAATGGAATTTTACTGCATTTCACTATGTATAGAATATATCTTTTATCCCTTTACTTTGTATCCACTTTATTTTTTATTAAAAAGTGCTTACAAGCTCGGTTTTATTGCCTCCCAATCAAATAATCCCTGTATGCAGATACACACTCTGTAGGGTTGCGTGTGCCGTCTTAGCCTTTTAGGGACCATGTCTCAGCAGCAGGTAGCAGAATGTTTGAGAGATGGTCACGGATTGGTTAGCATGAGACACAGCACAGCAAGTACTAGAGTGTTCATGAGCTGCCGATGGCAGGTAATATTGGTTTGATTTTAGACTGTACAAACAGAGCTTATAAGCACTTAATAAAACAAGAAAAAAATAAATAAATAAATAAATCAAACAAGAAATAAATCAATAAATCAAACAAGAAATAAATCAAACAAGAAATAAATCAAACAAGAAATAAATCAAACAAGAAATAAATCAAACAAGAAATAAATCAATAAATAAAACAAGAAATAAATCAATAAATAAAACAAGAAATATATATATATATATATATATATATATATATATATATATACCGTATTTTTCGCCGTATAAGACGCACTTTTTCTTCCCCAAAACTGGGGGAGGAAAGGTGGTGCGTCTTATACGGCGAATATACCTTTTCAAACTGCCTCTCTGTCCTCTTGATCTCACCCCAGCGCTTCCTACCAGCATTGCGTCGGCCGGTGCGTCCTAGTGACGTCACACACGCAACGCTGCAGTACACGAGGAGTGCTGGTAGGAAGCGCTGGGGTGAGATCAAGATGGCAGAGATCAGAAGAAAGGTGAGGATCAGGAGGGTCAGGGAGGGTCAAGGGCTCCCAAATGCTGCAGTATATGTATGTATGTGTGTGTATGTATGTGTGCATGTGTATGTATGTGTGCGTGTGTGCATGTGTGTGTATGTATGTGTGCGCGTATATTTATATGTGTGTGTGCGCGTGCATGTATGTATGTATGTATGTATGTATGTATGTATGTATGTATGTATGTATGTATGTATGTATGTATGTATGTATGTATGTATGTATGTATGTATGTATGTGTATATATATATATATATATATATATATAT